>VXAK01014793.1:1037-31413 GCA_013399435.1 Arenaria interpres
TGCACCCCAAGTGCTGACTATGAAATTCTCATGTTTTCTTCCAAACATTTAACAGTTGCTAGTAGATACAGGACACCTTGACAGACCACTAATGACTCCCATAGTCCTAACTAAAGAATGGCGACAGGACCTAGCATGTTTTTAGGAATGACATAAGGATTATCTTATAGATCTGTTTTGAAAGCTAACATTGAGAAGAAAAAGGAAGCAGTAGCAGACACAGCAGCTGCATTAAAAATACGTTTCTCAGTTTTTAAGTTGCTGCTGCAAGTTGAAGCAACTAAAAAGACTAACATCTGATGCATACACTTCAAGTTACAGCTTGACCTTCTAAAGATTGAACCAGCCAATTTTAAGTAGTCCCTATGAACATCTGAATGTTGAAACACACAGTATAAAGTTCCTTTAAACACTTTGTACTGCCTTTTGAGAATGCAATCCAAATGTGCTACCACACTCCACGGGCCCAGTAATTGCTAAGCAAAGGCAAGCTGATTAGTAAAGCTATGCTGGCAAAGCTAATTAACTCTACAAACAGTAATTGTAAGAGGAGGTGGTTTGCTTTATGTATGACAAAGTAATTAGCTCTGGAGAAAAGCTGTTAAGTGTGCATCCCAGACAGCATACTATGTTGGGCTGTAAAATTAGCTTGAAATTTTAATAGACAATAGCTGACCTTTGGCTGACTGATGCCTATTTATTTACAGACAGTAGTTGCTCTTTGGGGACTTGTGTGCGTTAAAGAACTGGGGAAATATTTTTGTTTCTTTGTCCTTTTGAAAAGACCCAGAAAATTACATGCAAAAGAGGCTCTAGGTTACTGCAACATGAAAACTGCATAAATAAATACCATCCCCAGGAAATGTGTAAATCCAGTTGGGTACAATCTCCGCTTCACAGTCTAAATGTTTCACAACCAGCTTAATTATATCAACAGACTCATATACCTGCATTTTAAGAGGACTATACTACACTAGAAGAAACAGATGCTATACTTAAAGTTTCTTCCAATATCTCTACCTAAACAAATCTGTGGTAAACCAAGCAATGTTGTGAAAAGTAGCACTTTAAAGTTTGTGGAAGTAATTTGAAATTTCAGCATCGTAGCATGTCTGTTGCTTTTTCATTAGTGATATACCTGACTTTTGAATGTGAAAGCCAAAAATCAACCTATGCTAGTAGAAATTGTGTGATTGGAACCTGACTATTTTACTGACAGTAACACTGATCCGGAATTATTTTTGTGATCAGTATTGTATAAACACATTCTACTCAAGTGGTAACAGGAGGGCTATCCATTCTCTATGAAGACGCAGTTCTTTTTAACAATTAATTTTCTGAATAAAGCAACACCATTGTTTCACGTTCCAACCTTCTGCTGTTCTTGACATCCCTAACACAATCCCCCCCTCCCTTCTTCAGCTGTACTGAATTATCTCTGTAACAATTCTTATACATCACTAAAGGGAATTCCAAAGGATAAGCTAAAATATCCAGAAGCTTATTACAAAGATTACGGTGTTTAACCAGTCATGTTACTCTCCATCCAGATTAGTTCCACTTCACATGTATGCCAATTTAAATAACTGAGAAAAACTTTGTGAACTTTCACTTGCTTCATCTATGTGCAAATGATGACATAGGACAGCAAAACAAAACCACACCTTTCTGTCACAGCAGTTTACTACAGAGCAATGCAATCTCTTGATTTATAATTAAGGGAAGTACCAGAAGAAGGTAACATTGTAGCAAAACAGGAATAAGTATTTGCAAGAGAGTCTATATCAATATTCACCCTATAGGTAGTTAAACAAGGAGTAACAAATGAAAGAATCTCAAATAGATTTTACTTTGAATTGTAACATATATATCTAGGTTATGTTTTAGAACCATCTACAAAATCTTAGCAGGAGAAATCAAGCTAACATTCTTGGACACCACATTTCACATTCATCATATTTATTTTGTGTATTTGTCTACAAGTGCCAGACACTTTGCAACCAAATTAGTGCACTGAAATACCGGTCTGACTGACCTGCACACCCAGAAAACCCAGACAAAACTAGTGTACATGTGTATACCACCGCTGCAGTGAATTAACAGTATTTCAAAGCTTTTAAACAAGTCCTACTGAACACAGTTGATAGTCAATCTACTAATTCACTGTAAATCTGGACTGGACAAAAATATAGCATCTCTCGTTGTGGATTACCAGAGGCTAAAACGAAAGCTGCCTGCAGAACGCTGCTTACAGGATCCCTTCAAGATATTCTCTGAACTAGAGAGGAAAAGACCCAGTCTCTGTGATAAGCTATGGCATCTTCTGGGCTTTGACCATACCCAGATTCCAGTTTTACATCACCAATCAGCCACAGTATATTACAAGTCTTTTCAAGAGATCTTGTTCTGTTCAATTTTTTATTTGTTTTTTTAACATGGTGTTAGTTTTCCCAGTAGGAACACAGCAATTGGCATTTGCAGGTACAAGAATGAATGCTAAGCTTTAGAAAAAAACCTATAAATTTGGTTCAAGATCACTGTAGACAGTAAATCTCCAGTGCCATTTCAAAGCTCCAAACTTTCAAAAAAACCCTCCACGTGCCTGCTCTACCAATGGTTTCATATGATGCTTTCTAGTTCTTGCCTTAGGAAGAAATAATTGTTTCCTGCTCACTCTTTTCAGTGCTACTTATTACTTTACAGACCTCTGTCACTCTCCACTTAATCATCTCTTTTCCAGAACAAAGAGTCCTAGTATATTAAATGGTTGTTTTTACACAAACTGGTTCATATGTCTGACAATTCAACTTTCTTTGTATCCTTCCTAGTGTCACCATATCCCTTGGGACCAAAACCTGCACTCACATGTACAAAATGTTAACAGTTCATGTGACAGATAGAACACCACAATGAGTATTTTGCTCTTCAGTTTTGTTCTCCTTTCTTAGTATTTGATTTTCCTTTTGTACCTCAGGTGAGCTATCTGACTAAAGGCTAAATCTCAGCAAACACAAAGGCCCAGCACGGATCAGAGGAGGAAGAACCCTCCTGACCTCATCAGTGAAAAGCGAATGCTCTGACTCCACTGCTCCCTCAGACTGTGAAAGGAGAACAGATAAATCACCTTTCCTGGGTGAAAGCCACCAAGAGGAACCAGCACGGATCTCCTCACCCTGCAAACCCATGCTAACTAAAGTGGGCTACTAACTGCTGGGGTACAGGGGCTCTTATGGGATGCAGGGGAAGAAAAATTCTGGGATTGTATTAAACCTGTTATGGGGTGTCTTCTGAGGAATGCAGGGGTGCGCACAACTTATTATGGGGTGGCTAGGGAAAGGATCAATGGTGAGAAAGGCAAAGATCAACGCAGATGGGGGAGGAACAAGCAAGGGAAAACAGAGGGGAAAAGGGGATAAAAGGTGCTAGTAGAGCGTGAACAGACTGCTGGTCTGTGTGCTTGCATCACTGAGCCCTACCCTCGATCACCTCAGCAGCACAAGACTTGTTACTTTTAACAATCTTCTGTGGACACACGCTATCTATTCAGTGTCTGTATATGTGAATGCTAGTAAACTTCAGGCACAAATAGCTGGTGGGTCAGACAGGTGGTCTGAGCACCACCAACCGGAGTGGGACCACCAATCTCAGGGGCTCACAGCCTGACCTGCCAGAAGTGAGAGAGACATGGGCTGCAGGGGACAGCTGTTGGATGGGCTATCAGCACCAAGCACAGCATCAAGCCTTTCTCTTTTTTTCCACTTCACAATCCCCCCTTCCCCGAGTGAGCAGGTTGGGACTGCCGAAGAAATTGGAAGGGGACACAGCCAGGACAGCTGAACTCAGCTAGCCAAGGGGATCTTCCATGTCTTGTAACCTCATGCTGGGCAACAGAAGTGGGGTAAGTAGAAGAAGAGGTGGGTAGGAGGGGGGTGTCTTCCAAGGTAGCTGATGCTTGGAGTCTGGGTGGGTATTGGTATGCCTGTAGGAGGTGGCAAGTGACTGACTGTCTTCGCATCACTTCTTGTCTTCCCCTTTTCTTCACTTAATTAAACTGTCTTTACCTCAATCCACGAGTTTTCTTGCTTTTGCTCTTCCTATTCTCTCCCCTGTCCTGCTGAGGGGCGTTGAGGGGAGTAAGCAGAGTAGAAACATATTAAAAGGCATTAAAAGCAATGTAGGTGTGATAGTATAAAGTTTTGTTTATACTCTCCATTGTAGTATGCAGGCTAATGTCCTGAATGCACAGTGAATTAGACTGATTTTACTTTTTTTTTTAAGAATAATAAAATAAAATAAAATTATGTTCCCATCTATACTATGGCAGCGTGCCAGAAAGCTTCTTGTGATGTACCGTAAGAAATGCTTATGCATCTAACTACGTCCTTTAAAAATAAATGTAAAATAAAAAACAATTTGGTCCAAAGCAGGATATTAAGTCTTTTTTAGACTTGTTTCTCACTTAGATTTTACAATTTCACTGCTGAGAGCAATTACTAAAACATACTCATTTTCAACAGAAGTTGTATGTCATCATAAATTTGGCTCTTTTTCAGACTGGATGAGTTTATTGTGTACATTTACTCACATTCAGGGAACTGTATGTTTCAAGCTTACTCAACTTCTTTGAAAATAATTATATTTTCTGTCATTCCGAACAACTAGTAAATAAATAATGAAGTGCATCTCTGGAAACACTTATTAAGCTCGAACTGATGTAAATAATTAGTTTTTCCTTTGATTCTGTATATCATTTAAAAAGCAGGACTACAGCTAATTGAAATACGAGAATTTTATTGATGCAGTGCTTTATTTATGCACTTTTTCTAAGTTGTAGGAACGTCAGGCTGAAAACCTTGCTTTCAATTTTAGATTGAGTTTTGAAGAAAAGAGATACAATTTAATTACACCACATTACAATGAAAATAAAAACGCAAAAAAAAATGCACTTTTGCATTTTCAACTTGGTAAAGTAGGAACTGAAAAGAAAGAAATTACTAGAATATTTTGTTTGGGGTGGAGAGTTTTTCTAATCACAATAAAGAAATAAACCTAGTATCTTCAAAATGTAGTAAAAAAATAACACTGCGAATACTCACCATACTTCTCCTAATGTAGTCTATCGCTTTTTTCATATCCATGCCTGACCAGTTATCGAGCATGTAGCAGATGCAGGAAGCGCAGTACACAAACCTCATATCATTCTCACTTCCTTCCAGCACTGCACAGAAACTGAAAGAAACTTTTCTGTCATTATACACTGTACAGCCTGTTATATCAGAAAATATGAACAGCAGTTTAAGGAATCATGTAATTTTCCTTTCAAAATCAGTTAATTCTAGTTACAGTATTCACATAAATATAACCCTAAGCTATGCTGGGTTTTCCTTTTATAAGCTGTGACTTTAACTAAGCCAAGAAAAATGAATACAACTGTTAACAATTAGGGTGCTGGGTGACTTTATTCCCAGCAATGTAATAACACTGATCTTTATTCAAATATGTTAATGCTTACATTCTTTCACCTATCACTATTATTAACTATCCATTACCATTTTTGGCAGAATTCTTTGCCTTCCTAGAAAACTTAGAGCTCACACGGCTTTCTTTCCTGACTGCAAATCCAGGATCAGTTTTTCCATGTATGTACAGATGTAATTGTTATTACTACAATTTCTAGTACAAATGGTGAAAATTACTTTCAATCCATTTTTTTGATTTCTTATGGCTACTAACCCTACAAACATTTCAAAGTTGTTGTATCTGGGTTATCCAGGTACAAGTTGGTGCTCTCTCAGAGACCCTTAAAATGAAGACAAATGCTGTGATTTGCTGTCTGACAAGCCTCCATTTGGTTCAACGAGCTAGTTAGAATATTTTTATGAATTAATAATGAATATCTTCGTAAGTCCCCCTGACCGATCTCCTCTAAAAAATAAAGCAAAAAAAAAAGTACTTCTGACTATAAAGACAGCCTTTCAAGCATAACTATAACCACTGTGACGCTCCCTTTCTGATCCCGCAATTCAAGCATGTACCCCATTATCCTCTTGCATAGAAAAACCTCCAACATTTAGTGGGAGATACTTTAATCTCTCCTAACTGCGATGATGCCATGCCCTGCCCTCTGCAGCTGAGATGGGGGTGACCTCCATGGCTTTCTGGATATGTCACAAGACATTCCAGGAAACCAGGACACTTAAGATCTGCCAGTACTGTGGTTTACAATCTTGCCCCATCCTCAGGTGACAACTGCATTGTATGTTACCTAGATACCTTGGCTGAATGTGATCTGAAGTAAGATAGAAATCAAAATACACACATTTATTCATAATGTAAAAAGAGACGATACATTTATATATAGATATGTTGGGGTTTTTTTTAGTTTTTGTTTGTTAACATTTGTCTTTTATTAACTAAGACTAGCATATAATACTAGGGTGACAACTCTTGCTCACTTGGCTCACTTGCTGTTTCCATCTGGACAAGATGTTAGCTCAAGTTCTAGCCTTCACACATCCTTCTCCTTTGGGGCAGTAAAAGCAGTTTTCAGAGGTATGAAAATGTCTGTCATAACTGGAAACTGACTCCTGCCAAAGTAACAATTTTACATGACAGCAATGCAAAGCACTCTCCCTCTAGGAGCTAGTGGAACTCTTCAGGAGGGACTACAAAACACAGGATCATGTATAAGAGTCAGCAGTCTGCACACTAAAGCCACACATGATATAAACATGCGGAAGAGGTAAATTGCATGTAGCTTATTGCTGTAATCAGGCAAGATGACAAGTAATCACTTCAAGATGCTAGGGAGCAACTCCTTCCTTTCAGATACATTTTAACCAAAGCAGTCCCACTTACAATAGCAATGCTTAGAGCAATGGAACAGGCACCTCCACGTTTGAAGAAACTGCAAACTACTGCAGATCACAAATAGATGTATATACATCTGTACGCATGCATTAGGACTTGGATTAAGGTCAATCTGCTGTTATAAAGAACAGAAATTCGCACATCATATTGTTCATACTCACTGTTTACATCTGAGCATTCTGGCATTTTGTGTTTTTCTTTTTAAAAAACATGTGCAACACTGCATTTTAATGCATATGTTAAAGAAAAGTTTCAATTATATAAGATGTCTAGATGATACAAAGCCATTTGAACAAAACAAAAGCTTTCTTAACTCATAAATGGTGACTGCAATTTCACTGTGAGGTTCCCTTCAGGAAAAACTTTTCTATAACTCTGCCGTTTTTAAAGTACTTTTTCAAAAATGAAATTAAGTAAAATTTAATACCACGTGTTAGATCACATGTCTTAGCAGAAGTTTTCATTAGCTACCAGTTTCAACCTGCATTAAAAACAAACCCCAAACAAAATAATCCACCAACGGTAATAGGTGTCTACAGTTGTATGCAAACATCCTCCAACAGGAAAGTAAATCTATACACAGAGTGCTGTTTGGTCCTGTAAACTAGTATATGTTCTATTACCGATACTGATTACCCATCTATGTATTTTCTAATAGAGAGAAAATATTGTACAGCTACTTCATAAAAAACATGTTTCTTATTCCACACCTGGCTTTTCTATTAACCTTCTTGAGAGTTGCCGAATATAAAACATCTTTTTACCTTCCATCTTCCAGCTGGAGGGCTCTCAGTCCTGCCAGTATGGCATCTTTATTTACTCGACTTAAATCATCTCCAAGAATAACCAGACACGAAAGACCTGTATAAGTCATTGCTATGTGTCCACTATCATAGGGATGAGAAATACCTGGACCCTAGAAAAAGGAGGGGAAAAAAAATATTGAAACATCGTTAGAGCTTATATTACGGTCAAGCATTCATTTTTAAAAAATAATAGGTAAATAAAGTTATTTTCCCTGCAATCGTTATGGTTAAACTGAAGGCATCCCACTAAACTTTTCTGAATCAAATTAAGCTACCGGCAGAGCTCTGCTACCCTTGTAAACAGTTGGTCAGTAGGAAGCTTCGGAAAAAAGCTTTGCCAAGACTGCTATTTATGCAAGTTAAGCAAAGAGATGGGATGCGCTCAACTGTGCCTAAGTTTATTCTGACACACCACTGGGCACCAGCTTCCTGGCAGCTGGGTAAGCACTGTTAATCAGCCAAACCTCTGGAGTTCCTTTCCACAAAGGCTTTACAATCTAATGATCTACAAGTAGAAATCAGTGTGAGGGATTACTGGTAATCTCTCTGTCAATTGAAGCAATACCGAATTAGCCTCTCATCTACTTTCATGTCTATTCTAAAACAATAATCAGAGCTTAAACAAAGTATTTATATAGCAAATAATGTCAACTGAGAAGCTAAAATGAGAGTTAAGTGCTGACTAGTTACACAATACAAGTCACAATAGTGTGTGTGTGGGGGGGATGTTGATGCAGCTGTGCAAAAATTATTATTTTTTCCTTCTGATATTTTATAGGCACATCTTAGACTGTACCACTTCATGACAACAGACACCGCGTGTAACAAGATGACTGTGGATACTTGGGATGGTTCAATTTGGAGGAATTGGGAAGCAACTTTTTAAAAGAAGATAAAATTTATTTATCTCTCCTGAGCAGTAGAAACAAGCAAGTTTTTAAAACACATTTTACTAGGATTCTTGCCTGGTTAGCTGTCATTTTTATTTTTTAATTCATCACAAAAATACATGCAAAAAACCAGTATAAACCAAATTAAGTAAGGGTGTTATATGTACACAGTCTTTTTCAGCCAAGCCACATTCATTTCCAAAGCCAAGCAGATTTGCTTCTAATAAGAAACTGGGAGAAAAAATATTTATTACCCACTAGGCAGCAAGGAAGTGTTCTTACACTAGGGAATCAAACACAGTTGGGAAAGGGAGGCAGAAAACAAGGTTAAAGTGGCTGCAGCAGCACTGAAAAAGCTCTAACTATGCAACAGAGAAGGGCAACACAGAAGCACCGAGAGCTGCGCTTCCTCTCCCTCATTTCCAGCTCTGGACTCTTCGATGAGAAGAGGGCACAAGTCTCAACAGCTTCCATTGCTCGCCCTGAGATGCCAGTGCCCCCATGACTGCCTCCTGCCCTGCTCATCCCCCAGTCACACACACAGAGTCACAGAATGGCTCTGCACAGGGACTCTGCAGGGCACCTGCTCCAACCCCACCTGCTCAAATGGGGTGACGTAGAGCCAGGCCCCCAGGACCATGTCCAGACAGCTTTTGAGTATCTACAAGGATAGAGATTACACCACCTCTCTGGGCAACCTATGCCAATGCTCAGTCACTTATATTCAGGGGGAACCCCCTGTGTTTCAGTCTGTGCCCACTGCCTCTGGTCCTGTCACTGGGCATCAATGGAATGAGCCTCTTTGCACCGTCACTGAATGTATTCCTATACAATGATGAGATCCTCTGAGCCTTCTCTTCTCCAGGCTGAGCAGTCCCAGCTCTCTCAGTCTTTCCCTGTAGGAGAGGTGCCCCAGTCCCAGAATTCCCCATGGAGCACCCCACAGATGGAGGATGGCTGTGCCCAAAAACAGCTTAGAAAAAGCTACTGCTGTCATGAAACATGTTTTTCTAACTTGAGTGGATGACAGGCTCTAATCTCAGAAGGAGAAACTTGGCATATCATATCAATTTTAGGTACTTTAAATCTAACAGAACCACGAATCTTCCTTTTGGAATACTTTCTCCTTAAAAAAAATTATAAGCAGCTTAACCCTCATGATGCACCAAGTTATTTCAGACGCAAAATTTTGCTCCAAAAATCCAGATATATGGGGTGACACAAATTTGCCCTGAAACAGAGAAGTATTCAGTTTAATGTAATTGATTCATTTGCTTTTAAGCGAAGTAAATCTCTATTCTAAAAGGCCAACTTTGAACCAGTTCTTACCCTGAAAGGATTCTCAAAGTCTCAGATCTGCAGCTAAAGCTTCTCACATATTTTGTGAAACAAAATACAAGACATAGACTTGCCAATGAAAAATACGTGGAAAGGTTCTCCAGCATTAGGACCAACTGCTTACAAAGTGCCTCAGCAGTTCCCATCAGCAACTACAAAGAAAACTAAGTTTCCAAACATCTACATAATTGAAGTTAAACTGGAATGAAACACTTCATTTCACCCTACTTGGAATGACCTGAAGCAGGGGAAGTGCATGTCTCTGCTCATTTCACACAATTACACTGAAAATGCCAGAGCCTGCAAATCAACGTTCACTGTGTATCATTGTGCTGTTTACACACTTTTATAGGTAGTTCACCTCCAAATCAATACTGACATTGGGAATAACTGATCAGTAATAGATACAGCGGAACAGTTCAACTTTACTTTTGAATACATTATTTCCAGTGGACGACTACATTCACCAAGCAAGGAAGATTTATTCTAAGGATATTGAGGCTTGCTTTTCAAAACCATATTTACGAAAACTCTATCCAAATGTTTAAACTACTACAAACATGTCTGAATATTCAGGCAATTTTTTAAGGTACCTGTAGTTAATCAAACAACATTATCCTTCAAGTGATAATCTTCCATACAGTGTCTACATAAAACAACTGAAAATTCCTTCTTCACAAGATTTATTTGTTTTGATTGTACTTCCCTATACACGTGCTAACTCCATATTGCCTGTAAAGCTCTGGTAGGCTACTAACATGGTTAAATAACTGGACCCTTGCTTTTTAGTGAATACAGGTATTTCTGTTACTATGCCTTGCTGCAGTAAAAACAGGCTGCAGACGGTATTATAAGCGCATACACAGTATGCTCGTGAAACTAGATAATACCATCCTCCCCAAACAAATTGTATCAATCACTACAGTACCTAAACAGTGTACAAATTTTATGTATACTTCCTTTTCTATGCAAAAATTTCAACCTTTAGCAGTAGCATGCTGCTTTTCCAAATACAGAGTTCCAGCAACACCAGAACTGTATAAAACTTTGCAAGCCGGCAGTTTTTATAGAGACCACAAACTATACTTGCATGATGCATATAAAGCAAGCAATAACATGTGCTGCCTGTACACACAATCATGAAATTCAGAGCTAAATTAGTACTGCGATCTGCTTCTTTCCTTGAACATCAAATATTTAGGTACAAATAATGCAGAAAAGACTGCTAGGAAACACGATTTTCAAACATCATCATGTAGAGAAGTCAGGGAGATGGTCTCAGCGTTCAAGAACAGCTGCTTGCAGGTCACACAACTACCTTTACTACTAATAGTTTTCTCTTATCACAGCATTATCATGTGGCAAATAACTAAATTCCTTACACAGTAAGTTGATATACTGCTAGATATCTTGATATGAAAATACTAAAAAAGCCAGTGGAAGTCACAGAGGGTCCAACATACTGGTATGCAGCCAATGCCTTGAGAACATTTGGTTTAGGGCCAAAAATCCCAACAAATATGGCCAATATTTCAGTAAAATTAAATTAAACACAGAAGGGTCAGCAACCAATATGAGATCACACAGGAATTACTACAAGGCATACTCAACGGTCAACATGATGTTTTGTATATGTAATTACTATAGGATTTTGGAAGCTTTTGAGAGCCTAACAGGTCTTTGTTTACCACATGTGGTTTAAAAAAACTAAAACAGATATTCACCAGAAGAATACTACAAGAATAATATAATCTGTACACTAATCATAATTATTCAAATTTGAAGTGTACTGGAATTCACTTTATCTTCTAGACTCCATGTAATTATTTCAAGCTTATTGTGAAAGTACTTATATAATATCATGTTGTACTTGCACACACCAGTATGTACTTCACACACTAATACAACAAAACACCTGAGCCCAAGTAACAGCATGTCTTTGAGGGGACAACAATCAGAGTAACTGGATATTTATTTCAGACAAAAAAAAAAAAACAAACACAAAACAGCAAGACCCAAGAAAACAATACTTTTCTTCTCCTAACATTGAGAATTCATAAAATTTGTAGAAACTGGGCCTGTGATAATTTGCTATGACAAAGCAGGGCTGGAATGGCTTTTCCAAATGCAAATATTACACTAAGTCTCAAAGTTTTCATGAGATAATTGCTAATATCTCTTGTTACCAAAGGCAGGCCTCTGCTTTGTTTATAACCACATGCTAACTAAAATGTTGTTTGCTTCCTACTGACCTTCTTACTGTGTGAGAAAATAGTTGGTCATTGAGCTGCTGGTGGTAAGGGTGGAATAGCAAGAAGTAGTTAATTACTTCAAGGTTCTCTCATATACCAAAGAATGTACTCCTGTACCAATTAGGACAGAGCTGTGGCTACTTCAAGGAACATCCTTATCCTTACAAAGTTGGCAAACTTACAGTAAACTTTTACTGTCCCAAGATGACTCAATACCTTCAAAGAACAATGTGAGGAAGGGTATCTCTACCCAAAGTACCACTAAGAAACTTAGGTCTGGGCAGAAGTGTTTTGCTGACGCTGCAAAATTTAATATGCATCTGCAAAAGGGCTATTTGGTCATCCTAATAAATATGAAAGCCTAGGTGGAGCTATGTATTCGGTAGGCAGAAATAATGAGAATCTTTTGTGTGTAAATAATGTGTGAATAACCCTGGTAAGGGATCCTAGATTTGTGGATTTTCATCTAGCACCTGACATCAAATAAAGATTTACCTCTTCTCTAAACAACTCCTGGTTTAGAAAGCTTTTATTTCAGGTAACGCTCTCAAATTTGCACGGCAGGGAAGACATTTTGCTAGACTGCCTCTGCTATGAAGGAAAAAGTAATTCAGGCGTTGTGCAGAGTCTGTCCCAAATTTATTAAAGGTACCGTAGCCAAAGCAGCTGATTTTTAATTGGCACCTTCAAGCTTGGTAAAAGGAAGTTCCTTTTTAAGATCTGTATTATGAACACAGCACTACTTTAGTGAAAAAAAACTATTTCTGCCTCAGACACTGCAGACTAAAGCAACAGCAGCAACTAAGCAAACTGTCAGCCTAAGCATGAAAAAACTCACTGCTGCCACCACCTCAAATTGTGAGCCTCACGGGCAAAGGATGTGGAGGTAAACAGAACGAAATTATTTGAAGAATGGCATCAGCTACACCTCAAACTAGCAACAAGAAAGCTGTTAAACTGTGGATGGACTGTTAGACACTTAGACTAAACAACCAGATGAAATATACTTCATCTAGTAAGCTTATGTCTACTTGAAGGAGTAGTGCAGCAGAAGTGTGTCTGGAGGGCAGAAGAGGAGGTGCTGCGGCATCAGTGCCCACACCATGCACATCTCACAACTTGTGCCAGCTGTAGGCTGGATCCTTGGACTAACAGACTACTGATGAAGAAGTTCATCTGGAGTGCAAGTTCTCCCTCAATTTCATCCACCAAGAGCCCAGTTTGCATGTCTCGCTCTTTTAGAGTGAGCGTATTAATCTGCTCTGAAAGTGCTCTCTACTCATCTGAACTAATACACTGGTGCAGACACACTCTGAGAAGGCAGCAATGGGGATATGGCAAGGGCCTGTTCTCTCTATACACTTCACCTTTTGTGGTAATTCCTGTAGGTCACACAGGAAACAAATTAACTTGTCTATCAGCAAAAGAGTAGAAGAGTTCTGCGCTATGGGCATTACCATCATGGTTGCCACAATCTGAGGCTTCCTTAAAAGAATTAAAGATGCAAGGTGAGGGAAATCTTTCTGACATTTAAATCTGGTTCAGTGACAGATACCACATTATCCAGAACAGCTATGTAAACATAACTCATGGGCAGCAACAACTCCTGCTGCCCACTGCAGAAATGCATAAGAAACTCTGCTACAAAAGCAAGGTCTCTCCAAACACTAATAAAGAATGCTACTAAACATACTCCTACACAGGCAGACTCCCTCTTTCAAAAAAACTTTCTTCTCACAGCTGGCACCAGTGTTACAAACATGGTTTTGTCAGGAACACAAAACAGATCTTTTTCCCAAGTGATAGCATCTGTTATTTACGTCCATCTTACATACTGGCTTTCCCTATAGCCCCTAAAACTGATTTGTAATACTTTAAAGAGACTGAAGAGACGTTGGCTCATCTGAAATTCTAAGAAGGCCGTCCACCCCAAATTAAAGAGATAATTTAAACTCCAATAACACCAAATCAGAGAGACTGCAGAACCTGGAGCCATTTAAACAAATAATTATCACCTAATTTAAATTAAATGATTCATGTTAAAATGCACTGACAGAAGCAGTACCCACCCTTCATTTACAGGGAAGACTGCTATGCCTCGTGAAGGCTGTGTGTGGTGAGTTGGTGAAGTAGATAACATTTTTCTTCACTTTTGCTACAGTCCCAAAGAGCTGCATAGACACTACCATCAAACACTCAGGGAGTAACAGCTAAAAAAAGCCAAACCCCAAACGAAAACCAAATGAGCTATCCTAGTAACATTTAGCTAAATTGGAGATTATAACATATCCTTTGTTTTTTCTTCTATTATTTTGAAGGGTCCCTAGTGACAGAAGAGATTTGGCTACCTCCAGTATGGCACTCAGAATTCAAGAATGAAATCACTCGAGTGGCACGTAACAAATAGTAACTCTCAATGCAAATCCAAAATACTTACAGGCTTTTTCAAAACTTATTTTTCAAGACATAGATTTTAACATAACACTTTAAAATGATGAATAAAAAAAGTATCAAGATCTTAAACATAATTCAAAATCATCATAGGGGATTTTCAAGTCTTTATTTTTCCAAGTTATTTCAGAACATTTTAGGACAACAGTGCTGGAAATACTTTAAACCTTTGTATGCCAATAAATCAAGCAGATCTGATCCCTCTAATGCAGATGCAATGGAAAATGTCTTGCAATGCTTGAAGAAAAAGCACATCTATCTGCCAACAGTTTCTACAGATAGTGACCTCGTAACTGATTTCCACAGATTGCACTATTCCACCCCTTTGTTCCTTCTGCAGATTGACTAACACACTGAGACAACAATGGGCTGCAAAGATTTCCTGAAAAGAGAACATTTAAGTATGAAGTGTATACTATTGGAAGTTGAGAGTTTAATTAAAATACCAGAAAGTGGTCTGACAGAATAATGACACTTTGCCAGTCTTACAGACTTCTTGTCTTCAGGGGCCTTTACAAGATCTCAGACCTATATCCAGAACTCACTCTTCAAGCTTTACACATTGGGGAAGATTTGAAAAAGGTTCCCAAAAGCATGCACTGATTGAATGTACTATACCACACAGCATTGACCCAGACCTGTGAGGAAACATAACTCATTATCTCAGTTTGGTAAAATTATGTCTTTATTCATTTCCACAATAACAGCATCATAACCTCAACTTCCTAAGGTGACATATCAAAGATAACCATCTTCCTTCTCAATAAGAGAATTTTCTTATAGAAAGAAAGAGTCTTTTTCTTATACAACTATACTGAAATGATTGTCTATTATTTTGTCTTTAAACTTTATTTTTAACCAAGTATCCCACTAAGTCACTAGTAGAGATCCCAAACTGTTTTAGGTTTCAAGAAGTTTTCCTTTTTTCCTTCAAGCTCAGCAGGTGGTTGGATTGCCACCGAGGTTAATTCCAATTAAAACAGATGATGAATTAATCTTGCTACTACAGTCCGAGCTCACTGCAGACACCATCTGTAGCATACAACAGAATAAATGCCAAAGCAAACCAAGGGAGAAATCACCTTGCCTGTCACATGCTGCTGTAGCACCCAGTGTGGACATGCAAAAAAACCCAAACTTCTCTTCGTAATTATTTTTCCCTTCTTAGAAAGTGAACCTCTGAACACTACTGCTCTGAGTACTTCCCTGACTTGCTACGGAAAGAGGCATATGTAGTTATTACTCGAATGTAGATTAACATTCCCACAAGTTAATGAGAAGCATAAAGTCATGCTGTTAAGAGTAAATAAAAATAAAGCCCAAACAGGCTGATGTACTACCTTCATACTTGTCAGTTCAACCATTTTTACACTAAATTATGGTCAATAGTGTATCAAATGTCCACCCTTGCTTTCAATTTCAGATCCCAGGATTTATTCATTTATATCTAAAATCTTGCTATCTATCCACTACAAAAATCAACTCCTTCGTGATAATTTAGTGCTCTTCCAGATTTTTCATGCGCTCTTCAGTGAGATTTGATTCTTCACTTTTAAACACAGGATAGAACTACCGTACCTCTTTCATAGTTCTTCTTGCACTCTGGCCTCTAATTCCCTCTTTCAATCATATCAGACCTTCTGTACCAACCATTCTATTCCATTCTATGACTCTATAATTGTGGATGCCCCTTCCCTGGAAGTATTCAAGGTCAGGCTGGATGGGGCTTTAAGCAACCTGGTCTGGTGGCCCATGGCAGCAAGATGGGAACTTAGATGACCTTTAAGGTCCCTTCCAACCCCAACCATTCTATGATTCTATCTTTAGCAGCCTCTGTTAACCTCCTTTGTCTCTTGTATTAAGGGTACCTTCTTCCTGTATGCAGATTTAACTCTCTTGAACCTCACTCAGTTCCCCAGGCTTCAAAGCACCCTCTGTTATGGTCATGATGAGCTTGGATTAGCAGAGACTTGCCTGTTTGAATGGATACCAAGCACAATCAAAAATGCGTGTTTCATTCCAGGAAGAAGAATACCAAAGATCAGCATGTGCTGCACCACTTCATATGGAGCAATTCTGCCCTTCTCTACCAGGTGATAGTTCTTTGAGAATCTCCCCTACTTCAGTAACAGATCAGAGAAGGAGTAGAGTACACTGAGACTAACCACAATTTGTATATTAACTTCTTCATAGCCCTGGAAACTCAAGCAGTACCATGTTAGTATGTTTCTTATGCATGTTTCTTAAAAGCTCTGCAAACATTTCAGTGTATTAGCAGTGTAAAAATTCCTGCTTTCCAGATATTCTGCTATTATGCAGTTAATATTATGCAAAAGACACACATCATTTATTGCGAAATTGAAAGTACTTCTCACACACACACATTTAACTGACCTTGGAGGGATTGAATGGCATCCCTAAGTATGAAGAGCCTCTGAAGCCACAGCGATTCAAGTTTGAACCTGGAAAAATAAAAAAAAAAAAAAATAGTCAACTAACTTGTTTTGCTGAAACACTCATTATAAACCATAATTCTCTAGTCCAGATCAAGACCTGTTAGTTCAACACTATTCACAGATTTGCTAGAGCTTGCATGTGTCTTTCAGTATGTTTGCAACCTCAGTTTGCTATCAGTCTGACTAATTAAAAAAAAAAAAAGAAATAAATAAAACTACTAACAAATTTGGTCCTGCTATAATGACAACGTAACAGATTTTTTTGATTTGGTGGAAATAGAGTGTTCATATCAGCACAGAACTGTCTTCCATGCTCACATGAAAGAAAAAATAAAAGATTTCTCCCCTGGGAAAGTACCCAGAGTTAACAGATTTTTATTTTTTTCCCTTTTCTGGATTCCTGCCTAGTAATACCATCTGTTCGCAAACAGAATTGTTTTAAGATACTTTGCAACACATACAAGGACAAACAAACTGTTTGCAGTTTTAAGCTAGCACCAATCTAAATCAATACTGTCAGATTGAAACAGTTAAAATTATGTCAAAGGCAAATTTTAATTGGAGCCATTCTTCTCTCATCCAAAACACAGGTACAAGAACACTACAGCTATCAAACATTTCTGTTAGTGATTCAGTATAATTTGTTTTATGTGTGTCAGAGCACCTCAGCACACAGGACAAAGAAGTGTACACCGCACAACCGTCTAGAGCTAAGTTCAGGCTTGCAGGGCTCAAATCTGCTTCTGCATGGCAAAAACTCATTTACTTCACTCCTCAACCTCTGAAAGTGAAAGCCTAATGAGTGCTGTAGTTCAACTGCACTTGGGTGTTCTTAAAATCCACCCTCCTACCCCTCACCCCCCCCCTTTTTTTTTTTAAGCTATTCAGTTTTTAACCCAAAAATCCTCATGAAGATTAGGAAAAATTGCACCAGACCAGCTAAACAAGAATAGCTATAAAGCTGAAAGTCCTAAAAAAGATCACCATGCAATGTGGTCTACCAGTTCCGGTATCATTTATCAGCACATTAGCTTCTAATTTTAAATACACTCTGCATGTACACAACATTACAACTAAAAGCTTTTATCAGCCTAAGAACTTCAATGTGGGTGAAGTATGCAAGTTTCTCCACCAGACAAAATTTTGGATCTAATTTACATGGAGTGAACTATAATTTAACCGAAAAAAACCCAACCAAGCCACCTCTATTCTCCGCTTCTTCCACGTTTCAATCAAAAGTAGTTTTTAAGTGATTCTACAGGTATAATGAAGGCCATTTCAGTCTGCAGTAAGAACTGGTATGCTGTAGTCATACCCACTAAGAGAAAACAGAAAGTGTTATCTGTATTTGTGAGCATTTAGGTTATATTTTGTTATAATCTAAATCTTCTCAGCAGAGAACATTTGTGTGTTAGCTCCTGGAGTCAAAGACTTGTATTTCATGTTACAGCAGGTTCTGGAAAGCACAGTGTCAGTCTTAAGGACTAATCTAAGGTTCTGAAGGACACTGCCCAAAAAGCATCCCATTTGATAAATGAGACAATGTGGATGAATCAGTAAGAGGAGAAACAGAACTCCTACTTCTTAAATAGCAGGTTTCTTGGGTGACATTGTAGAAAAATCACCATTCACTTGGCCCATTTTTCAGTAAAATGAATCTGCGTCTTAAGTGCTTAATTAAACTTCAAAATTCACCTTCAAACAGCACTAATGTGTAAACCCTTCATGCAGAAAACGGTTACTAGCCTACTGGCACACAGCTGTTCCGGCCTGCTGCAAATGAAAAAGTGCTACAATTAGGACATCTCTGCAGTCAAACAGAACTCAGCTGCTAGTTGCGAGATGGAAGGATTCGTCCCAAAAAGGCTGACTCGCATTACTGCCCTTTTAGACTGTAGCTTATAATTCCTTATCAAGGATGAAATAGAGGTATGAAACCCCCATGATGTGTGCTGTCGGTCACTTTGATTGGCTTTTGACTTGACAGCTACTATGAAAAAGAGAGATTAAAAACAAAGTACATGAATGGAATCAGGATCTATTATTCCCTTTAACTGTTCAGTTTTAATGTAATATTTTAAACTCTTCTTGTACCACTAAATGGCTGCCAACTAGTTAATTTTAAAATACTGGATTTATAACTGTATTGCTATCATTAATTTAATACTCAACTTTGACTCTTTATGTCAGTGACTTCTGATCTACCATCCTAGATGTCACACATTGGCTCCAAGGAGAAACAGAATAATAGCAAAGCTCTTCCAGGCCCTTACTACTGCATAATCTTTAAAGGGAATTTTATCCCCTCCATGAAACAAAAAAGCATTTTCATTAATGTGCATGCAATAGATACTTCCTAGACCTTCAGCATTACAAGTGAACTGCTAAATTTTATAGTTACAATTCTTGAATTAAAAATAGAACGCTGAGCTAATAAAGGAAGTGTTAAAACAGGAAGTGAAATCAGCTCATTTCTAACCAGATGACTCTGGCATATTGACGTCATGTCTCAAATTTTTTTTTAGCTTCCTGTGAGCACACAAGTTCAAAACCAAGTGGGAAGCAAAGGGGAATGAGGGAAAAAACACTGTCTTACAGTTTATGCACAGCATCTCACTTTCTGTAAAGTTGGTTTTATTATTTTATTGCAAAGTACTTGTACTACTTATGTTATATAGTAGCTTAGTAGTGCTAATCAAACTCTCACTTACTTTCCTGAAGCCTGTCAGAATCAGAATTAGAAATTAAACATACCCTAATTAAAGGGATATGATCATAGGTTATGTCCCCCCTGAATGGCAACCAGTTCAGCATCAGCACAGCCTCCTGAAGCATCCAGTGTAACTGGCCTTATGAAATGGTACCACCTAGTGTTCGCTTTCAGAGTTAAGCATATTTAACCACTTTCTGAAAGAACCTAAGACAAAGCAAAAGTAGTAAATGTTCCATCAACCACTGCATGACTATTCCAAGCTAAAAAGAAAGAAAAAAAACACCACTGGGAAAAGCTTTCCCTGTTCAACAAAAGAGCTAGAGAGATTTTACCCTTTTGCCAAACCAAAAGACTCAAAACTTCAATCAAGACCTGAGAGTTGCCTGTGAAGAAAACCACATTACTTATGTGCACAGAGGCCACAAAGTCCTCAAGGTATGTAACAGAGCTCCAAGTGATGATCACAGACGGCTTATCCTGGGAGCTCTTTTGTTACAGACAGGACATTTTTCTTATTTCTTATTTATTATTTGTCTTGCGTGGGAAGATTGATAACTTTTACCACTACTTCCCATTCAGGTTACCTAAGCACTCCTCTGGTTCCAAGGCTTTTCTCATTTTTCCAAGTACAGAGCAAGTTTATATGCATCATTAAAATCTTAATATAAAAAAAAAAAAAAATATCACAGCTTTAACATAGGCTGACTGTGCGTACATGCACATAAAAATAAGCACAAGCCATTTTTACTGAACTAGGGCTAGAGAAGAATTATTCTTACAAGTGAAAGCAATAGGATATGTCATAAAAAGCAAAGTCACATCTAGAATGGAAATCCTTTATACATTCAGATAAATACTTCAAACGTAACCATTAAAGAAGGTAGTATTGGAGGAAAATTTGTATTTCTGCTCAAGAAACTCATGATCAGAAAGCTCACATGTAACAATGATCTCCAAAATAGTTAATGACATTTTACCCATTGTTTTCAGTACGGATATACAAGTAAAGAACAAAGAAGCATTATTACAAACCTAAATCTGGACTTTGACAGATGAAAGTTTTAGGCCCCTGATGTATTCTAACAGTATTCAACCTGCTACTCGTGGGTCCTGGTAGTTCAGACCCAAAAATGAAATGTGCCTCCACTCTTCTTTTGGTGCTATTTCTTAGTACAGCAAAGCCAGTGAAGCATCCAGCTGTGAAGTACAGTCTTCTTCCCTCTCCCTTATTGGGCTGGCACTAGCACTCCCAGCCAACACAGCTTACCAACGCAACAGAAAGCTCACCTTCAATAAAAAGATGCATGCTTTAGAAAAATAAATGCATGCTTTTCTGCCATTTCAACAAGTTAAACCAGTTCTCAAGCAGGGTCAAACAAGTGCCAGTGCTGCTACAGGGAGAGATGGTGGATGAAAATGGCCAAGGAGTGTGACTCCACTGTCTGTAATTACCGTACTTGAGTATAGAGCTCTGGATTCACTCTCTTCTTTCAAAAGTGTTGAACTGTTTTTAAATGTGACCTGCAAGAAAACCCACAGACAAACACAGCCTATCCTGACAGATCTTAGTCTTTACCATTAGTGCATTTCCATTTGGATCACAGAGTATCTACTCCCTTTCAAAGGCTACAAACCTCTGAATTGAAGCTTTCATTAGCCATCAGACATAACACATACCAGTATATACAACCATGTTACCTAAAACTATCACAGTATATTGTGAGTGTCTACCTAAGACGTATTTTAAAGCACAAAACACTGAATTTTCTACCAGATATTGTAACGCCCTGATGTGTAGTGCACTGTGTGGGTAGAATGGTGAGAAAATAGAGCGAAGACTCATAGATTGAGACAGAAACAGTTTGACAGGCAAAGCAGAAGCTGCAGGAACAAGCAAAGTAAAGGATGAATTCATTCAACTACCTCCCATTGGCCAGGCAGGGGTTTAGCTGCTTCCCAGAAAGCTGGTCCTCAGCACACATAAGGGTTATTTAGGAAAATAAATATCACCAGCTTTTTCCTACTTTCCCCAAGCTTTTACTGCTGAACACACTGTCAGATGGTATGGGGTATTCCTTGGGTCAGTCAGTTGTCCTAGGTATGTCCTCTGGCTGTATCTGCTGGGGGAGGAGGAGTGCAGAGGAGGAAAGAGACAGCCTTGATGCTGCGCAGGCACTGCTCAGCTATAGATGAAACCCTGGTGTCTTACCAACACTGTTTTAGTTATAAACACAAAACACAGAAGCATATGTGCTACTATGGAAAAAATTAATTCTAGCCCCGCCAGTACACCTACTATAACAGTTACTGATAAAAATAAACAGATACTGAGTTTGCAGAACATCAACTGTTCTGTCCCCTGTCCTTTGGAAAAATTAAGGTAAGGTAGCAGTAGTTTTCAAAATAATTTTAATTTGCCATCTTAAAATCCTGGTTTAAATAAAAATCAACTGACATACTATGGATATGGAAGCCTTGGAGGGACAAACACGAACAGCAGAGAAATTTATTTTTCTAATAAGAATTACAGGAATTTTCTTTTTGCTCATTTTAGGAATTCAAGCAGTGATGCGATCAAAAAGAAAGAACCAAGATTCTGTATTAATATATTCCAATTTAAAATATAAGTTTTAAGTAAGTTTTCAGCTCCAGTGCCAAAAGTAATGAAGACTTATATCAAGTACAATACAGTTATTTAAGGCAAGATTACTGGAATTCACCATTCCAGACACCACATAACAGAACAGTGTTATACTATAAATGTTTGAATATCAGTTTTCCCTGGAAAGAGGGACTTATCAGCAAGCATGTCAAAGAAGCTGCAATAGAATGTGTCTTTAAAAGCAGAGTAAGGATGTTACTTCTTCAAAAACACCAAGAGGGAGTCAGGGCTCTGCTGCTGGGAGGATGTCAATTAACAAATACAGCACAATCAGGATTAAAAAACAGAAAGTCAATTCATTTTATTACAAGTAGACGTTACAGGAAGGTATACATTCCCTTCTGAACATTTAGTCATCCAGTATGCAGCTTGCTGCTGTTGGTATCATCTACATTTTTCACCATTTGTTGTCCATTAGATAAAGTGAAAGTGGAATATAAATAATGCTGAAGTTTTGGGGGTTAAGTGACCAGACAGAGTAGTGCTATTACCAAAAGCAAGACAGCTTAAGAAGGAACAGAGTTCTTATGATGTGATACAAAAACACAAGACTGGAAGGAAGTTTGTTCTTCTAGTAAAAAGCAGAGATTTATTACTTATAAGCACAAAATACAAAGTGCCCTCTGCAAAACTACTGTCCTGTAATCTTATGATGGGATGATAGCTAGAAAAAGGAGCACATCTCATCTGTGCCCTGGACTGTCAGCCTCCATATGTGCATGCTGAGATTTATACTGCCCTCTCTAGGAGGCTCTTGACAGTGGCACTATTCCAAACATTGGCCAGGTAGAAAAAAAACCTTACCAAGAACTACTGCATACTATCAAAACCAACCAACCAAATCCTATTCTAATCTTTCTTCTTGCAAACTTCACTGTTCTTTCAGAATACACTCCTGAAGACTGGGATAAAGATCAGAAAGTGAGCAACTCCTAAGAACAAAGCATGGTAAACCATGGAAATTTTTTTAATGTTAAGGGACAGGAACCCTCTCATGATTAAAAACACTGTAGGAATAATTATGTGATCCAAACCCCTAATTTTCTATCATCAATCCTGGAATACAACACAAGAAAATACAAATCTACTAGAGCTAATGCCTGGGGTGGGCCTGATGGTTGCAAGTCATCAGAATGAGAAAAGGGATCTTTTTATTACTGTAAAAATCAGGCATTGGCGATCTTGAATTTCATATGCTTACTTTGTAAGACTACTTCTATTTCATAAAAAAGCTTTTAGGGAAGAGACCCAATATGTAGTATATAATTAGACTAGATATTATAAGGAAATGGATGATTTTCTTTCTACAGCTATCCAACATACACAGTGCATGTTCATGACTTTACAGGCAGGAACCTGGAATTACCTCTTCTTTAGAGACCAGCCTGGAGCTAATCCCACACCAGCACTTAACATGCCAGCATCTCCTGTCCCAGCACAGCTGTGCCTTCTTGAACACACCTCCCTCCCTCCCACCTCCTCTACTGCTATCAGCCACTCACCTGAACTGCCACAGAAAAGTATTGCCAATACTACCTAGCACACAGAAACAGCACCTCCATGACTTCTGTCAAGTCAGCAGGAAAGGCACCCTTCCCACATGCTCCCTCCACAGCCTGGATCGGCTACGCACCTTCCAGTCTGAGGACAGCTGGGATGCAGCAACAGCATTACTCCTTCTAAAAACCTTAGGTAAATGTAACCTTTACAAATCTAAGGAACAGATTTTTTTCATTTTAAAGCAGGAACTGTGTTTATCCTTTTTACTTCTTAACTTCATACCTCTCATTTTCCAAAAGCTGTACCAAATAACCACACCTGTGCTCAAGGCTCCTGGCACAGCTACAATTAGTGGAAGTCAGTAATAGTCACTATTAGACTTGTAATACATATGTAATGTATGCATTTCTTTTAGAAGTAGGTGAAACATTCCTCTGAGATGCTTAAAGGTGCAACTTCATTACTATTCTGTACTGTCTTATCTTCAAATTAATTTCACAGCTTCACCTTGTATACATAAAAAGAAAGCTAAACTAAATGCTTTTTCTAGCTTTACTACTTTAGAGGGATCCATTTCTAGGATTTGCTGGACATTGCTATCTGAAATTATCAGGACCACACACCAAGAAGGTCAACCTTGTATTTTATAAAAAAAGACAAGAGCCATCCACTATTCCCCAGGTGAAAAAAAAAGCAAAAGTAAAGATGTTAATATCAATAAAAAAAACTAAAAACTCACTCACTGTCTTCTGTGGGAAGGACCTGCAGGGAATAAATCCATTCTATTATATCATCTTTGTTCACCACATCTAAGGAATCCAACATATCCAGACCAGAGAGTGCGAAAAATGCAATTGTCAACCTAAAAGAAAAAGATAAGACTTACACTTCCCACCAAAAATATCATGGGGAAATTAACAAACGGTTGCAGAAACAGAAATATCTATGAATTCCCAGGCTTTGACAGTGGTGCAACACATAGAGCCTAGGTCAGAAAACATGAAATTCTTCTACCGGACAAAATTACATTCTTTGTACTGTAAATATTTCTCCGTCTCAACAAGGCTTTTCATATAAGCTACCCCTCCTTTTACATAGTAATAATAGGCCAATTCAGACATTAACCTAAGGGCCTGCTTACATGAAAAAAATACACTACAAGGTAAAACTAGGTTATTAACATACGGAGCACTAGTTCTCTGTGATTAATTCTTACATGAGCAATCCCTTAAATACACAGAAAGTGCAAGATAACCCTGAACTGCAGTACGCCATCTCCCATTGTGTCCCAAACCCAATTTCAGATGCTTAGAAGTTTGGTGTCCAACAGCAAGGCTTGCTTTGTAACCAAACAATGTATAAATAGGCACACAATATGAATTACTATCTATCTAGAGGTATTTATTTTTTGCCCTTTGGTATGAAGAAGCCTAGATTACTAACTTAATTAAATATTTAAAATTAAGCATGTTAAATCCAAGTGTAAAATACAGATGTGCAGTAGCTAGCATGCTGAATGTCCTTCTTGCCCACAGTTTGTTTCCTTCCATAAATGTCTGCTACCATACCTGTTAACCAAAACCTTATTTGAGGGTTTTGTTTTTACCTCAAACCATTGCAGTCACCTAGCTTACAGCATGGCTGCTTGGACAGTTGCATTACTTGCTCTGACAAAACACCAAAGTGACAGCACTGGGTAGGGAACTTGAGATAGCTTGCTATGAGAGATAATGTTCACCTAATGGTACCTTGGAAGTTCTGACACAGATTGAAATGAGCTGGATGTATATTCTGCCACCCACACTTGCATCTGCCTGTCCCCCTTCTAGAAATTCCTGCCCTCCTTTCACCAGATAAGATGATGGATTGTGAAAGAGCTGCTACACAGGCAGAAACTAGTTTAGCATGCAAGGAAAACCAAAAGTTAATGCCAGCTTTCCTTAGGAGACCAAGTTATAATTTGCAGTTACCTCACAGGCTGCTGAGCCACCTTGGCCATCAGTAGTAGGCACCTCAGAAGATGAGGAGACAGATGTAGACAGAAATCTCTACAGCTGTTTAATTTCTGCATGTGGTTCTGCATCGGAACCACAAACAGTAAGACCAAAGAAAACTGGTGATGTGAGTTAGCCCAAAACACACCTCCAAAAAGAATTATTCTAATTAAAACACATAGCCAAATGATGATGCAGTAGACACCGATCTCAATAAAACGGCACAACCTCAAAGAGTGACATTCCTATCACTGGGCTGACCAGCTGCTATAGTCATCATGTGGTCATTCACAAGAAGAATTTAAGTCAACAACAACTGCTTCAAAACTGTTATCATCTAGGATTATACAGCACAAGCAGTGGCCAGAACTCGGTTGAATAATGGTGATTTGTTTAGATGAAGTTACTTGATCTTACTTTGACACTCAGTTTTTACATTGCTTTTCACACTGCTCTTACAAAGAAGAGATTTTGATCTGTGATCTGCTTGAATATTGAACATGAACACTGCCTCTTCAAAGAACCCTTCCATGCAAGTTTATGGTCCTTGCAAAAAAAGAAAAAATTAAAAAGAAATAATAATCAAACATGGAATAGTGTAGAGCTCCACGACAGCTAGTGCCAAAAGAAATTTTAAACTTACTTTGTAATCACTGGATTTCAAAATATGTCTCCTCACTATTATTATTATTACCACCAATAAAGGTTTTGAGTGTCGAGAGACAAAAAAAAGTATGTTTCACACAAAGGTATTTCTACATGGAACAAGAGTATCTTTTAAGCCATCCGATGACTAAAAAAATGTCTTTCAAAATGCAAAATTAAAACTTCAAGGCTTACACCAACTTTTGCCACTGATCAGATCTGTGTAACCTAAAACTGACTCTGGATAATAACTCACTATTTCAATCAAAAACATTACTTTTTATAAAAAGTGAGGAATTTTCTGTTCTGTTACAGTAAACTATTACTTTGAAACCTTGCATATATTTTCTGATTTTCACAAACACTAAGGTTAACAATTTTTTACTGAAACTACTTA
The DNA here is from genome assembly GCA_013399435.1 of Arenaria interpres. Taxonomy (NCBI): domain Eukaryota; kingdom Metazoa; phylum Chordata; class Aves; order Charadriiformes; family Scolopacidae; genus Arenaria; species Arenaria interpres. Next base: position 28,012 of record VXAK01014793.1, read on the forward strand.
AAGGCATTTTGACACTATATTACTGAGGTATGCTACTTCCCATGAGGCAGAAAAAACACATGAACTCCCCCACTAGAAACTGCCATCAACCAGGTCCAAAATCACAAGGCTGTACACATGACAGACTACAGTTAAAAATACAAATATCAGATAAATGAATGTAAAATGTGTTTTTACATAAAGTTAAGTTTCAGTTTGTATTTAGAGTGGATTCCCTGTTACTAGCACCTGCATGACTAAGGAACAGTCGGTAGAGTGTGTTGGAATTCACGTATGACGTACAAGAACATCTGGCACCACTGCACACAGCCAAGTCCAAATACAGCCATCTTAGATACTGCATCCTTATTCCATATGCTACCCTGCCGCACAGAAAATTAACCGACACATGTTCTAAGACTAACAAAGACAACTCTTAATGCTATGTATCAGCTAAGGTGCTGCTAAATGTAAAAACTTCATATACAGCGATTTCCACAGAGGCTAGCACTTTGTAAGACAATCCAAGTTTAGCGTCACTTCTGTATCTTTTCTTCAAGCTTTGTTGCCTGTGTACTAATTTAGGAACTCAAGCATCAAAGTTGACAGCTGAAATTAATTTCTTAACTGACCTACTGGAAGCTTACAAAACACCTATCATTTGTCTTCAGTTCCCCTCCAAGACAAGCAAGTAAAGACATTTCTGATAACAGATTCGGAGCTCTTCCACCTTCAGACATGCAGAAAGACTGCAGTTTCTCAGCAGAATTCAGAAAACATTTCTGAAGTGACCGATTTGAGAAACCGAGTAAGCATGCTACGAAGAGCACCATGAAGTACCAGGATCTGAAAGACTTCAGAGACCAGGAGAGTTACATTCTCCTGCAAAACCTTACAGCACTGACTGTATAAAACACTATCAACCAGATTACTGAAAAACTACCGCATGCAGCATCAGCAACAGTAACTACAGACAAAAATAATGATGAAGGCTCTGAGCCAGCAAGTAAAGAGTGTGAAATCAAATTTCTTTATCATTGTACCTACTCCCTAAGTGTTTGACGAACTACAGCTTAAGTGAAAATGCACCAGTACTGTGTGGAAAATTTCATCCTCTACCACCCTGCCTGGTGACAACAAATGCAGTTGTTTCTGCTGCAGTGTCATTAACAAAAAACAACTCACTGACAAATGATATTTTTTTTTTTTTTTAACAAGTCTTTTTTTCATCTAATTGAGTTTCCCCATCTAATTCACCATGGAACCACACAAACGCGGGAACAATAGAGGTAAAAGGATAACAGCATTTCTTTCTGCAGCAGTCCCAGCTCAGGAGGCTCGCTGAACTCAGTGACCTTGAACTTGTCAAAAAGGCAAAGTTAGTACCCTCAAGGTCAAACTATGGAAGAAACATTTATGGTTCAATGAATGCCCTGCTTAGATTTCGTTACCAGATGTGTAAGAACATCTGCAGAACATTAATTTTTAAATCCGTGTAAGAAAAATGAAAAAACCTCTGGCCGAGTAAAAACATCATGACTACAAAAAAATGGATGAATTATGATGACCATGATTTTTATTCTAAATGAAGGTTTAGACTGTGCTCATCAGCCAAAAATTAAGGCATCCTGAAATAGTTTCAAATTGAGAGTTCAAATTTTCAGTAAGCAGTGTATTTTCAGTGTTGCACAGCCATTATGTACAATACACTGGGCACTGGTTATTTAATGTATTGTGGCTACGATGACCACACATTAAATTCAAGTTTAAACAGCTCATTAATCTCTCAAGAGTTCTCAAACAGTTACTGCTATCATTAGCATTATTCAGTAAGATTGGGAAAGACCCCATGTAAACTAGAGCCTCTGTTTCAGCTCAGTGGCAAACTGCAGCAACTTGGCAATGTAAATCACAGAATAAAAACGTCCAGGTTGTTAAGGGTCTCCCGAGGTCATCGGTTCCACCTTCTGCTGAACTCAAGGCCTTAAGTAAGATGACCCAGGACCCTGACACACCAAATCTTCAAGGGCCACTCCAGCACTTCACTGGGCAACCTACTTGTGATTAACTGCTCTAATAATGAAGAACACTCTTCCTACATCAAGACAACTCACCCTGAAGCAACTCATTCCTGTAGCCTCCTGCCCAGTCACCCTGCATGAAGGGAGCACCTTCATCTTTTGTTGTAACTAGTTTCTTGGTAATCGAAGACCGTGATACGATCTTCCCTCCTCTAGGCTGAACAAATCCCATTTCTTCAGCCTTTCTCCATAAGTCAAGTGTGGCCAAGGTCAGCGCTTGGCATTATGATTCTAATGACTCTACTCATGTTATTGTAATTTTAATGCCTAGAAAGATTTAAGAGTATTGCATGCCTAGGCTACCTCCTGCTGTCATTTAAAATAACCGACAAGGTACACCAAAACATAACCTAATCCTTAATGAATAAGTGATTTACATCCCTGAAATCAGGATTTCCAACTTTCCTTTTTAATAAAAAGTTATGTGTTATTCCACACAGAGTTTGGCACTATCCAACTTTCGCCAAGTGTTTGAACTCTCAACTGAAAAACAAAAAGCTTGATTTAGCAGGAAGACTTGATCAAACCCATTAAGCACTCTTCACAGCATGACCTGCAGGAGATTACACAGTGGAAGCATCTAATGATTATATCGGTTGAGTAAGAGATCGAACCCTGTATATGTCTCCAGATTTTTATCAAGTACAGCTTGACAACCAACTTATTATTATAATTATTATATCCTCTTGTGCCTCAGCTGCAACTGACTACCTTACCTGAAGGCTCTAAGTATCTGAAATAAATGCATTCTGAAGCCATTACAGAGACAAGCATCAAGTGAGGAACATAGTTCAATAGTATTTTAACTTTCATACTAGCTAATGAAGATTTAAATTATTCCTGTTACATAAACAGGAGTCTTCTGCGTGCTGACTTCAAGCTACAAAAGGCTTAAGTCACTTATTAGAAAATCGGCTTCCAGGGAGGATTAAAAGAGTGAAGCACAGGACTGGAAATAGATTAAAAGGCTCAACAAGTCTTCCCTGGTGGATACCGGGGAGTTTACACGAGCACAGACTAAACCCCTACACCCAGCTCTCATTTTTTGGCGGCGGCCCGCTGCTGGGCAGACTAGAGGGGAGGGCTCCCCGGCCGTTCCGCCGCCCGGCACGGTGCGGTGCCGCAGCCTGCCCACCGCCGGGGTGCCCGGGCAGCCCTCCGGCAGGCATTTCCCCTCAGCGTTGCTGCCCGCAGCCGTGGAGAGAAAAGAAGCCACCGCCTCACCGAGAACGGGCGCCGGGCAAAAGGGCAACAGGGTCCACCCCGTCTTCCCACCGCCCGGCCCGAGGCCGAGGGGAGCGCCCACCACCCCGCCCGCCAACCCGAAGGCGGCTGGGCCCGG
>VXAK01014794.1:0-13147 GCA_013399435.1 Arenaria interpres
TTAGGTTTGGGGTTTTTTTTGTGCCCTATTTTGAAAACTGCTTTTTCTGATGGTATTTAAAATAGACTTTGTAAGCCAAACTAAACATAATTTTTGTAAAAAAGTTGCTGTATTAAATTAGAATATCTAAGAATGGTGCATTGCAAGATGCTTTATTAAATGTTAGATCATCACAGTTTTTCAAGCCTGGCTTCCACTGACATGATCATGATCATCTAGTCATTGTTTTTCACTTTTCTATTTCTCTTTTTCAAATGCTTCTATTTCTTGCCTATTAATCTAAAAAAAGATTTAAAAAATCAATCTGTCCAGACCGTCCAATTAAGTATTAAAAAGGCCGTGTTAAGTTAAAAAAATTTGACTGGAAAACTTAACCCTTATTTATAAGAAACTACTTGTGCTTTAGTTCAAGTAAAGCATTTTTCTCATGTTCAGTAATTTTTTTTTTTTTTTTAATCTTATATGCAGGTACAAGAAGCTCTTCTTTAATTGCTCTAAGCAGTATGTGCTTGTATATCACTGGTAGTGCATTGATTGAGGTCCAAGAGAGCTTGTATCTGCTTAGTACATCAGGCAGACACCTAGAATGCAAAAGACACAAATTTAAACTTCTTTTTACATTTTATTATGTGTTAAGGAGCCAGAAATAAGGCAGAGAATTAGCAATATGTGATAGACAGTCCAAAATGTTATATGACCTTACAGCAGTCAACAGGTCATACTTAAATTCTGAGAAACCTTAAATCTAATGTATTAAGCTCCCATGTTCCCTATGGTCTCACAAGGAAATGTTTTCCAGACTCCTACTTGGCTTTTGTAGGCAGATCCTTTAATGCAGTATTTTACTTTGTGAAGGAGACTTGTTAAAAGCATTAGTGAATTAGCATACAGGTAGCTAGTGTTACTACCATTTACTACATGACCTTTACAGTAACTGTACATTTGTAAGGGTGAATAAATGATTCATGTATTAACTGATTGTTAGGGTCCAGCATATTAACTGATGGCTTGTATCCAAATCTAATACCATCTATGCATGCGTTTAGTAACCATTAAGATGTATAACAACTAAATCTGTCAAATGTTTATAACATACTTCATGGTTTTGAAATTTTCTTTGAACTTTATAAAGTTTATGAAGATATGTTTATAAAGATACCTTTTACTTTTAAATTTTGATTACCGTAACAGTCTGACCTAATACTTCATCTTGTTAAATAATTCTCTTACTCATGTATTCTTTTTCTAGGATCATACCGTTTCTTCCTATGTAATTTAAAAAAAACAACAAACAAATTGAAAAGGGTGAAACTTCTCACAGTAACAAAAAGGGCTTTTCTTAAAACTCACGAAGCCCTAAGTAGCAGCTAACTCCTCCACAGGAAGACTAAGACAGAACATGAGGGTAGAGGCAACAAAAGTCAGGGATAAGAAAAATAGCATTTTTATAATACAAAATTAAAGTGAAGTTGCGGTTTGTCATCTTGGATTATATGAAAGTATACCGGTTCACTTTCTGTGGATGAGAATTTCTGCAAATAAAATTCTGCAAACTTTAGACTGGGTTTGACATTCCCGTGGTAAGGGTGTGCAGCTTGGTGGCTCCTACACTTCACGCTTGGCTGCTAATAAATGAAGCTGTACCTGTGACTTCAGAGTAATAAAATCAACCCTAATTGTCAGCAGGGTTTACAAGTAATGTTTTGATGCAAGCTTCTGCATCCAGTCTCACCTACCTTGTCTAAACAGGAACACGTTTCTCTGACGTTGTTTCACAAAGTAGAGATAGTAGATTACTTGTATAACAATTATTTCTTGTTAGGCAAGGGAGAGGTAACTGATGTCGTGTGCACCTTTAAAAGCTACTTGAAAATGGACTGTAGTAAATTTTGCAGCTTGTTTGCAAGGATTTACTTTGTAGAGAAAACTGGAAAGTTTTCTTGCTATTTCACTTACATAATAGCCTTGTTTGAATATAAACTTGGACTGGACAAAGTTTCAAAATATGGCTCAGTCCTTGGCACCATTGAGTGTATAGAAGAAGGGAATAATTTAAAAGAACAAATGCAATGAAAATAGCTTTTTTAATTAATACAGATGTGGATAGATGCAAAAAGCAACCCTACTAGAAGTATCACTTTCATACAGCCTGCAATTTTGTTTACCTTTTAATATTAACACTTATAGTTGTGGTTTATCATTGTCCAGAGATTAACTAATAAACTCTTTTTCTTTCTCCTTTCTGTGGCCTTCTCTCTGGTTGATGAGGTCCCAGTTTATAGGGAAAATTGAGTCCTTGAAGTCATGACCTTGTAGTTAGTGCTATTAAATATCATCCTGCTTTGCTGCAGTTCTTCAAATTAATTCAATTCTTCCTGTATCATGAGCTGATCTCTCTATTGATATCCTGTAAATACTATTAGCATATTCCTACTTTAATAACCAAAATTATTGATAAAATTGGTCTGAAGATTTGTCTTTAAGAAACTCTATTAGTAACTTTTCTTTAGCAGATTTCTCTGTTTAGCACTATCACTTCTTTCCCTTTTTGTCATTTTCTTTCTTGCCTGAGTTGCACTAATTACCATTTTTTCTGCTTAGGTAGGTAGGTAGTTTGTTTGCAGCACCATATGAAATGCTATCTTGAAGTCCTTGTTAGATCAGCCATCCTAGTCTTTCAAGAACCAGAAATCATACTTTTCAGGTTATTGCACCATTAACATATGATGCTCCATTATCTCTGTTTTTTATTTCTTAAAGAGAAGACATCCCTGAATTTCAGTCATAGATAGGCCCAATGTCTATTAGTGAACTGGATAAATGATACCGCTCCATCTCTTCCTGTTCACCCTTGTTTACCTGATTTTCCCCTCTGTATGTGACAACTGATTATGGAGGGTATATTATTTTCTCCTGACTTCTTCTGATGGGCTCTTGTTTACCTCTTTTATCAGTCTTGCTAGACTTCTTTGGACATTTGTTGTCCAAGGTATTCATGCTGAACTTATGATTTCCCTGAATGTACTTAAGTGGCTAAAATCCCGGTTCTTATAGCAACATTTCTTAATATGCCTTTGGTCTTTATCGCCTTGTACAAAAAGGGAAAATTCTGTTGCAAATCAGGTAGGCTTTTATCACAAGACATTTTCCCTCTCTGGAGCTATCTTTACTAAATTTGCCCTGTGCTAAATCAGTTTAGCTCTTACAATGTAAAAGGAAAGTGTTTTTCTTGCTCCTGTGAGTATCCTTTCCAACTCCTGTGAGGAGTTAACATAAAGAAGGTTTCCTTTTGGTTAATTGCCTATTCATACATGTACTTGTATATCTTGCATGTGATTTCTGAATTATTCTAATTCATCAAATCCAATTGTGCAGCAGTAAGTTGAATATGTAACCCTAACAACACAAAAATGCTTATCGCTTCTAAGAGGAAGAGACATCTATTCTGGTTATTTTTCAAGGTAGTAATCGGGTATCTTGTACCTAAGACAGTTGTTCTTTTCCTCATATCCTGTATGCCTTTAAGCCCCTTAAGTAATAAAAGTATGCATTGTGTGGTTCAGTTGCTATTTTAATATATTTATTATATAAAATAATATATTTAATATATTAATCTCCAATTTGTTACTAACCTTAAATTTTTCATGCATGAGATAATTCAGTACTTGCAACTGGAAAAATACCTTCTTTGTTTACAAAATTTGATCTGGAGTTGCTTGTGTGTGATAGATTTGAAGTGTTGCTTCTAAATAAACCATTAATTTGGGCTGGGATTTTTTTCCTCCCCTTCTGCCCTTACTTGCTGTAAGTGCAGTTTGATGCAATGAGTGGTCCTTGGACTGCTACTCCCTGCTGTTTCCCACCTGTTCCGTTTGCATATATGCGGCCTTTGGTAACTTTGAAACTGAACAAACAGTTAATAGCAAATGTTCTTAAAATAAATTTTCTAACATAATGACACTTTCAGAAAAGGATTGCCTTGTATCCCAGTGGTTACACAAGAGTCCTCAACTAATGTTTAGAAGTGGGTGCACAGCTCGAGAGAGCCTGTAGTCCTCTTTTCCTTATGCAAAGGTGACTGTGACGGTTTGGGATTCCATCATAGACTATGTCCTTGATGAAGTCCCAGGATGGAGAACATTTGCTGCCTAACTATTCTCAATCTCCATTAGGAAGAAACTGGCAGAGTGAATTTTTGTGTGTACCTCTTTAAAGATGATTTTAGATTCTTGTTCCACAATTTGTCGTGTGTATTAATCATGCTGTAATAATATAAAGTCAGGACTTGGACAACTTACACGAGTAATTTAGTAATTAAAAGCATATGGCAGCTAATAGGTTAAATATTTTCTTTAAACCCTGCTGGATGCAAAGCGACATCACATTGAAAAGGTGACCTTGTCTCCTCTGGGAGCTGGTTTCCACTGGGAGTGACTGGGGCCAGGTTTAGGCCTGTGAGTAAATAGTGGTAAATGACCCCACTTACACACCCCCTACTCTTCCATTCTGTACCAAACAACTGTCCCCACTATACTTAGCATTTTCTTAGTTTGCTTTTAAAAGTAAAGGGCACTGAAATGGTAAAATCACTGTCCTCTGTAAAGGTAGTTCCCCAAATCAGTAGGGGAAGATCTTGTCCTGTATGAACAGATGAAATGTCTTACCCTTTTTTTTTTGTTGTTGTTGAAATATCTACCTGGCACCTAGAAGTTTATTTGCTCAGGAAGCACTATTTCCTTAACACAGCAGGAATATAACAGGAGCCTGACCTGAAATATGTGAGTTAGATATTATTTTAGTCTGGTTCTTAAAAGCAGTGAGTTTAGGTGAGAGACAATATTTTGTTTGTCATAAGGCTTAAACATTTCAGTGACACTTTGTTTTTTATAACCTTACCAATATATCCCATGTCACTGATGATCAGTAGCCATACACAAACCCACTGTTTCTATTTCAGAGAAGTCCTCAAGATTCCTTTACTGCGGTGACCATAGTAAATGCAGCTACTGGGCAATGGTGCTCAGGCATCTGTTTGACGGTTATTACTTGTGTTCTTTTCTCTCTCCCATTTTGTCCCATTGCCCTATAATATTCTGAGACAGACTGCTTCCATTGTAAATCTTTCCGAGACAATAGCTTCCTTATACAATACGTCTCTACTGTCTTTTACGTTATGCAGTCCACTCTGTGGAGCGTGATCGTTCAGATCCTCTCATGTCATATCACTCCTAACCTTCCCTTTTCCTCTCTTTGCAGCCTTTGCATCTTTGTAGTGCCATCATCTTGTGGTTTGAGGTCTGCACTTGACTCGTGTTGATGTAGCTGGCAAGGTGTTCTTAGGTCAGTGTTAGTTTTTCCTTGCTATGGGACACAGACACTGTTCTACTGAACAGAGTGGTAGAAGCCTGAAGGCAAATTAGCAGTGTTGGACTCTTGTGCAGCAGGCCAGTGAAACAGTTAAATTATGTCATTTTAATAGCTCAAGGGTATCATGAATGGCCTTGTTAATTCTACTGATGACATCTTTTTTTTTTCCCCACTTGCTTGTCTTGGGTGTAACTACTTTAATCCTGTATTTTGCAAGTGTTAGAACCATTTGTTACTGGAATCAGTAGCTATAATAGAAAGTGGGTACATTAGCTTTTTGAGATGCGTTTCAGCAGCAGACCTGATGAGCGGATTTTTATCTAAAGCATCACGTTGAACAAAATATGACTACAGATAAATCCTGTCAGTGAGTGCTCACCCAGTTGTAATGTCTGCAGATCGTTCCCTACAGTAGTGTAATGGATGTAAGCATAATAGCTGTTTTGTAGATTCTTTTGGGGGTTTTGGTGTTGTATTTTTGTATTTTGTTGTATTTTTGTTTGCTTGGGTTTTTTAAACACATTGTTTAATTGTTTTGATGGCAAAATGAAGATGTTTGAAATATTAAGTGTGTTATATTTCTCTTTGCTGTTAATAAACAGTGTTCCCTACTGGACCATTAGGTTAGGTGATTTAAGGATTTGACTGGGTGCTTTACTATCTTTGAATCTGAGGTGGATCATGTAAGTAGTATGCTTGGCGTATTATAAAAGTCTGTATTGGAAGAATAGCTAAGGATGCTTCAAAGAACACAGTAAGTAGGCTATTGCTTAGTAAGGCTCTGATGAAAGAAATGAACAATATAATATAGAACAAGAGTTTTTTTTAATCCTTTTTTTTTTTTTTTTTTTTAAATCCAGTAGGGCCATATTGTGGGTTCTTCCCTGCTACTCCAAAACATGAATTGCCCACAACAGGGAAACAGCTAAAGTATTCCTCTACCCTGTAGCTATGACCTCTATTTAGGAAAAAGCAGGGTAAATTCTGTTACTTTTTGTAATTCTGTATAGCGCCTGTTGTATCTCTTCCTATTTATGTGCTTTTTAGTTCATTTAGAAATAAAAATTGCAAACATTTCATGGAAAGATTTTAGTTGTCTTCTAATATTTTAGAACTCAGAATTTATAAGGGGGTAAAGTTTGAATACAGCATTTACCTTTGTGGAAAAATTGCTTGAGTAGGTAAAATTTCAAGACTTTTGGAATCAGTCTGAGTTCTTGCATGTTAGCTATAAAAGTTTAAATAACGCAGATAGGATGATTAAATATTGTTAACTGGAGTCCTGAAATGTTATTTTTAGAATTATATTGAAACGTTTCCATAATCTATATACAGTTAGATATTGTTTTGTATTTGTATTAAACTTACTTATTTTTCTTAGAAGCTTTTTGAACAAGCTTAAAAAAGAATAAATCACCTTTTGCCCAGTGAACTTCTGAACATCTCTGAAAGTAAAATGTGCTATAGTTGATAGTGAGAAAAGACAGATGTATGAAAAGTTGATGTGTTTCTTCTGTGGGCATTCCAAGGGCAATAGTAAAATAAGAAAACATTCCCCTTTTTGTTCCAGTAAGGGAACATAATAAATCCGGCTTAGTTCAATACTGTCAAAAATTAACTGGGAAGATCAAAAAAGAAAGTGGAATTCAAATAAAATTCCATTAAGACTTACTACTAGCAGCTCTGCTGTAATGTTCTTTATCATAGGCATAGACAAATTTACCCTGGTTTTCCCTCCGAACCTTCATTTTATGCCTTATTTATTTTGTTCTATTTTCTATTTTTATGAAACCCAATATAAAGAAAAAATTACTCAAATTTCTGATTTTTCTAGTTCTGCATATATCTGTGTTGTCAGTCATGTTGCCATTGACAGCACTCCAGCATCAAGCTGCAAAGGAAGGAACGCTTGCTATTTACAAGTTTTTTATTCTTTGGCAAAGTGATCATTTTACCATGTGACCATATTCCTCAGATTTTCTATCTTTTGAAAGATTTATTATTATTTTTAATAAACTTTGTTGAGACTGCAAGTGGGATTGCCTCACAGCTGCAATGGCTGGGGACTAAGGACTGCTCCGTGAGAATTCAGAGCTTGTTCATGTGCACCATCGTGGCAGATCGAGCCTGTCCCAAGCCAAACTTCCGCAACATATTTTTGCAGTTGCTGGTTTTGCTGCTTTAGATTGGGATACTGAAGCGAGACAAACTTGTTTTCCTGGTGTGCTTAGTAATAACCTGTGCTGCAGGTGCTTGAGCAGAGTGAGCAAGCCCAGTTTAACACAGTGCTGGCATTTTACCCTGTATTTATTCAAAGCTACGCTCCCATTGACTTCAGTTTTTGTTGGCAGCTCTCGGCCATCCTGTGCAGCCAAAGCCAGGCTTATGTCGGGCACAGGAGAATGAAATGTGGTGGTGACCACAGGGAAGAAGTTTGCACTGATAGGAAGGTTGTTTAAGCCATAAGAATTTTAGCCATTCCCCAGGATCTCATCTCTTCCTTCTGATTGAAATGTGACATGTAACGTCCCAGGATCTAGTCAGTAAAAATGCTGAGACTTCTGTGAGCCTAATTGGAATGTTGATGTTCTCCTGGAAACAGTTAATGGTTCTGTGAGTGGAGGCTGTCTTGTTGCTCAGCAGAGCTGGGCTGCCTTGTGCCACATACTGGTGCAGGAAGCTTGAGAATCTAGGGCAGCATGGAAATGTAGAACACTGAAATAAATTACTGAAACTGAGATATTGTTCAGAGTATGGGAATTGCTCCAAAGCTTAATAGGAAATCAGTTTGCAGATGATCCGAAATACATAGGCATAGGGAAACATGTCTTTGGAAGGGTCTACGTACCTGAGGTTTTGCTGCTTGCATACTGGAAAAAAAATAGGCAGATTGGGTGTATCTCTCAGCTCAGTGTGTATTTTATGCTACAGATGTAGATGACAATGCCAACAAGGATTCAACATGTGCGTAAGTACATGGTTAAGGATTTTGAGTATGGATGATAGCTAGGCTTGGGCAACATGTATTAGATTCCTGATGTGCCTTCTCAGGGTAAAACTTTTCACTTAGTGACAGTAGTTTAACCATTAACCAGTTAATGGTCAAGTGTCTCTGCTGCAGAGACAGAAGAAAAAGATAAATCTTCAGTTTCTGGAGCAAGGTGCATGTTCTCCATGGCTCTGCCATAGAATATGTTGGTCATTTCCTTTTTGAGTTCGTTAGTTCCATTTACTTTGTGCTACCTGTTCAAGCTGAAAGAGGTAGTGAGGAAGCCAGGCTGTATTATAGTCCATTTAACACCTATTGTGGCCCCAGCTATAGATCTGTTCTTGACTTTGTCATCCATAATGTAGTCATATGTTCTTTTCTCATTCTTTACCTTTCCCTTTTACCAGTAAAGACACTGTTTGTGTATCTATTGGGAGGGAACTGAAGTAGTGCTAGGAATGCCTTGTCCTTAATACCCACGCTCTGAGTCTGGAAGGGGCAGGACTAAGCACCCCACATCAAAGAGTATGACAAAGACAAAAAGTTCTTCTGATTTCCAGTGATACACACCATCAATTACATACTTCAGGCATGGCTAAGTAATCTTTTTTTCATAATTAAGATAACCCTTGACTTTAAGAATATGTTTTCCCCTCCTGGAATTTGCTGACCCACTGATTACACCTCAGCCACCTCCTGGAATAAGCAACCCAGGCATCTGTCCTAGAGCTAAACAGAACTCTTCAAAGCACTGGTTTGATTCATTCCTGGAGCTGGTTCATTATGTGTATTCGATGGGGACTGGAGACCTCTGAAAAATTACTATAGTTGTGCAATTAAAGACTAGCATAATACATACGCACAAAAGTGTAAAATACGGGTAAAACGCAAATTATTGTATTTTCTCTTTTTATTTTAGTGTCTTGACATCACAGTTATTTTTTGGCAAAGTTGCTATTTGTTTGGTTTTTTTAAATTAATAGACAGATTGTAGACACTGTATTTTGTGATATTTTTAATCAGCCTTAGAAGTAAGATACTTTAAGGTAGAATGTTGATACCCAACTTCAACTGGAGGTCCATTTTAATTTGAGATACTTCAAAAATCTGATCCTGTGTATGGATTTGTAATTTTTCACTATGCTTAACATACACACTTTGAGGAAGTCTGTGCCAGGGATGAACATACAGATAATGGCCAAGGGCTGGCATTTAAAGCTCTGGGACCCATATCTTCTGAAGAATTGTTATTACTGAGCTCTTTTTCTTTCTTTCAAGACTAGAGTATTGTAGGAACTGATAAAGGTTGCTATGTACATGAGAAGGTAACAAGGAAGGAGCTACCATCTGTACAGAGCAAAAGCACAATTCAATATGGGCAGACTGGACTTAATCTTGTGCTGATTTAATGATTGCTGTGTAGCCAAAGGCAGTGCCTTGCAGCTGGAGATTTCTCTTTTGTCCATAATGTAGTTTATCTAAGTAGGTCTCGGGATCTTTGTCTTTTCTAGAAGATCCCAGCAGATTTTCCAGACTTGCTGGATTTTCAAACTGCTTTTCCAAGCATGTTATTTTGCATTATCATTCTGTAGTTTATATTTTGATTTCCATTCTTAGTCCTAGTCCCAGAACTTCCTTGAAAAGTTCTCATGTGCTACTGAGGACTTCTATGTTTCCATCATTGGGTTTGCTTGGCAGTAGGTTGGTTGCCTGTGGAAATGGTGCAAAAGGCAAATCTAGGAGGTGGAACAGTATCAGTTCCCAAAACCAGGAAAACCTGTTCATGCTGAGAAATAAGGAAACTGCCCTGTGCATAGGTGTGCAGAAGCACCATGGTTCTTGGAAGAAATTGCTGAATTTAGGAAACAATCTTCAAATCTGCTGAGCACAAATGAATTGCTGCTGAAATGAAAGCTAGTAAGAAAAATGGTAGTAGCCCCTTTACTTAGGAGCTAGAATGTTAGCCACGGTGTGTCTGTTTTATCACCCACACTACAAAATCTGTAGTCAGCATGTGTTACACTTATGCACACGTGCCACAACATTCCCATAATGTCCTTTCAATATCTGAAGGGAGCCTACAGGAGAGCTGGAGAGGGACTCTTTGTCAGGAAGTGCAGAGACAGGACAAGGGGTAACAGTTTTAAATTGGAAGAGGGGACATTCAGATTGGATACTAGAAAGAAATTCTTTACAGTGAGAGTGGTGAGGCACTGGAACAGGTTGCCCAGGGAGGTTGTGGATGCCCTATCCCTGAAAGTGTTGGAACTAGATGATCTTTAAGGTCCCTTCCAACCCAAACCATTCTGTGATAAAAGTCTGTTGTGTCTAAATTTCCTTTACTTAATTTAGCTTGCTTAGTGGGAAGTGTTATAATTGCCTAGGTAAAGGGATTTGATTAAATTGATCTTCCTGTGTCCAATGTAGGTCTAATTTCATTTTGAAAATATATTGCAGGTTTGTACGCCCCTTAAAAGGTTAGAAAGATACTACATTCTGGCAAACCTGCCCTGTATAGGCTTGCCTTTGACGCGATGATTTTTTTTTTTCTCCCTTTTTCACGTGCATCCATGTGCACAGCTCTACACCAGGGAGTTTTAGAACAAAGTAGGACCTCCCCACTTAAAATATGACATGTTTATCTTAATAAAGGACAATTAAATTCAATTTGTAGGCTGTGTCCTCTTCTGAACTCACTCCCTCTGGTCTCTGAGACTGTAATCTCAGGAATGTTTAAAGCATTGTGGCAAAAGCAGCAGTCCTGCCCTTCTGTTCTCCCGCCAGGTTGGTTTTGCCAGCTCAGCTCTGCTCCAGCTGAGCAGTAACTCTGCTGTAACTCTCTGATCCAACTGAAAAATACCTCACACCTCTGTTTAGGATATAGGCTGTATGTTTGCTTTCATCTTGGCTTTTCAAAAGGATGCCCTAGTTCAGTACTGTAACACCTGACCTCCTTACATGCTCACAGTACAGATACATAAAATGTATTTAAATGGAACAAATAGAAAAAGATTACTAAAATTTGTGCTTTGAGGGAATAAAATGGGTCCTATTTAATCAAGTTACTAATATATCACAAGAATGGATTTATTTTTTTTTTTTACATCCAAGTGACACTTTTTCTTTTCAATCTAGTCTTGCATCTCTTCTAAGAAAGTGAATATGAAATAAAACAAACTCTTCTCTCTTACTACATACTACCAAACAGAGGGTTGTTTTAACCAAAATAAAATTTTCTGTTAGGAAAAAAAAATACCTCAGGGTTCTGGGTTTTTGGTGGTTTGTTTGTTTGTTTTGGATTTGGCTTGGTTTATTTTTGCTCAATATCTATTTTAGGTTTCCTGGGCATAATTTTTATTTTATACTCCATATGTATTGATCCAATTGGATAGGTGAACAAATACTCTTTTAAATACAGTATACAAAAGTTGACATTCTAATTAGCTGTAGGAGACACAAAAATCGTCAACAACGACCACTGAAAATCAGTGAGCTTGTTTGAACTTCAGTATAGCTTCTAACAGAAATCAAGTCTTATTCTTTGGATATCGTTTGCCAAAAATGCTCAATAGATGAAGTAAATGTATAGAAAATACAAAATTAGCATGTTAGAGATGAGACATTGGATATTCAGTGTAGTGTAGGCTGACTGTGGGAACGTGAGATTTTTGGCAGTAAGATGATGTATAATTCAGGGCCTCTTGTAACAGCAGATTTTTACTAGAATGTGTATTTATTTGAATTCCGGAACAGGAATATTGAAAGAGAGCTCAATTATACCAGTGAACATATTCTCTCCTTTAGTTTTATTTAGAGACAACCTAAGAAGAAGAAGAAGATTCAAGAGAAGTACTTACTACGACAAAACTTGTTACATTTTCTATGGATGCTACTGCTTCTTGCCTGAGGATTTTAAATTTTGTTCTTTCAAGCAGGAAGATTATCTTGTGTTAACCAGCATGTGGAAAATGTTGTTCCAGAAATTTTGGGGGCATGTTACAATGAAAGTTTGTTTGCACAGTAGAATACCACTCTTTATTAATTATATCATAATACAGTGCACAAAGAAAAACTGCTGTCTTTTACATACTTGTGCTTTACCTTTTTTTTTTTTTTTTTTTTTTTATTTTAGGGAAAAAATTAAGAAACCTAANATAAGATTAAGAAAACTAATGTTTTTTAGAAGCTAGCTGACTACAACAAGGGGACCATTCTGTTACATGGTCCCATTGCGTACAATACTCTACATACCTGGGCATGGGGACATTGTTACCTCCATAAGATTGTTCCTGAACTTTGAAACTGCTTATTTCATAGGCCTGCTATATGTTGCTTGTAGTTTTGGTTTTTTTTCTCTTTTTCTGTTTTGCTTACTGAAAAAAACAGAAGCTGAACTACATTGAATTCAAGTGAGAGATTCAAACAATACAAACCAACCCTTGCTCAGATTTTTTGAGTCCTCTAGTCTGAAATGTTGCATATCCTATCTTGCTGTTTATTTTGTCTTGCATCTCGTGTACTTTCCTTAAACTTGTGAGATTCATGTTAGAGATTTGAGGAATTACTTAGTACTTTCTGGAACAAATGTGCCTGCTGGCATCTTGAGCGTTGCTTGCTTCTGCTCTGATGTGAAGGTAGCACTGTGACAGAAGGCTGGTGACGAAGCTGTAAAACAAAAATCTCTGAACTCTGATCCAATTTCACTTCTCCGGTGTGAACATTAATATTGCTTTATTTCCAAGTTCTTCTTTAAATGATAATTTTTAGAATTAACTATTTTTTATATATATA
>VXAK01014795.1:0-38364 GCA_013399435.1 Arenaria interpres
TGAGGTGAGGGAGGACTGTGGGGAGCTGGAGGGAGCCATGGGGGGGCTGAGGGGAGGGGGTCTGAGGTGCAGGGCGCTGTAGGGAGCCATGGCTGGCTGAGAGGAGCAGGGCCGTGGCGAGCTGAGGGGAGCGGGGCTGAGGGGAGCTGTGGGGCTTGCACAAGCAGGGAGATGCGGTGGGTTGCAAGGGAGCAGAGGTTCTTATGAGAGATGTGTGAGCCCCCCTGTGCTGGGATGTGGGTGGGACAGAGAGGCCTGATGGTGAGAGGTCAGAGCCCGCTTGGGGTACGGGCTGTTTACTGGGGTGCCCCATGGCTGCAGAAGGATGCCATGGTGCAAGGCAAGGCTGTGACGGGGTGTGTTACTGGGCACTGTCCTGTATTTCCCCAGGTTTCTTGAAACTTGCTTCCTCTGCAGGTGTTGCAGCAGCCCCAGGCTGTGGCCTTCGCAAGGCAAATTGTCAACATGATTACAAATACCCTGTTCTCTGTGACTCCTACTCCCTTTCGACCACATGGCTCTGAAAGTTGATTGTTCTTACTCTTTCCTGCATATGACCTTTTTGTACTCGCTTGTGACAACACCGGTTTACCCTAAAACTTAGAATACATGGCAGGAAATGTGTTGGTGAATGTAAGTACTCTGAATGCCAGTGCTGCCTTCTAGAAAGGCAGTGTGTGGCACGATGGATAGAGGTCTAGTTTGGTTCCTGGTGTAGGTTTGCTTCATAAATTAAGGCAAATGGTTTACATTCCTTTGGTTTTCCTTTTTGTTATGAGAACGGATTAGTAATTCTGCAAAACCTGTTAAGTCACTGGTGCTGAATGACAATGAATTCAGCTCTATGTACATAGAGAAAATGTGTCCTTTAATATCACAGAGCAGAGAACATCCCTCCATTTTAAATTTCGTCATGAAAACTGAGAAAGAGACATGTCTATAGCTTCATGACTAAGTAGAGGATCTGAATTTCATTCTGTGTGTCCTGGTAGCGTGTTTATTCTGAACACTGCATAGGTTTGAGCTTGTTTCTTTCTAATGGGTTTCCCATACGTATGAGTTTGGCAGGTTGTGCTACCTGTGCATGCCAGCTGTGCAGTGGTTCTAAAGATGTGGTACAATGCTCTGAATAAAGTGACACGCCCCTGATTCACCTTGATTTATGGAATGTAGCAGATGTGGCAAAACACAGGGTTGTAAAAGAGGGAAAAAAAATAATTCCGGGTGAGCTAGGTAAGACTTCTTGCAGCTATTCACATGTTATGTGTCAAGCTCAATTCAAGGACTTTTTTTCTTTTTTTTTTTTTTTTTTGGTTACACTAATTCAGCTTTGTAAATGTGCACGTGACAGTTGATCCTGGGGAAGTGTCCTTTATGAATTACTTTTTTATATTTCCTTCAAAATGTTTATTACACAGAGTGAATTAGAGGCCAAGGAAATACATAGCAGGTGCAGTCCTTTAGCTAATTTCATCAAATTACGATTGGGGTCTTGTTACAAACTTTATGCGGAGATACAGACAAATTTTAAGCATCAAGGCTCTTTTGCTAACCTTGTTTGGCAGCACGCTTCCTCAGCTCTTCAGTCCTAACAGGTGTGAGTAAGCTGTTGTTTAGCCTCACCCATGTGCTTTAAAACCCATTTGCAGTATTTACCTGTTCATGAGCCCAGTCTAATAGAATGTGTCCAAACTGTGTCACAAAGGCAGCATACCATACCAGCTCTGGACTTTGAACTGGGCTAGCTGACATGTATCACGTATTTCATCCAACTCTTGTGTCCGTTTACACGGTGTGCCTACAAGAAACGCATGAGTTATGTGTATACTTACGTTAAGAGAAGTAAAACTGGGAACTACCAAGATATTTGCCTTTCCTCACCTTAATCTCTCTCTGTATCATATTTCACCCCACAGCTGGCTGTATTGACTGCAGTTCTTCAAGCACCAGACCATACCAAATCCTGCCAGAAGCTGTGCAGATTTACTGCTGTAGTACGACTGAGTGTTTTGCAGCTTGAAAACCATTACACGCATTTGTTTGTCTCGGTGGAATTTAGCCAATGACAGGAAGTAAAGGGTAGGCGACCTCAAAATATTCTCACTGTTTGGCTAGATTTAGTAAAACACACTATTTCTAGATGGGAAACTATTCCGTCCTGTTGGCAGTGTTGTGGAGGGGGAGCAACTCCTTATTTATTCGGATAAGAACGAGATGTTGCACATGAATACTTCAGATAATTGTCTTAAGTACTTGCTTAAGAAAAAGCAGGGCATTTTCATTACTTAAAGTAACTGAATATTAAAAGATAAACATTTTCTTTTATTTTTCCATTTTTTTTCTCAGTTTTATCCATGTGACAGATCTCTCCAATCACTCTTTTAGTCTGTCTTTTACTAGTGTTTCGATGCATTTTTGTATAGTTGAGATGAATAAAAACAGGAAGACGTTTCATAAAACCATAAAAGGGCTAGGTGACTAACAGCTGCTAAACGGTATTACACTTCAGGCTTTTAGTGCCCGTTTAATCTGAAGAAGATGTATACGGAGGCTACAAACAAAATGGGGCTCTTAACCGTGGCGTTTCTCAAACTGTCTATGGAATGGTACCCCTAAGGCTGCATGGCAGGGTGGCACAGACTGGTCTCTGCCGCCTCTATTTCGGTTACTAGAGCCTCTGCTGTAAACAAGCTTGAAGCCGGGTTGCTGGGCTTTCTGAGGGCGCTTAGTTTCAGAGGTAAACAAGGGGGTTGAAATGATGCCAGATTTAAAGGCAAACAGAAATGTTTTCCTTGGAGCAGCTGGGCGAATAAAAAGTCAATATTTTTCAGGCTGTCAGGTGTTCTAATGGAGTTTCCTGCCATGGAGTTGGAGAGCAAACCAAACAAAATTTTATAAAAGGAAGTGGGAGACCACAAATAAAGGGCTTTGAAACATCCAAATCAGGAATAATTGTTTAGGCACTGCAGCAAGTAAAGCAGGTTTTCAAATGTCTGTTGACGACGACTACTGGTATTTTTAACAACTAGAAGCTGTTGATAAGGTGAGAGTTGAGTCTCCTCTGTAAAATAATTTTCTACTGTTTGTCTAGCTCCCAGTAGAGAAGTGCCTGTTCTACACAGAGCCAAATTTACTGATGCATTGGCTTTAAATGCTCCTTTTGTGGAGTCAGTAGCAAAGCAAAATCTGGGTGAAGGTCAGTCTCCGTTACTACAGTGAGATCCTGAATTCATGAACCAGCCCCTCAAGACCGCAGAATCCAGGTCAGTGTCAGCTGAGTAACAAAGAGTCTTCCGGGGGTGCTGACTCCTGTGTGAGTGCGATGATCAAAGTCTTCTCCCAAACTCTTGTCTTCTGAAATGGTTTTTCTGTGTGTTTTTGTTTTCCTTACTACCTCTGAAATAGAACACAGAGACTGATAGAGCTGTGCATGTCAAGGGTTAACATGAAACTGAGCGGAAGCGTATGTTTCAGAAGATGAACCAATTCCATATGCACGCATACAATACAGATAAAATTGTGAGCATACCTCTGCAACTTCTTGGCCTTCATAAGGTAGCACTTCATGGCAGCGTGGGTCCAATGGACCTTCCTGAGTATCCAAAGGTGATCATCCAAAGGCTGGAGCAGAACAGGGCCATACTGAACAGTCTTGTTCCTTCTTCTTGCCAAGTCTTGCCATTTTGAAAAGTTGTGGTGAGCTGGAGCTGCCGGACCTCTAACGAGTGCTGGTTTTCACAGTGTGTTCCTATTATGCAGGTCTGTGAGTGTTAACGGCTGGAGGAATAACTGAGTAGAGGAACCTGAGTCTGTCATTCTTCTTGAGAGCACAGAGCCAAGACTTCCTACAAGATCTGAATGCAGGATAAAGGTCTTCCTCCTGATGTTTAGTGCAAGATCGCCAGTGAATAAAGCATTACTGCTAATGAGCTGTGAAGAGCTGAGGTGCTGCTAACCATGTAAGTAAAGGCTGAGGCTGGAAACAATGTGAGAAAGTTTGTTTGTGGTTGATTTCATCCAGTTATGTAGTGCAGCCAGGAGTGAAAATGAAGTGGTAGGACTTTATTGCACTCCCTTCTTATGTGTCTGTAAACCATAAACAGTCTTTCTCCTGGAGCCCACAGTGTAGTTTTGATGATGAACTTGAACTGCATGTTGCGAAGCTTTTGGGAATGTTTGAGCTTTACAAAGAAAAAAAAAGTTATTTTTGTAAAACCAGCATCCTGAATGGCTGGGAACATTCATGATTTTTGCACTGAGTGCTCTTAAGTGCAAACAAAGAGCCTGATACTATAGGACTCTAAGATTCCTCAGTTTCTACTGATATAATAAACATTGTTTACCTGCATTCAGTTCCAGGTTCAGCTGTTTCCAAGAACTGTGAGTGTTTTGCTTTAAGTATTCAATTTTGTTTCTCATACCACTGGAAAAAGGTCATTTAGAGAAAGAAATTGAAGGACCTCAATTTGTCTATATTATGAAAAAAGATTATGAAAAAAGATTTACAGGCTCTTTGCTTAAAGTGTGCAAGTGTCTTCATGGAAAATAAATAAAACTGAATGTCTCTTTAGTTAATTAAAGCACTTATTTCATAGCAATAACCAACTGGAAATGATCTCCTGAGAAATTCCAACAGAAACAAGTTGCTATTTCTAAATGAGGCTATTAACTACTGAAGCTACTTGTGGCACTGATAAATGAATTGAGGTTTCTAATGCTGTGGAATGTCTGGAAGATAAGTAAGTTATTGGCCTTAATAAAGGGGTACCCAAGCAAAAGTCATATTGCATTGGGAATCCGAATTTAATACTGTGGCTTTTTGCTTTAAGAATTGATTTCTGAGAGTATATGAGGTAGGCTATTTAGCTGTTTAGCTTTCTGACATTCCCGTTACTCTTCCTTCCTTCCTTTCTCTTCCCTTCTGGAGGTGAGGGATGACTGATTCCAGTAATGCAGGAATTTCTTTACAAGCTGGTCTTCTGCTTGACATTTTAAAATAAGTCAAAGCTGGAGGTGCTGAATTCATTTAGGGTTGCAAGGTGAACAGGTAGAGTTTCAGTAGTCTGATTTTAACATAATATTCTAAGCATGTCGGGGTCCTTACTATATTTGCTGTCCTTCAGATAAAATCAAGTTGGTCTTAGCAAACACCTTAATTAGCATTAAATGTCTGTGTGTGTTTGGGCTTCTGAACTCAGCCCTGTGTATCTCTGTAGAGGAAACCAGGCAATTACCAAGGTTCCTAGCATGAGTTTTGATGTCAATTTGTAGGCTTTTAAGTGTAGCGAATTCCAACCTTGCTGTCTAAAAAGACCTATTTTAGGGAGCTCGGCTGACTGAATTTTGCAGTAATAAAGACCATCTCCAGAATATACGTAGTCTCTTTCTGACGTAATTCTTTCCACTTCTTTTTATCACATACTCCAAGATGCCCATCGCTGTCCATTGGACTGTTGAAAGAATCAGTGATTATCTTAATCTAGGTGCTGAACAATAGACAGCTAAATTTAGTATAAACAAAGTTTCTAAAAATGAGACCTGAGAGATCTTGCCGGTTGATTGTAACTTGTCTTATGTATGCTGACTGGAGCTATGGGCAGCTTGATTCTCCTATTTCCTGCTTTAAAAAGAATAAGGTTAGAATAAAAATGGAAATTCAGTCATGAAGAAAAAATAAGCCTTGAAAACAAGGAGTTCTATTGCTCGCGCTCTTTGTCTTTATATGAATTCTGCTGCTTATGGTTATTTGCGTTTCTGCAAAGCAAGTAACCAGTGTTACTGGGTGGCTCACACGGGTATGGGTGATCAATGCAATGGTAAGAGACACAACTTGAATTGCAGAACTAACAGCAGAAAGTAGTGGTATTATTAACTACTATAATAATTAAACACCTTCTAGATTTGGAAGTAGAGGAATTTAGGGAGTGGATGAAACTGGTGGTCTCTTTTTTTTGGTAGTCTTTCGTTCTTGTGGCTGTGGGGCTGGGACTGTTCCTCAGAGGGCTTCATTTTCCAATGGAGAAAGGAGCACAAAGTGGTGCCGAGAATTTTTTCTGCTCTCTGGCCTCATACAACCTCTTCCTCTCACTTCTCTACAGGAGAGAAGTCCCGTTTCACTGAATGCACAGAGCTGGTCTGCCCTGCTCCTTTGCTGGAGCATTTTTGGCTGGGGAACAGGGAGGGAGAAGTACAGGACCCAGAGGAGCAGGCCAGCATGCTGGTGTCTCGTGTCACAATGTGGACGCCTCAGTTTTCATCTCGTTTGTTATCATGTAGCTTTTGAATTAGGGCACGAAAAGTATCTCTGTCTTCCCTGAAGATGAATTCTAAGGATTGTAAACCAGTGGTGGGTTCATATACTGTGATTTGAAATGCACCTGATTTTCACCTGGATAAACTCTTAAGTGTGGTCAAATTTACTCTGGGGTTTTATCACTCTATCACAAGAGTGAAGTCTGGATCTTGGAGCTGAATGATTCTTTGTTTTTGGAGGAGGGCTGAGGAGAGGAGAACTTAGGTAACTCTTATTTCTGACTAATGAAATCCACATCAACTGTATTTATTTATTTTTAAACAATACTCATACATTATGCTCATATTCCGTATTTTACCTGTGATATTTTTCTACCCTCCAGCAGGTGCTGCTGTGTCCTGCTAATGTCTTCTTCGTGGAGCAAAAAAAAACCCAATAGTCATTTGATTTAATATTATGCAACTGGATTTTGCTCTTTGCTTTGTGTCAGGAATGTGTCTGCATGCTTTTCTCTTCCTCAAGCTATTTGCCAGCAGAGGCACTAAGGAGGGAATTTTTATGATCGCAGCATATTTAATCCTCCAAGTGCTCTTTATGAAGGGGTTGAAGATCAGTAGGAGTGGGCCATGCTCAGAGCAAGTTGAACAGATGCAGGTAGAAATTAATTTTCATTTCTACAAAATGTGAAGGAATAGAAGTTTTTTCTCAAAAGTAAAAAATATTCATAAAAAAATACAGTTATAAAAGTTTCTAGTCAGCTCATTGGCTTCCTAAGTTTCTTGAGCTTTAGTAGTTTAAGCTCATGATTTTAAATCAGTCTTACTGTTAGCCCAATAGGTGGTCTCGAATGCCAGAAGTTTGCAGTACAGATTTCACAGCACATGCTTCAGAATCTCTTATTTAGGATTTCCACATGAAGAATTGTGGCTGAGTTACACACAGAGATGTGCAGAATTGTGGCTGAGTTACATACAGAGATGTGCTTTGTTCTGTTTGCCGATGGACCACTTGTGCCAGGCAGGAATTTCTGGGTAATAACAGTTGAAATTTGGCCTTGATATGGGTTATGTATCCTTGAACTCCTTGAATTGCATCAGGCCAGAAATGCAGTCATCAGCAAAGACATCTCATACCCGTGTCTTTGTACTGTATTGCAGGTTCCATCTAGGGAATTGAAATTCTGTTGTGTTGTTTTTCCTCACTGTTACAGAGTTTAAGCCTGGTTGTGACTATGATTTTGGCACTTCTGGGGTTATCTAGGAGCCTTAGAAGGTGAATCCAAGTTTAATAAGCTGAAGTACTCTTTTGCTTTTGAAATTTAACTTTATTAGTTGTCTAAAATGTTCAATGTAAGAATAATGATCGTAAACTACAATCATAAATCTCAGGCAGGCAGCACCTGCTACTCTACCATGTGAAACATCATGTGGTTGCCGTGGTCGTTCTGTTTGGAGATGGCTGGAATTACAGTCTTTCTCTCTAACCTCTCTTGTGTGTTGCTTTCAGAAACTCTGCCTGCTGTGGCAGTTAACTCTTGGGAAGCTACAAGGATGGGTCAGGAGGAAAACACTTTCGTTTTTCTTTTTGGCTCAAGCCCAAAAGTTCAAATGTAATTAGATTCTAAGAATTCCAGTAATAATCTACACAGTCCAGGGGCAGTAAACATATAGATAAAAAGTCTTTAGTCAGTAAGGTCTGAAGTTCTCATTACTTTGATAAATTCAGATTTGGATCTTTAATGAGTTTCAGCTCTGTTGATTTCAGACACTCTGGAACGTGTCTCTGTCTTTAAGAGGGCAGTTCATTTTATACTGAAGCTGGAAGCATACATCTGCTTTACATTCTGCAGAGTTTTATGTGTCTCTATTCCTTAGAGAAAAGGAGCTGTATAGACAAGGTGGCTAACTAGATCGCTGAAGTCAAGTTGCACTGACCCAGCTTTGGAGCGCTGGGTCTATGTCTTACGACATGGAGATATGTAATCCAAATGCAATTATAAGTAACTGATTATTAAGTATATGTAATAATAGTTAATGCTTATTCAGTCTTTTCGTAGACTCCAAGGAAGCTCACAAGACTTTTTACGGTTTTGGCCCTAGTTCATAGATGAGAAGGTGAAGTCGCTAAATGTGAAGTGGCTTTCTCCTAAAGAGCGTTTGCCTGTCAACATCTCACTTTATTTGTAGTCTTTTAAGGTACCAGAAGGCAGGCAAAACTCACCAGCCAGCAGTGGCAAAACTGGAAAGAGTTCAAGTCTGCTGCCTTTTTCTTGTGGATATATCACTTTTTTGTTTGTTTGTAGTTTTTTATAAATGATTATAATTCATTGATGATATTGTAACTAACCACAACTAACATTGTAGATTTCTTGTATTATTGAGGCAGTTTTGCCTTGCTTTCCCTTGAAGCTAGGCTTTTGTGTGTTGAAAATATGAGCAAATGGGTAAAGTCTGCATTTGTACCTTTTTACACAAAATATGCATAAGACTTCCAGTAAAGGTATTTTTTACTTCCTATGAAAGAATACATATTTTTTACTGTAGCTTTCTAATGCTGACAGGTGCTTGAGCTGTTTTTCACTGTACTTGGCCAGGCTATATCTCGAAGAACAAAAGGTGATTACAGCTCCTAAGATATAGTTACCAGCAGTCAGATTGACCAAGGGGTTAAAAGTGAGACAGCCCTATCTTTTACTTCAGTGGAAGTGTAGTTGGTGATTTAAAGCTCTCTGTAAATGATTGTTGGAGATCTGCCATGTGTAGCAGAGCATTCAGAACGCATACCACAGCCACTGCTTCCTCCTGAAGAGCGTTTGCCTGTCAACATCTCACTTTATTTGTAGTCTTTTAAGGTACCAGAAGGCAGGCAAAACTCACCAGCCAGCAGTCATGGAAGATCAGGTCTTTACCAATGTTTATCAAAATGTTGATGACACCACTGAAAATGAGATTACAGGCTCTGAGGAAGACAAAGGGGATAATTTTTCTGATCCTGTCCACGAAGATCCAGCATCTTCTTCTTCCATCACTACTATCCCAGAGAGCATGGATACTAGTCAAGAGAGCTCAGAAGACAGCTGTGAGAATTCTGTGGCCTCTCAGCATGGGGCTGATGGAGAGGATGGTTCTTTATTTCACCATGATGCTGAAGAAGACCACCCGTTCCAGGAGATGGATCTGATAAGCCCAACTTTGGAAGATAAACAGGCAGAGGGCATGATGTTCGAGAGCAACATGCGTTTTCCTCCAGATATCCAGTTGCGTCGGAGCCAGAGCGTTTCCTCTAACTCTCCGACTTCCCTCAAGTTCCCCCCTAACAATAACTTCGGAGAAACCGACAACTTCCAGAAAGATTGTGAGATTTTCATGTTTGTAAAGGTAAGAGCTTGGGTGCTTCTAAGAATACAGTGGTTTTAAACCCAAAATCAATGCATGTGTCCTCCAAATCAGTAAAATACAACTGTCTGCTGCTTTGTTGCCAAATCTGCTGCCTGTGTGCTGCACGGGGGCAATCCATTCACTTGCATCTTACGTGTTAAGCGACAGAAAGGGAAGAGTTGTGTTGTCTGGAGAAGCCTGGGGTTTCTTCACTTCAAGTGGAAGTATGAGTATGATGAAAGTATTCTGATTGTTGCTGCAATTCATTTATTCTGTGAAATCTTCCTGCTGTTACAGCCAGACTACTGCTACTTGAACTGGTTCGGTTAAGCTAGTTCAGTTATCCCTGCATTTCCTGGCCCAAACCACAACAACTCTCTATCTAGCAGCCAATAGCTCAAAAGTGATAGTTATTAATGCTATGAAGAAAACTAAATATATAGTTTAAATAATGGCAATAAAATTCCCACAAATGCTCATCCCTGAAAGAGGTATTTCTTTTATTTCTTTCAATATTTAAGTTAATGTATTTCTGTGACAATTTTAATATGCATTTGTCATTCATTTCAAACTAGCTATAAATTACTGAGGGGACTTTCACATTTTCTCTGACTTTATGAAGTATTTCTTAAATTTCTAAACCATAAACACCAGTGTTCCTAAATAAACACTATACTTTCCTTCATGAAAGCTCTTGCATTCAGCCATTCTCAATATTTATTAGGCTGTAACACAGACCTGACAGTTCCTCCTTTTTAACTACATAAAAAATAAATTTTTGAGTTCTTACTTCCCTTGAGTAGGACCATACACCGTGAGGGTAATACTCTGTTATTTCTACAGAAATCTTGTGAAGTTTTTCACTTTTCAACATAAATAAGGTTAGCAGAATCTGTTCCTCAAAGCACAGGTGCTTTGAAGGCAGGACGAGAGATTTTCTTGCCACACAGAGTGAGAGTGCTTTCAGCGATGTCTGTATTTGTTAATTTAGTTTAGTTAAGCAAGAACACAATGTAACCTTTGCATTGGTGTGAGATGCTGATTATCTTGTACGAGCTATAGGAGATCAAAGGGCTTGGTGGGCTCTCCTAATACCTCATTTGGTTTCTGTTGTAAATCTTGGAAAACAGACTTAATTAAAAAATTATCCTATATTTATTTGTAGGATAAAGGAGAGCACTTCATAGAGTGTCAACAGAATCCTGAGATTCTTTTGAATGCATTAAGAAAATTATGATATGAATGTTTTTCCCCTGTGTCGTGTCTTCCCGTAGATGGAAAGTTGATCTTATTCCACCTTTGTGTTTCCTTTCTCAGTGTGATTGCTTTTGTGATTTTTGCATAAATGTAGATCATTTAAATTATTGATACATTAAGAACAAACAAACCAGAAATGGATATCAGGTTACTGAGTCTTATTCTGCATACGACTAACCATAAAACTTCAGCCATTTCTCTTGAATTTCAGTATCACTCCAGCTTCTCTTGTAGAAAGGTGTGTATCCTTCAGGAGAGGGAGTATCTACTAATTGTGGGGTCATGAATCGTTCTGGGGCCAAGGGCTTGGCACTGCCACAAGGGGTTTTGCCACTGATTTCTGTAGAAGTGAGCCATGAGACCCACGTGTGAGGGCACTTGGCCTGTTTGTTATCTTCATAGGACTGTATGACTCTCTGAAGCAGCAGCTCTCCTATTTCTGTGACTGGATCATGGTCGTTGCTAAAAATATCTTAATTATGGGGACGAAGTAAGATCTGTGGTGTTGTTTCCAGTTCATGTCTCTGCTTGTAGTCCTGCATACCTGTTTTAAAAGTTGCAAAAATTGAGTATATTTTTTTTTGTTAGCAACTTCATGGTGTTAGCAATATGTTTTACTTTTGCTTTAAAATCATCTCTCTCTGATCCTTATTCATTCATATTCCTCTTATTTCAAAATAATGGTGTCCTCTTTTTCTGTGCATGAAGAAACAAAATGCATGTAGATGCTCCCATTCAAACAGAGGTGATGGGGTTAATTTGAGTTTCTGAAAAGGGAGAAGAGGGGCATTTTGAAAAGAAGTGTCATGGAGAAGGATTAAGGAAGTCCTTTTCCTTGCTTTTGTTGTGCAGAGAAGCTGAGTACCCCATAAAGGGGTTTATCAGCTAGTCTAGAGAGAAGCACAAGCTTTGGACTCTATTCACATGCCAAAACATAAGTGGCTCCTGCCTTTGAGATGTCCTTTGGCCCCAAGACATCCCTACCTGGCTGGAAGATGAGAGGTGAGGCTTTCCAGTGATCCATGCTGGGATCCTTCTCCAGCAGGAGCTGGAGGTCAGGTGGGCAGGACATTGGATCCTTCTGTCGTGAACTGACCTCCTATGGCAGTGTTTTATTCCTTAAGAATTGATGACACTTCATTTTTTGCTTTTCGTCCTTTCTGGTATTGAGGTAATAAAGCACTAACTCCATGAAGTGCAGAGCCAGGTTTGCGAGTTTTAATTATCTAGATAGCAAAAGTCAGCCTATAAAGTGGAAGGTCATAGAGTAATATATAACAAGAATTGTGAAATACCTGAGGGCTATCACTTCTTGCACACAGGAACCAAATCTCACAGTTGTGTTAATGGCTATTATTCATAGGCGGTTCCCTTCTCGTATGGTCTCTAGTCCCCTTCAGGCCAGTGTTGCTCTGAAATTGGCTTCATCTTCTGGATTTGCTCTTTTCTGCAGACATTAACAGTGACAGACCTTTTGCTGTGGGACAATGGTGGTAACGACAATTCTGCCACTATTTATTCCTTCCTTTGTAGCGCTAATAAATCTCTGTGAGTGGCTGGAAACGTGTCAGGTAGAGGTTGCTCCTGACTGAAAACTAGAGAAAGTGGGAAGATTAAATGGTATCTTAATTTACAGTCCAGCTGGCTTAGTTGCAGTGCACCCCCTAGAACTGAAATTTAACTTCATCAGAATCCTGTAAGTGCTGTTGCATTGAGCCAGCAATGTGCCTTTGTCACCAAGAGGGCCAATGAAACCCTGGGCTGCTTAGGGAAGAGTGTGGCCAGTAGGTCGAGGGAGGTCATTCTCCCTCTCTACTCTGCACTGGTGAGGCCACAACTGGAATACTGCGTCCAGTTTGGGGCTCCCTAGTTCAAGAGAGTCAGGAAACTACTGGAGAGAGTCCAGCGTAGGGAAACAAAGATGATTCAAGGATTGGAGCATCTCCCTGATGAGGAAAGGCTGAGAGAGCTGGGGCTCTTTAGCCTGGAGAAGAGAAGGCTGAGGGGAGACCTTATTAATGCTTGTAAGTATCTAAAGGGTGGGTTGAAGGACGAGAGAGCTGGACTCTATTCAGTGGTTCCCTGTGACAGGACGAGGGGCAACGGGCACAAGCTGGAACGTGGGGAGTTCCATTCAAATATGAGGAAGAACTTCTTTAGGGTGAGGGTGATGGAGCCCTGGAACAGGCTGCCCAGGGAGGATGTGGAATGCCCTTCCCTGGAGATCTTCAAGACTCGCCTGGATGTAGTCCTGAGTAATATGCTCTGGGCAATCCTGCTTTGGCAGGGGAGTTGGACTAGATGAGTTCTAGAGGTCCCTTCCAACTCTAGCAATTCCATGATAATCTGTGATAATTAGGACTGTAGTTTCAGTCGGACTGCATAACCGTTTCTGTAGTCCATTCTCTGTTATTAGACACCACAAAAATGTTTTAATCACTTTAACTTATCTTTCCGTGATTATTAGTACTTGGTAACTATGTTATTGTCAGTGGGCTATTTCAGAATGTGCCATAAGGTAAAAAATGTTGACTTTCATCAAGGAATTCCCCGTACCTTTAATAGCAGAATATAGCATGTACCAGCATGGAGATATTTGTGAATCCAGCATGTCCAGGCTTGTCACAGCCACCTTAATGCCCTTTCCATCACATTGGCATTTCTTCAAACAAAAGCCTTTGAGATTTGAACAGAAATATGACTTGCATACGGGCTGTGTTACTGAGTGCATGGGACAGCTTGACCTAATAGTAACTGCTGCTCAGAGGCCCAACCTTTTCACTTGTCTGCTGTATTTCCCTGTTGAGCAGTATGTTCTGAAGGTTGAGTTTCTTTGAAAATTTAAGCTTTTTGTTTTCTTGATGCTTGAGTTGTTATTTAAAGAATAATTCCTCTATTTTCTTTTCAGAAGAAAATTATTGCCCTTCTGGTTTATTGACAACCTGAGACAGGCTACAGATTGTACCTTCTCTGTACACATTTGTGCCATAGTTCCCAAAAGAAGGAAGGTAGTTCTTTACCCCAGGTAATAAACACCTTATGTTATGCAAACGGTACAAATTTAATACATTTAATTTGGGTTCACATTGTGAACGTGCATGTTAGGTCACTGCGCTGGAGTAACAGTTACAGATGCTGGAAGGCACCTCTGGATATCATCTTGTCCAAGCACTTACTTGGAGCAGGATCACCTAGAACAGGTTGCTCAGGGCCATGCCTGGTCAGGTTTTGAATATTTCCAAAGATGATGAATCCACAGCTTCTCTGTTCAATCATTCCAGTGTCCTACCCTCATGGTAAAAATGTGTTTTCCTGTGTTTAAATCAAATTTTGTGTATCTCAGTTTGTACCTCCTGTCCTTTCACTGGATACCAGTGCTTATTAAGAGTGCAGTTTTAAAAAAGATGCTGTTTTAAGGAAGATACTGCTTTTAACTTCTCTGTACATCAGATTTTAAACTTTTAGCTGTTTCCATTGGGATTATTGCATCATTTAGTAAAATTTCTTTACGTCAGTAGCTGGGAAAGAAAGGGCATTTCTGTTTTTTGCTGCAAGATGCTTCCCACTCCTTTGTTTCCAAGTCAGGAAGATCTGAAGGCTCTAACTTGATGGCATGACCCTGTGCTAGCTCCCTACTGACTTGTGAAGTTGAGCTGCACTCTTATGAACAAGACGACCATGTTCTTGCTCCATCCCTGGAGGTGTTCAAGACCAGGCTGGATGGGGCTTTGAGCAACCTGGTCTAGCAACCTGGCCAAGGCGAGGGGGGTTGGAACTAGATGATCTTTAAGGTCCCTTCCAACCCAAACCATTCTATGATTCGACGATTCCATGATTCTTAACAGGGACAGTGAGATTAATCGCTTGAATCACTGCAAAAATCATGCTCCTTCCCATTGAGTTAGCTTTTCTGTTCTTTTATGGAGCATATTGGTATCTGTTGAGAAAGTTTTGTTTAAAAATGTTTATTAATGGTTTAGAACATGAAGTTGCAGGACATAGCTAATTTTTAGCATGTATTTTTTGAAAAAAGCAGAAACAAATTTTAATGCGAATACATGGATGCCCAGTCTTAAGTTAGTGGTTATGTTGGTGCTTTGCTGAGCAGAACTGAGCATTTTGTAGAAGAAGATGAAATGTAAAAGAGTTTCCAGCACAGATGAACATCTGCAGCTTTCAGTAGGAACTCCTGCAGAGCGTTTCAAATAAAGGGATGGATATCGACGTTAGGGAGAATATCAGTTTTTCAAATTTTCAGCCACTTATTTCTTGCTACACTCATCATTTAGAGAGTAAAACAACTGTGCTTGCAATTTTGGGGTGGTAGATATTTGGAAGCATAATTGGGTGTCCAAATGGCTTTTCCAATACAAGCCACGTAGTCTTTTAATGGAGTCCAATACAGCACATAAGGCTGGTGTTAAACCCTGTCATTTCCACTGAGGTTTGCAGGTAATAAAGGGAGTTCTGGCTGAAGCCTGGTGGCAGGTGTAACTCTCTATATGTACATAAAATTATAGTAATTTGGCTTTTTAATGACATTTTAGCTTTTAAAAATATTTTTTGTAATAAAACTAATGGAAGTAAGCAAATATTATTTTGGTCTTATGAATAAGCTTAGGAAAAGGTTAAATGATTCATAATCCACCTTTTAAATAGTGTTGACTGAGCAACTTGAGCAAGGAAAAGATCTAAGAACTATTTTCAGAGTTCTCCAGTCACGGCAGATTTACAGACCAAGATGCAACAGGCTGAAGTGAACTTGTGCACATCAAGAAGTGACTAATGGGGTGCCAATATCCTGACACGATACTTTTTTTGATAATTTAAATGTAATTAACGGATGTTTTTCACTGCAAATAGTCTTACTTAAGATAGTTTACAAGTACAATGACATACAGAAATACAGGTCTGGAATATCAAGTGATAAGATGTGTCCTCCTACTCTCAGTCTTACCTAGACTATCCCTAACAGATGTTTCTTTGAAAACATTCAGTGAGGCAGATTCAGCACTTCTATCAATTAGTCTCTGTCAATGCTTAATTATTTTCCTGAGACAAATATTTTCCTTTATTAAAATTCTGGTGCTCTAAATTATGCTATTTTTCTTTTTAATAAATAGGTCCTTTATGTATTAGAAGAAAAATAACAAATTTCTTTCAGTCTTTGCTTTCCTAGACTAAGCAATTTCAGTTCCTGTAGCCTGTATTGAAGCTTGAGTCATCATTTCTAAACTTTGAGTTGGGGGATTTTTTTTTTGGTTTAGGGGTTTTTTTTTACCTTTTTCATTCTCTTTTGAGTTAATTTCTAGGTTTCTTAAGCTCGGGTTTGCAGGGACAGGTAGTATATTTAGCAGTGCCAATAAGAATTACTACAGCAAGTGCCTCTAATTCATCATCTGTCCAACTCTCTATTGGGGACACTTTATCTGCTGTATTTTAGCATATTTGTGTTTAACGTTTCATTTAGGGTTACAAAGTTCATCTTCTAGCCGTGGTATTTCCCAATAAATGCTTCTGTAACGTTCTGAACCGTTTATTACTCGCCTGTTTGGAAGCAGCTGTCATGCAGTTCTGTTGCACAGTTTGACTTTAAGAGCATTGAGTTTCTCTGAGTGCTCTGGTCAGACTCTGATCACCTGTCACTGAAAACACTATGGTTTGGAAGTCAGAGAATTGCTCTGATATAAATCTGTTGTGGAGCTTACTATAACCAAAGCTTTTGTTCTACTAACTCAGAAAATAGAGATGCACCTGTAATATCTCCACACCATATTATGAGGACACAGCATGGCTTTATGGCCACCTCCTACGCCCTATTATGCATAGAATACTGGCAATCTCGCAAGTCTTAATATATAAACCTAGGAGCTATGCAACCCTGATTTTTGAGGAGGAAAACTGTGTTGTGTGTCTCTTCATAGCTTGATTTATGCTTATCTGAATTACTCTGTGTGCTTGTGTGAACAGATTAGCGAATGGCAGTTCTCTTACAGATAACGTCCAGTTCCCTGACTATCAGTCATGAACAGAACGTGTGCTTTAGCAGCAGGGCATAAACAGTTTGCTTAATCTTTTGGATACAAAGGGTAAAAGGTCTCGCTTCTGACCTCTGCTGAGTCTGTGCCTTGCTCGTGTGCCTTTTCTGCCTTCAGAAAGGTCCGTGAATCAATTTTCAGCTGACACTCTTGTGCCACCTTCAGCTTTGGGCTCCAGCAGCGCCTGTGGCTGGGTATGGCACAGTAGCGTAGCAACAGCTTCAAAATACGGACCCGTATTGTCTAGGAAATTGTTACTGCACAGTGATTGCAGCAATAGCACATACAATGTAAATATGTAGGTCATACTGAGGGAAAATTAAGATGGAATTTATTTACTCGTTTCTTTTCCTTTTAATTTTCTTTTCGTGACTCCCTCTTTGATGTTCTGAAAATAAGACTGTTATCCCAGCTTCGTTTGTTGTTTTCTTTTGAAACATCTCAGTTCCCTTTGTTACATTGTAAGAGAGGAAGATGTTTGGATTTTATGGATTGATTACTTTTTTGCTGTCCCTGACAACGTATCTGTGTAGCAGTACTGTCAGCTCTTAAACGGTTTCTGTCCAATGTAGAGGGGTTTGTATTATTTTTCAATTGTTTATTGCAGAAGTACCTAAAGAGCAGCTCTACTGAGACTCATGTTTTACAACACAAAGTAACAGATAGCCCCTGCGAGCAACTGCTAATGATATATGTAAATTATTTGGAATCTGCACAGGGAAAGCTGCTTTCCTACTCTGCTTTTTGTTTTCTTTAGATATCAAGGCTCGGATTTGGCTCATCTGGCTTACGGTGTGTCCGTAAGCTATTAACTACATCTCTGCAGGCTATCTAGGCTCCTTTTGCAGCAAAAAAAAAACCCCAAAAACTATCTGAGATAGTGTAGTGGGACATGAATTCTCATGGCCAAGTGCAGGCATCATCTGTAGAATGAGGTAAGTTATTCTGTAGACTCCCTTCACTGAATCAGGTAGGAACCTGATTCAGTTTTCTAACCACAGGCATCCAGTGCTGGTTTAGATGTCTTAAGTCTTCCCTCCTGGCCTCCAGCTGCCTCTGCAGAAGGCCATGGGTATCCATAGATCCTTTTTCATATTTGTTTACAGATCTCCTTAGCTATCCTAGGACCTCTGCGGTGCTGCTGGATATCTTTAGGCAACTGAATCAAGCCATAAACTTCGACGGTATACAATGGTATGGTATACCTGAAGTTAAATAAACTAAACGCCACCAGTGACAGTTTAAATACGAAGCCTGGATTACTAGATTAGACTAAAAGCTACTGATAATGGGTATGTGGAAACAAACTCTAGACTGATACATTTTTTTTCCAAGCTATTTAATTTTCCTTTTTCTTTCAGTGTCCATACTCAGTAAGAGTTGAAGTGCAACAGTGAACAAACACTGCGATGTTGGACAGTTTGGTTGTTCACTGAACAGTCTAACTTAATTGGATAAAATAATCTGATACATCTTAGTATCTTTCCAAGACTAAGAACCAGCGCTTTAACTTCAGTCAGCCTTTATCCTGAACAGCAACCTCCAGATGGGTTTCTTCCAACTATATTCATTTTGTAGTTACTTTTTATTTTAGAAATCAGAAACCAAATTGTCTAGAAAAGCCAATTGAATTTACTAGGTTTGGAATCATAGGTACCGGTTCAAACACACTTTAAGGCCAACCGCATCTTGGGCTGCATCACAAGCAGTGTGGCCAGCAAGTTGAGGGAGGTGATTCTGCCCATCTACCCTGCCCTGGTGAGACCCTACCTGGACTACTGTGTCCAGCTCTGGGGTCCTTATCAGAAGAAGGTTGTGGACCTGTTGGAGGGGGTTCAGAGGAGGCCACTAAAATGACTAGAGGGAAGGAGAACCTCTCCTGAGGGTAGTCAGACACTGGCACAGGTTGCCCAGAGAGGCTGTGGCTGCCCCATCCCTGGAGATGTTCAAGGCCAGGCTGGATGGGGCTTTGAGCAACCTGGTCTGGTGGGAAGTGTCCCTGCCCATGGCAGGAGGGCTGGAACTAGATCATCTTTAAAGGTCCCTTCCAACCCAAACCATTCTGTGATTTCATAAAAGAAACTTTGTCTCTCTGGGACATATTGGAGGAAAATTTTCCACTGTTCTGCAGCTGCATTTACTGATCTGTTAGAAATATTTTCGGTGTTCTCTGATACACTGATTGTGGCTGAAAAGGAACACCTGAATATTTTTCTGTATCAGTGGCAATTTTTTAAATACTTAGAACTGCTTAATGGCAGATGTTACAAACCTGTATGAAACTACCTTCTGTGAGGAAAAAAAATTATAGGAGGCAGCATGACACTCTAAAATGAGTCATTGGCTTCTATCTGCAGGTGTGATTTTTATATTTAGACTTCTAGATCATCCTTTCCATACCAATTAATGATACAATTATTGTTGTCTTTTTACTGTTGGTACATTAATGAAAACGAGGAATAAATGAGAAGCGAATCACTGCACAGGTTTGGTTTCAGTACGGGCAAGCAGTGTTTGAAACCAGGATTTTGATTCGAGAGTTAATTGATTGCAAGTTAAGTTGCAGCCTCCCTGCAGTCACCTCAAAGCAGGCTACAAGTTTTAATAAATTAAAACTAGAGAACACATCTTACAAGAGAAACCAAATATTCTCCTAAAAAATGAGGCACAGAAAGGTAGAAATCTTTGCATGCTCACCAAGATGATTTTTTTTTCTTTTTTTTTGGTTCCTGGTAATCCGAAAAAAAATATTCCTGAGACTGGAGGTGACCTTTTGGGACATGTCACAGACAGCCACATCACAGAATACAGAATTCATAGACTGATCAAGGTCCGTCTAAAAACTAAGTGGCCATTATTATTCATTTTGGAAATCTGTTTCAGAATGTCACTGCTCTGATGGTTTGAGGCCTTGCTCTAATTTCCAAATGACATTTGTTCATGTGCAGCTACTACATCCTCGTTCTTGGGCCAGCATGGTCCATTAGCATTCATTCTTTTATTTAGCGCTTTAAAAAATCAGTTTAGGCTTCCACATACTCAGCTGTTTTAGGGCTAAACCAGCCAATCCGTTTTGTTTCTGTTTCTGCCAGTCACTGTAGTAATTCCCTTTTGCACATACCTTCTTTCCACAAAGGTGCCTTTTTTTTTTCACAGCTGTATCCTGTCTCAGGTTGCCTCTGCTTTTATAGTTAGACTAAACAAGCAGCAAAAAAGATCCTTTTAATAACCTCCTGGTTTAAGGTACCTATGATTTCTATTTGAGGTGAAGTGTCCCGACGTAAACATGTTAGAGACAGTCAGAAAAAGCGTCATTAATTTCTTGGTGCCTCTCACAGTTTTTCCAATTATCCTGACACCTGTTTTCCTTTCAGCAGCAATAATGTTTTTCTAACATGATTGTAAGGTTCCCTGCTCTGCCTGCAGAGCACCAGCAGGGCATAATTCCCACTGTGGGACTGTGGTGTTAAGACTGTTCACGGGTTCTAGTTCCATAGTGCATAGTTACAAGGCGATACACGAAAGAACACCTTTGTAAAAACCACACAGATTGTTTTATATATATATATCATACTGCAGGATTTGGTAGTTTGTTAATCTTTATGAAGCACCTTAAATTTACTTATTTTCACCATATGTAGGTAAGGGTTGAACAGAAGGTATCTGTTGAATCAGTAACTTCATCGTGGTCCTGACTGTTCATGCACTTTGCTGTGCTAGTGCCTTGCCATGTGTTAATGAGCCCGTCTAACGAAGAGGGGAAGTTTAGAGCAACAAATTCACGGTCATTTGGCTCCTCCCTGTGAGATTGCAGGGAATGGAGTTTGGCCCGGAGGAGCAGAGTTTCGGGCAGGCACCGGGCGCGGATTGGCCCCGCGCACCGTGGCTGATAACAGCTAAAAATAGCTGGGCTATAAAAGCCCAGCGAGGAGCACGGCCGCCCTGGCATTCCCTCCTCCAGCGCCAGCGAGGGAGGAGACGGTGTTCTCCAAGTCCCTGCAAATATGTGGCCAAAGAACATTCTGCTGCTTAATTCTACTTAACAATTAACTTGTCAAATAAAGACACACACTGGACTGTGTGACTCACGGGGAAGTAACCAAGCTGTACTTTAAAAAAAGGAAAAATAAGACACGAAGCGAAGGCCAGATTTTCGAAGCTGGCTTTCTGAGCAGAGCGTGACAGGTTGACTGGTGAAATGTCTTTTTGGAAGCGTGCCTGTAGAATACCTGTATTTTTGTGTACAAAAATGTTGTACTTGTGTATATACTCACACAACTCACCTGTATAGGGAGTATACTCTGAGATGATGGAATTCTGAACACTTGGAAAAACAGATGTGTTTTTATTTGACAATGGTTTGACTGAGCTGGCGGTGAGAAGTTCAGGAGTCTATTCTTAGCCATGCTGTTGGTTCTGGGGAAATCAGATCACTTCCTTGCATTTCTGTTCTGCCAGTCTTCTGTTCTAAACTGTAGACTTTGGGGGAACAGAGACTTCACTGGTTGAGAGCATTGGACAATAAACCTTTGGGTGTCTAAAGCACTTTGGATGAGTAAAGAAGGCAGACACCTGTGTTGAAGAGCTTCCTTTTTAAAGTCTGGCAAAAGTTACACTGAATTGAAAGAGTGTAACCAGGGAAAACTTTAGGAAGTCCTAAAAATAGGTGGCAGTATCAGCCTTGACAATAGTAAACTATTCCCTCGTGTATTAATTTCATTTGTTCTGACTGCTCCTTTTTGATTTTATGAAGCTTTTCACTATGAAGTTTGTATGACTGGACTGCCTTTCAGTTTAGTTATATTATTTTTTTCTGGTTTATACTAGAGTTTATAGAGCAAGGTTTATAATATCCTGCAAGACTGACAGATGACCTGGCTAACTTGCCTCCAGTTTTGATTTGCTATATTTAATTTTCTGAAAAGGTCACTTATAACAGCATAGCCATTTTCCCTTTTATAAGAACATCCAATTACCTTTTAATTTATTTTTTAATTGAGACATCTCTCATGGCAAATGAGATAGTGGCAGAGGATGTTGATTTGGTAGTTCTGTAGACTAAAGTTGTCTTTTTCTGGTCAAGAGACCCAGTGTGAGCTGTGGTGGTAGAAACTCCCACACAGTGACTTCCACCTAGTTGAGACAGAGAGCTGAGAGGAGTCAATCCTTACAGCACACCTAACTCCACCCTTCGGAACTCTTCGCCTTTCCTCTCTGAAAGTCTATTTTCTGTGTTAATGTGTAGTCAAGAGATAACCTGAGAGTCTCTTATTGGTGTCATCCTCCTCAGGGGGATGTAGGCTTTCTCTCAACATCATGAGATACCTTTATATATATATTTATTTATGAATTAGTCTGGCATCAACTTTCTCTGCTTGGCTAGGAATGAGTAGAAATTGCTAATAGGGAGTAAAGGGCTGCATATCTCATTAGCACTTTTCTAACCATTGTAGGTCTCCCCAGAAAACCTAGACCATTTTCTAGAGTTGTATCATAGTTGTCACCAAGGTCAGAGCAGCAAGATTGCAAAGATGGCTCTGGGCTTTGACATTTTGGTGATCTATGATATTGCTTCCTGATATCGCAGCTGGTGACTAAGGGCCCACACCTTCTCATAAAAGCAATGCCTGCTACATGCTCTGTGAAAATATTGTGATTTTGGGAAAAGATGAAAAATTTTTGGGAGATTTTCCATTTAAGAGGAAAAAAAATCTTACATCTTGCTAGTTGGACTAGTCATTATTCGCAATTCAGACAGACTTAAACAAAACCCCATCGCTATTCAGACTGTGCTCAGAGCTGAATTTCACGCTAAGATTTACTTTCAGTCTTAAGCTAAGCTCTTCTTTAAGAATTGCCACCAACATCTTTCACTTAAGGATGAGGGATAACCTGTGCGTGGTAGTCACCAGCAAAAATCTACTGACTTGGAAGTGTAGTTGCAGCAGAGGGGTTCACATCAGTGCTTGACTAACCACATTGCTTCTCTTCATCCTGGTTATCTGCATTAACTCTGCAGTGAAAAGGGTCCTCAAGCAAAGAAAAACTAAAATGAGGTATCACTAGGTCAATGTCAGGTGCTTCAAGATGTTGAACTCCTACGTTGAAGAAAGAAGGGAAAAAAAAACCACCAACCAACCAACAATTCATTGAATAACAGCTTGAGGTGATGCACTAAGGAAAGTGAGCTCATTGACTGGCAAACTTTGTGGAAACTTTATCACAGAAGTACCAAAAGGTGAAATGAAAAATGAATGAGGGCAATTTTCTAAGGAGAATGGAAGAGTTCTACAGTTCACTGGAAGGCTCAAGGTCAGGCAGCGGCATTAACCCAGGTGTAGAGCCCTGCCATTGGTGGGGTGGACCATGAGGTACACGGAGATTAAACCTTGCTGCCATAAAGAGAGATGTGAAGATGTTGATCCCTGCTATTTCACACTGAACAAGCGTGGGCTCATCAGGGGGCCAGAAGCCAGAGACCCTCTTCTTAAGGCAAATGGGACGTACATCACAGAGGATCCCGTAATCTGCTGTGCAGATCCATGCACGTAACCTGCTGTGCAGGTACTTTATGGCTTCATCTGGCGCAGCTAAATGTCACTGATGCCACCATTGGAAACCCACGGGAACTAGTCCTGAGTCACGAGTAATTTCTAACTGAGGTGTTGAAGGCTTCATCTTTTAGAAATAGTGTGCCTCAGAACATTGAAAGTCATTTCTGCTTTCAGCCAAATTGTTTGCTAAACAACAGTGAAACTCAACTGTATCCAATGAAATCAGCAGCAATTGCGTGATTTTGGGCCTTATTTACTGGGGGGAATCGAAGGCTCGCCTGAGATCTGCTTGAGTTGTATGTGCCATTTTGAACACTTTCTGTAAATGACAATTCATGAATTGGGATTGAAGTAGTGTGTTGTCTGCTGGGCTGTTGCTCGGGGGATTTCACCCTGCTTTGCATGCACACGCTTCAAATCATAACTAATTTAGAGTTAATTTATGACGAGAAGCGTACCAAGAAATGAAAAAAAATAATCTAAACAGGGACTTGCACTAAGATACCTGCCTTCCTCCGTTCATCGGCTACATTACCCGTATAGCCCACAATTCAGGACAGTCTAATGCTCTCCATTGTATTCCCTACAATACCACTTTCCAGAGCAGTCTCAGTCCTGTTTGGAAGCATCTTTTGTTTTTAATCTAAATGACAGTTTTGGAATGATAGTAAAATAAAGGAATAAACCATTGCCTTCTAGAAGGCTGTCTACTGAATGCAGCACTAGGAGATGATTTTGTACATTTTAAGTGCCACTTCTCTGTGAATGGTTCACTGGGACTGTCTCAATGCAAGCGCTGAGATAATTATCCATAATGAAATCCCTCTTCACACTGAACAGCAGTGGGTTTTTCTCTTCAAGTTGTTAGTGCTGATTAATGTTACAGCAAAGTTGGATACTGCATCCATGTGAAAACATAATTACATTTAAAAATAGTTTTATGCTTTTGGACTAGAACTTCCTTTGCGGAACTCCTGTCTGAGCTGATTCTAGTGATCTACCATTCTGCTAAACAGCTGAGTTTCATCCAGAGACCTTTAATAAGGAGCCAAAATAATGCATTTTCATAATAAGGTAAAGGAGAGCTGCTGTAGCTTGTGGCTGCATAATGGCTCATAATGTCTGGGGGATGATGTAGAGCAATATATCTAAAATGTGTCAGTTAAGGGGAGTGCAGGGTTTTTTGATGAAGGTTTTGCCAATCCTATCCGCTTTTTTGGGGGACATTTGGGCTGTATGCCTGTTGCATCACTTAATGTCTTTTGTTCCATGCCCTTGAGTGGGGGACAATTTATAAGGAACAAAATCATAGTTCCTCCATCAAACCAACAGGTTTTGAGGCGCCGTACGTCTCTGGGGTTGAGGGAGAAGATCTGCTCAGCCAACCCTGGCATGACGCTAATGAGAAGAGCTTCGGGCATCCTTGCATGTCTGGTACATCTGGGGAGAAATGCACACTCTGAGCCCAAATATCTGAGAGAAGTCCCTTTTGGTTTTTCTGAAGATCAAACAAGAACTCGATAGTGACATGCCGTAATTCAAAAGGAAATTCAAGTTATTGGACTGATCCCTTGCATTTGTTGACTTGTTAAATAAATAGCATGTTGAAGCTACTAGCATGCAGTTTGCAAATTACCTGTAACTCCAAACTGTGCCTAGAAGATATATTTTCCTAACCCATTCAGACACGCGGATTTTGTATCTGGTTGCTGCTTAGTTGGGTTCTTTTAAGCAACTAAGCAGGTAAATAACTCCCATGTAAAATTATAGCCCTGAATACCATTTACTGCAGCTGCAGCAAGATTTTACTTCTTCTTTTCATCCGCAATGGAAGTTTATTCACAACGTGAAAAATGTTACCTGTGTGGCATCAGGCTTGTAACGCCCCGCTCCCACAGAAGGGGCTGGGTGGCAGCGCCAAGGGAGCGCCGGGGGATTTGTGCGCTCTGTGCCCTGATCCTTCTTGGTAACTTAGCGGTCGGCTGGAGAACTCCACGATAGGATTACATTCTGGATGCTTGGCCTCTGATTCACCCCCTCGGGACAAATCTTTGCTGGAAGTG
This sequence comes from Arenaria interpres, assembly GCA_013399435.1. Lineage (NCBI taxonomy): Eukaryota > Metazoa > Chordata > Aves > Charadriiformes > Scolopacidae > Arenaria > Arenaria interpres. The sequence goes on from VXAK01014795.1 coordinate 25,543, forward strand.
AAGCTTGGATCAGGCTTGTGAAAGCTGATAGTGCGTCAGAGTTCACCTACAATAGAGGTCTTCTGTGGAAGACTGACGGTTCCTTTTCTGAAGCTGTCCTCTTCTTTTATTAATGGGATGACGTGCTCATATTCATTTATATATCTCATAAACCTCAAACTATAATGACTTGGCTTATGACGAGTTCATAATTCAGTGTCTAATGTCCTTGTGCGTAACTCAAAGCCTCTGCTACTTCTGACTTGTGAGAAAATGATAGGCCAAACTAAGCGACTCATTCTTTGCAGTAAAATGAGAGGGTACTAATTATTTATCAGTATCTTACCCTTAATTTGGCTGAAGAAAGAGCTGATTTCATAACACAAAACAGAGCTGTGTAGGCAATAATAACCATTATAGTCAAAAAGGTTCCACCCAGATGTAAGTGATAAGTCAGTTTTATATGACAGCAAAGAAGTAAATGCATGAATAGATTCCTGAAGTAGTGCATATATATATATATTTCCTGTTACTTACTGACTTCTACAATATTTATCTTAAATCCAGCTTTCACAAACTATTTTAGAGAACACAGCATTTATATGAACAAAGACTCTGTTTTGCTGGGTCTATTCTAGGGGTTCCACAGGGAGATTTTTGAAAGTCAGAGCTTTTTGAAGACGAGGCTGGGTTATTCTTTCTGCGGATACCTACAAGCACAGCTGGAATACCAGATGTGTAGTACCCACCCTACAGCTTCTGCAGCCTCTGAGCGCCCCGTATCAAGTCCTGGGGCAGGAATGAGTGCAAGCAGGTGCCTCATGGGTGAAAACAGACGGGGAAGGGACCTTCCAGGGGCACTGCTGCCCAGAAGTATCTCAAACCAGACGGGGTCTGGCTCCTTCCTGCAGTAGTTGATATCTGGGTCAGGATGGAAATGGCTTCAGGGCATCTTAGCTCCCTTTCTCTGCGTTGCACAGTTTCCCTTCTGCTCCGGTGAGCAATAATCTTCATCTTGCAAACTAATTATGATACGCCACTAAACCCAGACAGTAATTGGGAAGGAAGGATTTAAATGTTTTGACACGTTGAGTCTCTACCGAAATTGCTACATCTAGAGGTTAACTTTCAGAAGCGCGAGGCGTGCACAACTTCTGAAGTGGGAGATGACACGTGCATAGAAATCAGGCACTAAAGCCACAGATTTCTATTACTTGATAATTACGGCAGGATTTGTCTGACCATTATAATGTCTTTATCTAAGGTTGTTTCCCTGAGCTCCATTTATTTACCAGTGGAAAAAAAGTAGGCACTTCTAGGGCACATTTTTTCTTTCTAAAATAGACATCTAAATAGGTCACATGCTTCACATCTCATGAGTACCAATATCTTGAATGCTGACTTTATTTAAACATTTTGGGTTTGCATTAGCAGTATTACCTCCTTGCTGTTCTCATAGCTGGCAGTATTTTCTTCTTCCAGAGCCGATACGTACCCCTCTGTGATAGGAATTGTTCAAAGCGCTCGGTTGTATCAAACCAGTGTTTTCAATGAGGCTGGAGCTACAGGTAACCTCAGTCAAGATGACCCACTTCTCGTTGTTTCCAGGAGCCCTCATTAAAGGGAAATTGCGTCGTCGCATGAGGTGCTCAAGCAAAACAATTTTTCAGCGAAAACAAAAGCTTATAATTATGTAGTTGATAATATATTATCTCGGGATACATTTTAGAGATATGGTGTCTACACTTATGTTTTTTGGCAAACTTTTATAACTGTTATATATAATTACAACGCAATGATTCTTTTTCTACATGTAAGTACGCTTAGCCCATGTCCTTGGAAGTTTGCCTGCAGGCCTAAGAATAATTATACTATAAATGTTTGGTAATTAATGTACCTAGTCCAAAAATTACATGTAAAATTTTGAAATCAAAGGAGTAATAACACTTAATTCTCTTATAGTTAACCTTCCAGTTATTTGAATGAGTGCTAATTAGATCTAAAAACCATAAGCACACTTTTACACTAATTATAATGTTGATTATCTTGTAATTGCAGTTGCAACAGCATAATGAGCTTTACTCGTTAACCATTTCAGTGCTTCAGTGGAGTGCACACCAAACAGCTGTTGTGGGAAATTCCCATAGAGCTTACGCAAGGCGGTGTTGGCTGCTGCCGCTCTGGACCTGTGTCAAATGCCTACAGGTCACGGGAGGGAATTAAGGATCATCACAAAAGCACACAGCTAAGAGCACTTTCAGGAAAGGCGAGCGTTTGATCATGTCAAAAACAAACTAGAAATGCCTCTTGGTGTCAGAAGGGGAAGGTAAAACTGCTCGCATTTGGCAGTGCGAGCTGCGGCGGTCCCGAAACGGGAGAGGGCAGGAGGGCAGAGGTGAAGGAAGAGACCTTCCAAGGGCAGGAGGGCATGAAGGTAGGCAGTCCATCCAGGCAATTATGGCAATGAGGAGGAAGTCTCACCAGACCCCTTTGCCTTTGTTCCCTCTGGTGCCAGCACTCCCTTCCTCCATGCCTTTTAGCTGTGTCAGGCCTTTCTGTCCTGTGCCACCTCTTGCTTAGGGTTGCTGCACAGTGACCTCTGAGTCACGCAAGGAATGCAGGATGAAGGAAGGGAGTATAGATGATGATGACAGTACGTCAACAGCAGGCTGAGGCCCTTGGAATTTTTCTTCCATACTCCACCCCAGTGTATCATCATTGTCCTGTCCCTCCTCTACAACCAGCACCCTGAGGTACACGCTGAGAAATTCTTATAGGACACAAATATTTTATTTTCCCAAGGCCCTGAAGTTCTTCGTTCTTCTGGATAATCCAATTCCCATTCCTTGGCTCCTGAACTCCATCAAGAGTGGTGGCTCCACGGGTGCTTTTCTCACCTAAGACCATTCAGTTTTGGCTCCTGTACCTCCCTGTACCACACACAGGGGTTTTCACTGAGGCAGAACCTTGCTTTTCTGCAAACTCCAATGCAGCAGCCAATGCACGGGGTGAAGAAATTAGGCTCTTTTTCACCTTACCATTCTTAGCAAAAACAATGTTAGGGTTTTGAAGGGCTAGGAGCAGGACAAGCACCCTTCAGAAAAGAAGACGACATCACTGTTGCTTAAAGCAATGAAACCAGTTTGCTGCAGAGCTTCTGTCTTCCCCTGTCACTGGTGCTCCCAGCTGTAGAATAAGGGAGGGAACAACAGGAACGCTGAAAATGGGGAAGAGAAGAATTATTTGCTCAGAGACTGATCCTGCCGTAGGTACCAGGAGCTTGTCTCCTCCCCTGTGAGTTAACCCCACCCTCTTTTTTTATGCTCTGGGCTATTTTGGGCAGGCAGTGAGAACTGCAGCCTGACAGATGAGGATACTGTACCAGAGCACAGCAGCACTTGTTGCTCTGAAGAACTACGCAGCCGTAACCGGGACTGCTTCTCTGCTGCCTGCCTTTATCTTTAAAGATTCTTATTTATTTATTAATCTGCAAACTTGTTTTCTCCGCTGGTTTCAAGCTTTATCATTATAAATGATGTTTTAAAAGCTCTGTGAGAGCTGTTCGGAAGGGAAACCTACCCGCTGTGCAGTTGAAACCCGCTTTTTGCCACTTGATAGCGGGAGATCGGCTGGTAGCCTTGGGGGTGAAAAATGACAGACTCTCTTCATCCTAATGGGGAAGGAAAGGACCCTGAAATTGAGCTCTTTGTGAAGGTAAGTTGCACTGTGAACTGGGACACTGGGATCAGCTTGGCTTCTATTGAATAATCAAACTTTAATTTTCTGGCGCTGAGTGGAAGCGGGGCTTTGACAGCCTGTTATCTCTTGCACACACGTTCACGCTGCTTTCTTCTTCGTGACATTAGAATTAGGTAATGTTGGGGAGGGAGAGCCAGAGTTCCTGTGTTTTATTGTTATTTCTCTCCTCGTGAGTTTGTCCTGTTATTCTTAGCCTGCTGCCTGCAATGTGCTGTGTCTTAACTTTAGACTGCCAGGTTTTTCACTAAGAATCCCGACTTCCTTCTCCATTTTTGGGAAGTAATGAGGGGTACCATGATTTGGTACCTCAGCAGAGGCTGGCAGGTCTGAAACAGTAATGGATTGTAAACCAGAAAGGGTTGAGATAAACTGGCAGTCTTCTGATTATTTCCTGCAATACTTTCTTTCTTTTTTTTTTTCTAAAAAATGAAAACTAAATCAGTTTTTGCTCTCAGTTTCCTCAGGCCAAAGCTCATTCAGATTCTGTAGAAGGGTAACTGAGAACAGAAACTGAAAATACAGAAAGCTAAATACACCTGCTGTATGGTAGGATTTCAGAATATTTCAAATTGGGTGCCTCTGTTGGTCTTGGGTTATGAAAATCTTGCTGTTAAAACCAGTGGCACAATTCAAACTCCTTACACATATAACCTTATTAATAGCAAACTTCATGCAAACTCTGTCCCAGTGAAAAGCTCAGATTTTTTGATGTTCAGAGCATGTTTCAAAGCTTTTCTGTACACCGAGGCTGAAATCCACTATGGCCATATAAAATGCAGGTGTTTGGTCTCCCTGAGCCTAAACCATCTCTGTAAATCAATAGGATTATTATTAACATGCGGGACTTATATCAGGCCCTTTGCAAACAGAGCACTGAATGATTGGGGAAGCAAATTCCAGCCCCTCCCTTCTGTCAAGTTGAGGGTATGTAATTGCTTTGTATTCCCTGATGGATATTTTGGGCTGTAAGCTGAAATGTCAGCCACATCCATGATGTGTATACACGGCCTCTTCATGCATCTTCCAAAACCAGTCAGTTCAGCTGCAGCCTTTCTGAACTGAGCCAACACCGAGATCTTTTTCCCTCGCAAACTGATTTTACAAGAATTCCTGGTTCATAACTGCCCAGTAATCTTAATGTATCAAAAGGGATCTGCCTGGGTCCGTACATCCTGATAACTTTCCTCTACAAGTTGTTTCTATCAAAGTGAGTTTAATGGAGATGTTTGTGGGCTAAAAACCAGGTTAGTGGGATTTTTTGGCTCTGTGACATCACCGACGTATTCTGGAATGCAAACATTTAACTCCTGATATGTTTTAGCGCCCACACTATTTTATTGAGGCTGATCGGGATGTTTGTTATAGATGCTTCTTCAGCTGCATCAGCTGTTAAAGTGAAGGTCATTGCCCAGATTCACTGTGTGAAATTCTGGATCCATAACTTACTGAAAAAAAAATTGCACTGCATTCAATTGAGCCATGCCATCACCTGAAGATTTATAACTCCAGAAAGAACATTTTTAGTAATGTGGCTTCCTGCATAATGCACGTTACAGAACTGTGTAGAGAATCTCACATAAAGCTCATAATTTGCAGAGCCAGGGCAAAAGAATTAATTGGTATCTTCCTGGAGACTTTCCATTTAGGTTGAAAAATTGCAGTTCTTGACGTTTTGGAAAGGTGCCATTAATATAATTAAAAGTCCAAAAAGGTGTATAGTAAAGCACGTAACCAGAGTATTAAATTATACAGCTCAGAAGCTGAAAAATAAGTAAGAGAAGAACGTCAAAAAAGAGAGGAGTTAAAAGTTGAAAAATAGGAGGGTGTAAGAGAAATATGAACAGGTGAAAACTTTGCTGGAGCATGAAATTTAAGAGAACAGCATATTAGTAAGGGGAGATAAAGAGAAAGGCTGATTCAGGAGAGAGTCTGCAAAGGACAAGGCACTTACTCTCTTCTAAGACTGAAAATAAGAATAGAAAAGTGGCAAATTCTGGATGAGTATGGGATGCTGGGACAAGTGGGAAATCTAAATATACTGGACTACAGTTGAGGAGTATTCTAATAACAGGTGATGTCGGGGTCAATGAGCATTTCATAATTTGATTTTTTTGTGATGCTAATATTTCACTTGAGGGAAAAAGTTCTGCTCTGCATCCTTGAATGAACGCACAGCCAGAAAATGCAGAGATCAGTGAGAAAAATGTAGGACAGTAGCTGTGGCCTGGAGAAAACTGTATCTTCCACAGGCACAAATAAACCAGAAAGGGCTGTTTTTCACCAGTCTCTAATAAAAGCAGTTTCTGTCTCAGGTTAAAAAAAGAAAGGTGTTACACAATTGCTCTCTTTCCTTTTTCTATTTAACAACCGGGAGAGCAGGAGCCTTGGAAAGACAAGTAGAGAGATGATTGTAAACAAAAGGGCAGGGCTGTAACCCAACGCAGGTCAGGTATCTCCTGCCTGTGCAGTGGGGCTGGGCACCACCAGGACACTGCTGGCTCAACCGCTGTGCCACAGACAGGTTAAGTGGCTATCACGCCTATTTGTCACCCTCCCCATTGATTTTTCTCTTTTTCTAACCTGGATCTGTGAGATATTTTTTTCTGTGAGCGAGTGTTTGTTCTTGCAAGGTGCTTGGTTGAGGGTAAACACCCCCCAAACCTGGGGCAGGAGAGGAGCGGGCTGATGGTGAGAACGGGCAGAGCCGAGGAGTGGTGAGCTCTGCCGAGGAGATGGTGCTGCCTGAATCAGATCTGCAGTTTGTGTAAGCAGGCCTTTTGTGAGCACTGAAACTCTCCGGCAGCAATTCCCTCTCTGAACTTGTTTGACAAGGAATTGGAAGAGGCTGCCAGAGGAAAAAAAGGCCTGATACGCGGTAGCGTGAGACGCTGGCGGCAGCTTCAGGGAAGCGAGCATCGGGAGGTAGCGCTTGCTTTGTGCTTAACCCAGCTTGTTGTAACTCAGGTTAATTTTAATTCTTTGTGTGCTGGAGAAGCAAAGTGCTTCTGTATAAATGACACCCTGATGGAAGGTATATTTAGCTTTTTCTGGCAGTCTTGCACCTGTATACTTGAACATAATGACTAAACTGAAACGGCGCTCTTTTTATGTACAGGCTATTAAAATCCATATGGGAGGATCACAGAACGTTTATGGCTCCTGTCTGTTTGCAGTGGAAACAGGTGTTGGGATGTACATTCCTTGCATTTCAGAATTAGAGTGGTGCGTGATATCTAAAAAGTTAATTTGAAGGGAGATACGTTGTATACATGGAAAAGAAAACGTGAGACAAACAAGAATTGAGAGTGCAACTGTGTATTGGCATTGCTCAGAATAAGTGTGGTCTAGAAAGCAAGCAAACCGCACAAATGGTCCAACATACATTTGATTTAAAAATTTTTCCTGCCTTAGAAATACTGTATAACAAGATATATAATAATCCATGCTTTTGACAATATAAAGGCAGTAGTATCATCACGGTAGTAGGAGAATGAGGAGTGAGCTGGCAGGCAGTTATTCCTGCGAGAAGTCATTTTGGTATTGAGTGATCAATGTTCTGGATATCATCATCAGCTCAGGTGTATAAGATCTTTTGCTTAAAAGGTGTAAGGCTTTACTTCGCCAAGCGTTCAACCACAGTCACACCAAAACACTCATCTATAGAAAATGTGAAGGTACTCGCAAATGTAAGAAGCAAGAGAGACTTCTCAAAGGCCTCGATCTCCCGCACTCACTGACTCATACACTGAACGTGTTCCCCTTCTGAAGGTATTAAGGCATAAGATGGGCCGAATGCTCTCAGCCCATTCCCCCATTAGGAGCTGCACTTCATGCATGACCCGGGAGAGTGATGGTGTATTTGCAATGTCTCGGGGGTATGGTATCGGCCAGGGTAAGGTTCAAGGACTAACAGCACCAAAGTATCTGTAGGGCCCCTTGCAGTCAATTCTTGCTAGAGGATTATTACAAAGATCCTGCTACGCTTGCAGATGTTCAGGGAACCTGTGAGCCCTTTGTCATCTCCAGTGGTTTTAGTTCGGAGAGTTTTAAGCATCTGTTAAGAGTATGTTTAAAAGCGACGGCAATATTTGGTACCAAAAGCCCAGGAGTCACTGCTCCCAGGAGGATGTAGTTGCTCTTCTCCTCTCCTTTGGACAGAAGTATCCCAGAAATTATTTCAGGGACGTGCAGGATTTTTATACACTCTGGGATTTCTTTTTGTAAATTTTCTGGATTTTTATATGAAGAAGTTATTTCTGCTGAAGGGTGATTTCAAACTAACGTTGGTTTGGATTTTGGTGAACTGCTGCAATGTAGCCTTAAAGGAAGATATAAATAAAAATGTTACTCCAGGTACAAATACTCATTCCACACTATTAAGGCTTTTGTGGTTTTAAGGTGCGAGAGTCACTCTGATAAGAAAACTGATTTTTCAGAATTTTGGGGTTATCAAAAGTAATAATGGCTTTACAAACTGGGAGACAGAACTTGACAGGAGCCTTTTAACTCATTATAACAATACAGGCTCTGTAATTTATTTGATTCATAGACTGCCCTCGAGAAGTATTTTGATGGTGACTAGAAATCACAATCAGATCTGGAAGGTACAGTGTCCATTTCTGTTTCTTGAGTAAAGTGAGTATTTTACTGGGTATCGTGAACTCAGCTTTTGGTTTCCATATAAAATCATTCTTATGTTCAGCAAAACTTTCTAGGCAAAGAGGAAATAATAAAGAGAGAAAAGCACGAGGAAGAATAATGATACTGAAATATCTGGTTCAACCTGTCTGGTGGTCCAAGACTCACAATAACATTCCTTTGGATCCTCGGTCATGAAGTTGGTCAGGCCTTTCCTGTTTCAAGAGACACTTAGCCACCCTACAAAGCAGGCAGGGTGTGCAGTCTCTGATACTTTCCAGCTGTCACCGTGGACCTTCTCTTTATTACAGAACTTGCATTTTCCATCCATTTGGAGCTATTGAGCAGATGATGGGCACCACAGTTCATGTCTCTTCTAAACTTATTTTGGTGAGGCCGTGCATGGTCAGCAGCCTAAGTCAGTCTCCTCTTCCTGTGTACCGGTCTTGTGCATCAGTATTAAAGTTACCAAACTTACAAGGCTTACTGGTAGTCAGAACACCAGCATATATACTGGGAGGAAAACAATTTTACAAAGGTTTATTTAAACATCTATAAACCGTCATAAGTTCCATGCAGGTGAACTCAGGTGTTTTGATGTAATTCTGGCTTGATTTCTGCCTTGCTTAGTTCTTTTCAAATCAGGAGTGACTCCATTGAAGTCTATAGACTTTATATGTATATAAAATGGGAACAACAACAGTGTTAAGGCCTCCTAAATTTGAATCACATTCTTTAAACAGGAAACTTAATACCAACTCGCTACAGACTCAGTAAAATCAGGGAGATGCTGCCTGGTCTGACAGTTACTTCTCTGCTCTTATACAGCATTTTCAAGAAAATAATTTAAAAAGATAATTGAGGGGAAAACATCCATCTTGGCAAGTTCTAATTTTGCTTTAATCTTATCCTGTTAAAAGAAAATAATTCAATAAATTATCAAATAACTGCCTAACAAATGTTTTTGAATTACAAGTTGCTTGTTTTAACTTGTGCTGTAGAAAAACAATACTTTGAAGAAGCTCTAGCCTGAGTTATACAACCCAGAGTCTCTATGTCTGCGCGTCTGCTTTCTCTCTGAGCATTTGCAGATTTTGTTTTGCGTCAAGACAAGTGCCTCATTGGTGAGAGTATTAGAGATGGGTGGTGAATAGTTTAAGCTGGCCAGATTTATAAAAAGACTTGGCAGTGGCAGGGATATAATCACCATCCCTGCCACCTTGCACCTAGTCTGGAATGCTTCGGGGATTGATTGGGAAACTGGATCTCAAGTTAAGAAGGGATTTTCATCTATGTCTCCTTCTGCCCAAGTTCATGATCTAATCATTAGTTTATGGCTAAAGGTGAGTGATACCCATATCTGCCATGGTTTGGTTTTTTCCTCATATAAATGGCAGTGATTACTTGCCTTTTATTGAACTTAATGACATCAACATATATGTTAATTGTGATTAAAATGAAACATTTTCATATACTTCATTGAATATGTATAATTTTATTTCTTTAAATACCTTTATACATTGGATCCATAATTCAAATGGATAAGACTTCAGAAACATTCAGTATGGTTCATATCGCATGGCCATAAAACCCAGTTGTGCTTGTACCACTGAATTCAGCGGCAGCAGAGTTAGGCTGGCTGATGTGTATTTGAGATCTTGTTTAAACTCCACCTACTAACTCCTTCCTTTATTCCAGTTTTTCTGAGCCACACAGTCAAATCAGGTAAATACGGTGTTTTAATTCTACCATGAAGAACTGGTGATATTCATAATTATTATTGCCTGTACTTAGAAACAGCCACTGGTGTGCCTTGGATGCTCTATGTTTAGCTGCAGATAGCTCTTTTCCTGTCTCTGGCAGCACGTGTCTCGTCAGGCTCCAGGTTGTTGTGTCATGGTTCAGCGATGACAGTGAAGCTTCAGTAAGTGTCCCCAGGAAATTTTTATCGGCAATATATGGCTCTGCTGTGGCTATTCCAGAGCTGCAAATGTCACAGAGATCGTTTGACATAGCATCCCAAAAATACACAGGGATCCTTTCCAAGAGAGCCAGTAGGAAGTACGTCTGCCTCTGCTCCAAAGTTAGATATTAGTATCAGCTCACCTGGCTATGTCAGATTTATTTTGATGGAAGGCTGTGTAAGGACTGTTAAGGATAACAGCAACAATATTATTTAGTACTTGTATGCCACATAATTCTTCAAAATCTGGCAGATACCAGCAAAATAATCCCAGCAATGCTGCAAAGAGGTAACATAAACGTTAGAATTCCCATTTTGCAGCTAAAAGCTCTGGTAGAAGATTGGTCAGATTATTCTTTTTTAATAGAGTCAGGTGTTAAAAGGCTGTGAGTTTGTGTGTTAGTTTTATACATGAATAAAAGAAGGTTTCAATGACATTTTTTTTTTGTATTCCCAGCAAAGGCTGAGTCAAAGTCATAGGAAGAAGCCGTTGGTATAAGGGAAGGTTTGGTTTTGTGCTGGATTCATACTCTATTAAAATCTGTAGGTCTTACTTGAAGTAGGAAATCATAGCAGGTACTTAAACTGCTAAAGTAGGTACTTCGAAAACTTCAAATGGTTTATTTAACACAGTAAAGTTTAACGCTGACAAAGTCCACAACAGATCTTTATTCCCTTCCCTTCCTTGCCCTTTGCTCTCTGCATTTGTTTGCAGTTCTGTATTGCTGTCATGCAATAAAACTCATCTAGATGCAATAACAGTGATATATATTACACCCAGAGCTATGAGTTAAAATCTTTGATATTTGTAGGTCTGATCAGTTTAATCAGAATCGTGTATCCCTGGTGTGACTTTTTATGTTAGACTTAGGAGTTAGATATTACTGCAGTGGAACAAAAGTAATTAAAAATATATTTAGCTGTGTTTTGAAGATCCAAAGCCAGTAATTTTTATCTAATAATACCTAATGGTAGAACTTTCTGCAACCGATTACATTTACAGCCTTTCATTGCTGTTTGCTGTGCAACTTGATTGCAAAGTTCACACGTAAACATGGAACAGGTCCACAGGATGTTCTCTCCGACTGTATTAAATTGAATGATTTCTTGTAAATGAGTATTTTTCTGTCCCTCTCAATAATAATTTCTTAACTTATCTTTTAGAGTGTTTATGATTTTGCCCTTACATATATATCCTTTTTAATGATGGTGTTTACTGGCTGAAGTAGTTCTTCCATGATAAAACACAGATTCCTCTGATTCAGCGACTCTGGTGCACCACAGAAATCGTGTGGCTACAGTGTCGTAAGAGAAGATGTGTTAGAAAAGAGACTGGGACACGGAGCATCTGAGATGCGGTTCTGTATCGCACCATGGCGAAGTTTTGCCATGTTAAAATATCAAGTCCAAATCAACACATTTTCTACTTTCCACTAGGTGTTCCAGCTATTTTTCTTAATACAGAGCAGCGGCCACAGCTCCCACCAGGTGGAAACACTGATTATTTATATTTTTTTGTCCAGCTCTAATCAAATTATGAAAAGGTCCTGCCATGCAAAGTCTGTGACATATTAAGCTCAGTAATACTCTGGGGTTACCACCCAAATTCTTGGGAGCCTTTATTTACTTTTTTGCTTTCTGCTTCCTTCTGCGACCCAAGGGAAGTTATTCAAACTCTCCTCACCTTGATAAAATGCTGATACCAGTCCTTCTCCACCAGATGTAGACTCATTGTGGGTGCGGGGAACATTTTTCACCCTTATCCCTAGCACAGCATCCTGAACATCCCTTAAAATTGAAGAGATACATCATACTCCATCCCTGGAGGTGGTTAAGGCCAGGTTGGATGAGGCTTTGAGCAACCTGGTCCTTTGTGCTGGCACTTTGTCCACTCTTTCCTTTTTGCTTCTCAGGGTCTTGTCTCTTCTGCAGTACATTCTTGTTCAACTTGTCTGGGTTTTTTCTGCTTGCTCTCACAGACCTTCAGACTCGTACATTTATACCAGTGCTCTAATCCCATGACTTCTGTGTTGGTCCCCAGGGTACCCTGGTTCAACTTCTTCCCAAGAGGTATTGCCAAAAGAAGTTGAAATGGCTCCTTTATATGTATTTCTGGCAACTCTGCAAAAAACTCAGATAAAGCACTAATTGAAATGTATTTCAGGAGAGTTGTGTTGTAATAACTTACTTATGCACCTGTAGGACAGTAAGAATCAAAACTCTTCAAAAAAACAAAGAACCTGAGGGTTGAAATAGAAACAGATTTAATAGAGTAAGACTAAATAATTAACATTAAGGATACTGGAGAACCAATATTGATCCCAATACCAAAATAAAGTATACAAGGACTATACTCAGCCCATTCTGTCACAGGAAGCTGTGCACTCCTGGCAGGGACAGCAAGCACTGGACACTGCGTGCACTAAGGCTTCAGGAGGAAGGGATGGCCTCAGGGGTCCAACACCAGGGCAAGAAGTTCTCAG
>VXAK01014801.1:1113-38474 GCA_013399435.1 Arenaria interpres
TTTTTTTTTCTGGAAAAAGTAAAGTAAACAGCCTCCAACAAGTGAACCTTGACAACCCAGATTAAGGAAGGCAGGAGAGATCAAACAAAGCTGCTGCTGGGCTGTTGTCAGGAGCTGCCTCACTGAAAGCTCTGGACTATTCGATCAGGCAGCAGGGCTATATGTTCACTTATGCAGAAATGGACCATTACAAATGCTGATCTTTGTTGTGAAACCAAAGGATAACTTTGAGAAAAATAACTACTATTTCAAACAAGGCTTTTTGTTGCTTGCGATTTTGATTGCAAAGTTAGTTTGTTGTGCATGGGCTGGGTTTTGGGTTGTGTTTTTTTTTCTTCTCTTTTTTNNNTTGGGGTTTTTTTTTTTTTTTTTTTTTTTTTTTTTTTTTTTTTTTTGAGTGATAGTGGTTTGGAACGCGTTGTGTACACTTTCAGAGAGACTTAGGATTTGATTTTATTTCTGCTGTCTAGAGCTTTTCAGTGGTGTAATGTTGAAAACCGTAAAAGTTGAGTGGAATTCAGCTTTTATTTCTGGGTCTCTGAATTGTGAGGAAAGATGGAATTTTGTTTTTTGTTTTTTTGGTTTTTTTCATTATTATTTTTATTCTGTGCTTAAGTGCTGTGCTGATGTATAATAGAGGAGTTTGGTTGTGATTAAGCATTGCATCTTGTGTGAGTGCATTCCTAGAGTTTAGAAAACTCGTGGTGTCTTGCCTTCAAGCCAGTCAGGATGGCACCTTCTTTTTGAGATGCCAAGATTTTTGCAAAGCTGTGTGTAACTTGTCTTGGTGGCTGCATTAGAGACGTTCTGTTACTGTGTAGCTTTTTAGTGGAAATAGTAGCAAAGGGTGTTGACCAATACTTGATTTTACTTCAATAAACAATCAGATTTAAGTGTTACTCAAACTCAACCAGTGGGAGTTTGGTTATTTTTGTTGCTTGACACTTTCATGTTTGTATTCAAACACTTTGCTGCAAACTTTACAAATATTCCCCCTTGTTCGTTTCTTTCAAGTGTTCCCAAACAATGGAAATACCTATTAAAAAAAATATCTGAGAAGGCTGTTACCCTAATGTATATTAATCGGGAGGCAGACCAAGTGCACATCTACTGAAGAATTAAGAAATCCAAACCCTTTTTGCTTAAGTATTTCTTTAATTAGCAGTGCAGATCACACAATAAGTACTTTATACCTTTTATAAGGTAAGGTTTCATAACCATCCTGCATAACTTATAAAGCCTGTAGATTTTTATGGTATATACTTTAATTAGACAATAAAAAGTATGTGTGTTAAACATGCACATGTATGCTATTAAGCCATTTTGGGTAATGTGTAATGTTTTTTAACATCTATAAGCATTTTCTGCTTAAATCAGTTCCACCGGTAATCCTAACGCTGCTAGTTTTTGTACTGGTAAGAGAAAGAGCAGGAAAGTTGAGCAGGGAATTATGCATTGGACATTATTGCACAGCATATGCTGCGATATGCTTTTTTCTTGGAGTGGATCACCTTTTTTGAAGAGCTAAAATTTGCATTATCATCCGTGGTATGACATACCATAAACGTTTGTCGCTCCAGAATTGTTCCTGTTTCGCAGCATTGTAAAAAAATTAGGGAAAAGGCTGGTGGTAAAAAGGCAAATTCATGGAATGCAGCTTAGCATTTAGTATTGGTACTGCTTGTGGTCATTTATGTTGAGAGATTGAACTGGATAATGTAATTTCTTTTGTGAAATATCTGTTGAGCATGTATTTGTATATCAAATGAAATAACATATGCACACACATATGTAGGATATGCATGTAAAATACAGTTATTCCTGCAAGGCTGTCCAGTTATTTATAGGGCATAATGATACTTCTGTCATCTTAAATTTTCTCCAAGACGCTTTAATAAATTTAAATAGATTATATGCTGTCAGAAAATAGTATAAATTTTGTTTACGATTCACTTGCTTTAAGGTACTTATACTAAAGAAGCTCATTTAACCCCAAGACTGAGTAGCATTAAGTGGTGAGAGGAGTCTGCTGAAGAGCTGCTACTGCCCTTTGCTCTTGTGATAATCTTAAATTACTACAATTTAATTGCAACTTCAAGGCACTGAGCTGAAATATTTTTGTGCAGCTGAGGCAGGGCTGGAGAAGATGCAGTGAGGTTTTCGCAGGTAGCTGGGTTTCTCTCCCAAAGGGCAAGCGTTTGTTCAGGCCTTTCCTGCCTTTTCGGAGGGCATCCCCCCCAGCTCCGGGTCCCTGCTCCCTGGGAGGGAAGGAGGGAGCTTTCCGCGGGGGATTCCCACCTCGGTGGGAGCAGGATGAGGCCCTGCAGCGCTCGGGCAGCTCGGCTGCACAAGCGCCTTGTTTGCTCTCGGTATTGAAGCTTGCGTTGGAATTAAAGAGCACAGCGTCATTATTCCTCAAATGAGCCCTGCTCTCGAGTTGCCTCCCGAAGCTTTTTCCCAGCGGGTCGGGGTGGGAAGGGGCTGGCAGCTGGAGGTGAAGACCAGGGGGCACGGGTGGCACCCCGCTCTGGAAATGCAGCCCGCTGGCTTGTGGCTGCGGCAGGATCCCCGCGTCCCCAAAGGCGAGTTCAGGGGACAGCCAGCCACGCGGGGCCCCATCCAGAGCTTGTTGGCATCAACCGGGGCTTCTGCTGGTGTCGCTGCCTTGGGGATTGGCGTTTGGTCTGTGTCACTAACTTGTATCACTGAAACTTTGCCTTTTCCCGCCCCCCCCCCGGCCTTACGTGTACTCACGTGTTTTCACACCCGGCGAGCGGTTCAGCAGAGTTCGGAGCCAGAGAGCCTTTGCTGAGTGGAATTTCTAAGCGCTGTGCACTAGAGATCAGCAGCGCCTTTGCGATCGTTCTTTAGAGGTCTTGGCACCCAAACTTTACTGAAATGCTCGGAAAGGTACGGCCGGGCTCGGAGTCCCTGACTTCACGCCGCTGAGGACACGCGTAAGTGCTCGGCCGCGCTGAAGCGCAGCGGTTTTTCAGATCGTGAGCCTGGTTTTGTGTTGGCCAAATCCTCGCAAAATGCCTCGTTGCAATAAGGAATGGAAACATCTCGTGGTTGTGAGAAGGGCTGGCTTTTGCGCTGCTGAAGGCGCTGCTGGCAGCCGGCTGCTCGCACCAACTCCCGTGCCGGCGGATCCCCGCAGCTCCCGGTGCGTTGGGAATTGCAGCTGCCGTAGGTAACAAGGTGATGCCAGTGTATGTAGAGGGGGGAAAAAAAGTCAGACCGAATAAATCATGCAGTCAGTAGGGGAAAAACTTAATTGTGGCAACTCTCTAGTCTTTTAATTTAAAAAAAAAATAAATAAAAAAAAATCTATATTTTGTTCTACAGAGGAACCAGCTGTTCTATTTTTAGGAGATCAGATATTTGTTGGTTGGGATGTCTGGAGTGTTTTAACATGTGCTCTTTTTTTTTTCTTCTTACTTCAGCACTGGAGCTACCAAGTCAGAGAAGCTGCTGGCTCTGTTCGCGTGCAGCCCTCTTTGCAAATGTGCTCTAGGGTTTTGTCTTGCTATTCTCCTGGCACCGATCTCTTCCGTGCGTTGCAAGTGAACAGGCTGATGTATAATGGCTGTTTGTGTGTGGCAAGTATCCAGAATAATCTTGATAACTTTTTGTTCAGCGCCACCCTGAAAATGAAGATAGGATTCTATGGAAAATGAGCAAAGAGAAGAGCATGGGCAAAATCAATTTCTCTCCAAGAAGCGTCTGGTACCTGAGGAGGACTAAATAATTTTTCTCCTCTCGTTGACCCTCCCTGTCCTGTTTTTAAAACATCTCCATTTTAGTGCCTTGAAATTGTAATTAAGTTGTAGTAATTTAAGATTATTGCGAGAGTGCAAAGGGCAAGAGAAGCTCTTTAGAAGTCTCATCTCAACACTTAATGCTACTCAGTCAGGGGGTTAAATGAGTTTCCTCGATGTGAGTACTTAAAGTAACTAAATCGTAAACAAAATTTATGCTATATTCTGACAACTAATAATCTATTTAAATTACATTAAAGTATGTGTGTGAAAATTTAATTAAAGATGGAAATACTGTCAAGCCCTGTAAATATCTTGACAGATCTACTGAAATGGAACCCATATTGTAAAATATTTACATATATCCGATAGGCTACAGTGTTTCTGGGGGTGCTGCTCTGAAACTCGTGGGGGGCTTTTTTTTTTTTTTTTCCTCCCAGTTTCCCCTTCGGTTGCGATGGTCTGGGAAAGCAACACAAATAAATACCCAGAATGTTTTATGCGGATGGTTCTCCAGTGTATTGTTTACTCCTAATGGTTCTCTCCGCACAGCACTTGTCACTGCTGTGTTTTTATTAGAAGTGCCTATTTCCTCCAGAAGTTGCTTTCGGGCCCCTCGTGCAGCGGGTTAGCGATGGGTGGCGTTTGCAGGGTGGCAGCCCTGGATGTGCGGTCCCCGAGCCAACTTTCCACTGGGTGTCCGGCTCACAGCACCACAGTGCTGCAGGGTCTCTCGTGTTGTTGTGACTATGGATTTGGTGGATTTTTTCAGCTAGAAAGGGCTTACAACCTTTTTTTTTATTTTTTTTTAATGGAAATATATATGGAAGCGATGCGGCTCGCTGCGCGGGACCCTTCTTGCTGGCACATCTCCGTTGCGGGACGTGGTCCCAGGGTCCTCTCAAGATGAGGAATGTTTTCCCTTGGGTCAAACTGGGTCTGGCTGGAACTTCAGCCGAACTTTGGTCCTTCTTAAAACCCACCCACCGGGATTCGGGACGCGGCCAAAGGCAGGCGGTTTTGCTGGGAAGGTGCAGGATGAGCCCTGCTTTCTCATCACCCGGCCATGGGTCGGGGTGAACTCTCATCCCTCCTGGGTTGGGGTGAAGGTCCCTGGAGCCGCACAGGGTCGCAGGAGGAGGGTGAGGATTTGGGCACGGAGAGAAGGATGGTGTGGGAGCGTGGTGCTGTGGGTGCTGGGGAGCCCCGTAAGGGCCAGGCGCTCGGGTGCTGAGCACCGACAGAAGGTGGCACAGTTCGGCAGGTTGGCTGGAGCCTCTAACGGCATCGTTAGTTTTCCCCTCTTCGCCAGACATTTCCTTTCATGTTGGATCCGAGTTTTAGCTGTACTTCCCGATCAGTCCTGTCATCTTGTTGCTAACAATTAGGGTCAAGTGTCTTTCCTTGGGCTCTCTGCAGCCTTCGAGTCGGTGTCCCTCCCCCAGCTCCTAGCCTAAGCTGTTTGTTCATTAATTAGTAGATCGGGCATATTAACACATCAGTAAACCGGAGTAGTCGGACTTCCCAAGGCATCTCGGGAAACCCTCTCTGGTTTTATGTGACCGGACATGCACTATTGCTGATTTAGATAGCGGAGCCGATGGTGCCGAAGTGTTGTTAAGGGCGAGATAAATAGAGAGAGCCCAGCAGTGAGCAGAATGTCATGTCTCTATTAAAAAAGCTTGTGATAAAGGAAGATAAAATGGTGAGGGGGGATTGCTGGTGTGTTCAGAGCCGCCTCTAAACATCTGATCACAAAAATCGATGCCGAGTTCCCCTTCCTGCAAAAGCCTTGCCCGCGGAATTAGTGTCTGAGCCTGGGTTTGATTGCAGCCAGCGGTGGAGCCCTGAAAGGACTTTTGTTCTTGCCAAAAAAAGGCGGCCGGGGGTTCTCAGGGATTCAGGAGCTGTCTGAGCCGGGATTCAAACATCCCTCCCCGGTTCCCTTTGAAGTGGCTGCCCCGCTTCCGCAGCGGCGCGGTGGTCCCGGGATGCTGATGAAGTTGTTGCAGGCTCCTTGCTCGGTGCTGCCTCGTACCTTGATTTTTTTCCCTGGCGCCGCGGCCACCTGCGTTTCTGATGGAAAGTGGGTTCCTGTCCGGTGGTCGGTCCTCGGCTTCATGGCAGAATAGCAACAGTGCGGATTTTTGTGTTTTTGAGTCTTTTTCTCGGGTGGGTGCAGCGGCTGCTCTGCAGAAGTGAAAAATGTAACTGATT
The DNA here is from genome assembly GCA_013399435.1 of Arenaria interpres. NCBI lineage: Eukaryota > Metazoa > Chordata > Aves > Charadriiformes > Scolopacidae > Arenaria > Arenaria interpres. The sequence goes on from VXAK01014801.1 coordinate 7,092, forward strand.
ATAAAGAAATGAGTGGTCGCAGCAGACGAGAGGGGAGCGGTATTAATTTTACCAGTTCTGTAATGAAACATGCAGGAAAACGTTAAATCATCTCAGCCTTGTTTGCTGAAAGGATGTTAATCATTCCATTAAGAAGGATTAAGTAATTAACTGATATTTCTTTAGGAACCAGTGTCATTTTTAAAAAGCATCTTCCTAGTGTCGCGCGCGGAATGCGAAGTTGATGTTTCTCTTTTGCTACCGGCGAGCTCGGAGCTGAGCCCAAGGTGGGACACCTTTTCCCAAGAAACTTCTGGGAATGTGAAGGGGGCAGAAAGAATTGGGTTTTCTCTGTCAAATAAAATGTGCTATTCTAACAGTCTTTTGATTGCAAGGATGTCTTTTATGACTTTTGTCAGCTGGGCCCAAACACCCTTCTTTAGGAGTAGTCTGTTTGGGATTAAGAAGTTAAAACCTTCTTGAAGTGTTCCTCTTGTTGCTCTTTTTTTTTTTTTTNTTTCTTTTTTTTTTTTTTTTTTTTTAATAATAGCTTTTATGTTGTAATAGTAAGCTTGCTGACAGTGAGTCATGAACTCTATCTCCCGTGAACCTCATGACAAATTTTTGTTAGCCGGTCAGGCAGCTCGCTCAGCTCATCCAGCCCAGTTCCCACGTTCTGTACTTGCCCTGGAAAGAAAAATTCCATTAAAATCGGTGGTGTAAATCCTCCTTTCCTCCTAGGGCAGAAATCCCTTTAAGAGCAGTGGCAGTGCAGGGGGCCGTGGGGCATCACGGAGCAGCTCCCAGCGTTGGGAGGACCTTGAAGCTGGATTGGGCAAGGGCAGGTTGCGGCCAGCGAGGCTTTTTCGTTGGCTGATGCTCAGTAAGGTCAAAAGTAGGTTTTGGAGAGGGTGCACGTGCAGATGGAGGAGCAGGTGGGCAGAGGAGAACAATGACGATATTTTTCACCATTTTATTCTTGAAGGATCGGATTGAAGCCCCTGGATGGTGAAGCAGGGCAGGGGCTGGGGAAGCATCTGTGTTAGCGCGCCCGCATCCCGTGCTCCCGAGCTCCTGCCTTTCTCCCAGGGCTTGACGGCTTTTTTGCGTTGATGGAGAACACGGAATTTGGCATTAACCTTGTGAAATTGCTGCCGTTTCTCACATAATGGCCCCAACTTCTAATATCGCAGTTAGTGATACTGCAACTATACCCAAACTGAAATTTTCTGCGAGTGATATGGATTCTGCCCAGCGAATAGCATAGTACGGTGGCACCAACTGCGTTAGTATTGATACTCTCTGCTTTCATAACTGCTCTACTTCTCAAATCGGGCTCCTCCAGACGGTCTCATGCAAACGCTGTTGATCAGTGTACTGTAAACTCTTCCTCCCCCTCGGGTGAATTTCATGAATAGGTGTATTTCCGTGTGTAGTATATGAGACAGCCAGATTTTGCTTCGGTTATGTGGCCTAAGCCCCAGATACCTCTACTGAAGTCATGGGAGCTGAGTTAAATAAAAATAATTTAAAAAAAAAAATCAGTTTGGCTCAGAGAATAAAAATCTTTGAATATTCATGCATGTAACATGTAATAAGAATCTATCTGGATGTTTGTACAGAACATCATAGCCTATATCTACCTTAGCAGATTTAGAGGAGAGATTTTTCTCAGTAAGTTTTGCAATAGTAATAATGTGTTAACAGCTTCAGTAACATTTAAATAAGAGAGTTGTGTCAGGGGCCCCATCCTGTTCTGGTTGAATTAAATGAGTGCTGGGAGAAGGAGGCTCTGAAATAGCTCGTAGGAAATTGTTTTTGTTGGTTTTAAATGACATGCCCGTGTGTCGATGTTCAGATAATGTATATTAGATTTGCAAGGCTTCCGAGTTGTACATTTGCAAACATGAAAATGTATTTTTCAGTGATAAATTATTGGATACTTAAAAGGCTTTGAAAGAGGAATGTCAAAAGTATGCAGCGTAACTATTGTTTGTAGAAGTATTTTAAAGTCATTCTCTGGCCAACCCACCTGAGTTTTCTGAAGGCCAGTAGTGTAAGGAACGGTGGTCTTATTCAGAAAACCTTTCTGGTCCGTCGTTTCAGTCACAGGATTTAACTGACAATGGGAGAAACTCACCTTGGTATATTTTAGCTGATGTCGTACCGTGCACGTTTATTCTGATTATATTTTTTTTTTCTTCACTGCTAGAAAAGCAATAGCTACAGCACCCAAAAATACTGTTTCATAAAAGTTGAAATGCAACGCTCCCTGTGAATTAAATGAAAATATCTTAAGCCTCTCCAGCATATTCCTAGTGTTAAATACCCAGAGAAGACTAGGTATTTCCTATTTATTTTTCAGATTGGCTGGAATATGGTCTTTCTGGAAAAGGGTCCTCGGACGGTTGAAGGGGAAATCTGGTTTTTCAACGTGTGCTTTATAGTTGCCAGGGAATTCTGATTGTGCAGAAGCGGGTTGTGTGGAAATGGAAATTTATTAACTAGGATTTCTAGGGATTATAATAGATGCCATTAGATAGAGGCGCGCTCATGGAGAGGTAAACTGGTAAATCTGAACAAACTGAAAAATAGTAGCTCTATGCGCCTGGCTCTGTTATCAAACTTGCTGCATAAGCCAGAGTTTATGCACTGTGATAATGCTAATGACCAGCACAGCCAATGATGCATGACTGGAGGAAATCAGTGGTATAATCGGAGAAAGTTATCAGGTTTTTGTCATTAAATATTAGTGATAAATAATACACTTCATTTTGAGGAGATAGGACGTATTTAATTCTGATGTGGAGAGTTTCAATTTAATAAGGGGCATTGCTGAGCAAAATGATAATCTTTTGTAATTTAAAGGGAAAAATAAAAATGCATTTGTTTCAGCATAATCGCCTGGCGGCCGCCCTTCACTGCTGTTTGTCTTCGCTGGTGGCTGATACCGAAGAGCATCTTTGCAGCTATTTGAGGTGGCTGTTTATATCGGGGTGTTTTATCTAAGTTATTAGTTTGCAACACAGAACAAATTACAAGAGACCAGAATCAAAGGGGATCTGTTTAGTATACTAGATACCTTCTTTCATTTTCTGCTTAAAAATGTGAATATTGCAGCAAATCTACACTGTGTTCTCCATGGAGTGCTTCCCCTAGAAAACAGTCCGCCTGTCCAGACAGTAACAGGAAGAAAGGGACGAGGACAAAAGATATAGATAAATTGCATCTCGTTTTGCAAGTTATCTTTTAAGTCAGTGGGAGAACAAGGAGGAGAAGTATAGCTTAAACTGAAGTAAGAGGGTTATTAATAGTCTCTATAAAGGACAGTTTGCACCAGGAAAAAAAAAAAAAAAAAATCTGGTTGGCTTTTTTTAGCGAAACAGGCTAACACCCAGTGTAAATCTGTGTCATTAACTGAAGCAGTGCGTGATTTTTGGAGCATCCCTTTTCCTCTTGTGAGGCTTTGCCTGCGGAGGCTGGTCCCCCGGGCTGGAGGCAGATGCCGTACGGTGTCTACCTTAGGGAGGCTTCACTTGGCAGCTGCAGGACCTCTGCCTGTGTCAGCCCGTGGCCCCGTGTGGGGAGATACCACCGGTTTTGCCCAACGAGTGGCTTTTTGTAACGCGGCCAGGATCTTCCCACCGCCCCTCGGGAGTCGTGCTCGAGCACCGAATCTCAGCTCCAGTTTCCAGAATTAGATGGCACAGTGAGTAAACACAGCGTACTTGCCAGTTCTCACATCCTCTTTTGCAGCGAGTATTGCAGCAAATCCTGCAGGTTTGACTCATCTCCGAAGTTCTTCGCTGATTCGAAGCAAATCTCGTCTGACTTTTGAGAAGGAGCTGGAAGTCTGGCCGTAGCTCCTGAGCGCACAGTCCTTCTCTGTGCGAACGCAATACGCCTGAGTCGGCCTCTGCAGAATCTTGGGCAGCTCTGAGTAACTTTACTCAACTTTAGTTGGAGTTTTGTGCCTGTATCTAAGGGTAAAGTTTGGCCTGCAGTCAGCCTTTATTGAAAGCTTTATGGAAATACTTTGTTCTTGCTATGCACAAATATTTACATTCTGGTGGGAAGGTTTTTTTCCCCCTCCACTTCTTTGGTGGTTTGTTGTTTTTTGGTTTTTTTTGTTGGGTTTTTTGTTTTTTTCCCCCTCTGCTCTATGCCATAAGCACAAGGAGGGGGTGGAAGGTATTATGCGTAATGCCCTGTCAGTTAAAAAATAATATTCAGGTTTTCAACTGGTATTTCTCTAGGTAAATTGGAATGGGAAGGGCATACAGAGCAGAAAACTTTTCTGGGTAAATAAAAGTAGTGTCAGGTACAGCCCCCGATCTAAGAACAGCATGTCTTAATGTTTCTGTTCCTCGGCGTTGAATCACCTCCGCATGTCAACCTCTGCCTGGTGGATGCTCTCAGCAGATTGAGGAGGAGGACACATTGCTCTGCGAGTGCATTACAATGGTCCACACGTGTGCCGTGACTCAAGCGCGCTCACAACTTCATGACATGTATCAAAAGAGAATTGTTTCCTTGGAAAGCCGTAATCTTCTTTGTTTTTTGGTGGTGTTTTTTTTTTTGATATGAAGGCTGACGCTGCTTTCACAGACTATTTGACAGTGTGCTGGGTGCTGTGGAGAATGAGGGCTTGGTTCACGTTGCAGCTCAGTAGATGTGGGTCTGTCTGCTTGTCCCTGGGCACTTCAGATCGTGTCCACTGCACTTCAGCTGACTCCACCTGACCAGAGGCTGAGACCACGTGGGAAGTTAGACCAGCACAAAACTAGCTTATCCAGGAAACAAATGTTTTCTGCCCAGTTGAGCATCCTCATTGGACTGTCCTACAGGATAGATGGGGAGGAACTCTTTATCGGAGACTGTAACAATAGGACGTTGTCCTAAAACCAGGGTAATGGTTTTAAACTGAAAGAGGGTAGACTTAGATTAGATCTCCGGAAGAATTTCTTTGCTGTGAGGGGGGTGAGACCCTGGCCCAGGTTGCCCAGAGAAGCTGTGGCTGCCCCATCCCTGGAGGGGGTCAAGGCCAGGCTGGAGGGGGCTTGGAGCAACCTGGTCAGGTGGGAGGTGTCCCTGCCCAGGGCAGGGGGTTGGAACTGGATGGTCTTTAAGGTTCCTTCCAATCCAAACCACTCTATGATTCTTTGGAGGTCAAAGATGGGACCAAAGGGGTCAGGGCCACCCCCTTGATAAACCTCTGGCCTCTTGGTTGGCTTTCCTGAAACGTGAAATCTCTGCCAGAGGCTTTGTATCTGAACCTGCTCTTCTTCCCCTGGGCAGAGAAGTCCTCCCAGCCCTGGGACATGCTCCCAGCAGTGCCTGCTGGTGGGACCGCCACGCCAGTGCAAGTATGGGTCTTCATTTCATTGTTAATTGAACAGGGCTCCCTTAGTGCCACGTAGTAAGATCATTAACGTGCACATCCTGAAAAGCCCGGCATTGTGTTTTCTCTAGGTTTTTTTCTTCCCCGTTAGCAGTAGATGATGAGCTGGTCTAGAGGCTGGATGTTTTTGATAAAGGCACTGAGAGATACCCAACTCACTAGCTGCTGGGTTTTTTTGTTGTTTTTATAATACTTATCTGTGCGATGAGCAAATACAGCTGCATATAAAACTCGGATAAAGCTGTGTCCGGCCTGCTAGCTAACTTCTGAGTTAAAGAACCAAAGTTGATAAGGAAATAGATGGCCAGAGCTCAGCAACATCACGCAGGTTTACACCAAAACAGGGACTAACCCATAGCCTCTGTTCACTCGGTGTCGTGCAAGATGTGCGTGTTGGATGTGTCGTGGTGTGATAGTGGCCGGGGAGCGTGGCCACCAGCTCCCTCTGTGGCCGGGCCGCCTGCCAGCCCAGCTGTGGGGACGGTCGTTAGTGTGGGGCTCGTTCAGGCTTATATAGGGGGGGTTGAGCAAAGCTTTAAATACGGTGCGTGCTTTTATTGCTTCTGAAATGGGTGCAGGTGCACGTTAGCGGGAAGTGAAACTGGAGGAGCCCTGAGGGAGCCTCGCTCGGGCCGTGCCGAGCAGGTACAGCCCAGGAGTGTTATCACCTTGCTGATAGTCTGGCACGGTGTCGGCATTCACGCGTGTCACGGGGATTATGGGGGTGAAGTCATGCCGCAGTTTGGCCGGGGCCTGATCCCTCTACCTGGTGGTGCGGGCAGGCTGTGTGCTGGAGGTTGGTCTCCATCCCCACGAGGGGCCATCATCTCATCCGTGAGGGCTCAGCGTGCCTGGTTCCCCGTGCGCTGGTGGGAAGGGATGGGTAGGCTGTTTTGGGAGGGGTTAGCACCATGGAGCCGCGTCCATGACTGTCTCCAAGCCTTGCTGAGTAACCTGTGTCTACTGATGAGGTGAGGCGAGGCTGGTCCATGCGCCATGTGTTTTTCTTCAGAGCTGATGGATAATTTTAGAGAGACTGGAAACAGCAGGAATGTTGATGGTGTGAGGAAGACTAGTGCCCACTGGACGGGGCTGGCTGTGGTGGTGTGTCAGGGGAAGAGACCCAGACCTTCACCACCCTGGGGCCTCCTTGGTGTTGCACAAGGTTGTCTGCCTTCTTCAGCTGACGTCCCCGTTAACTACCCGTTTTTGCATTGTCTTGTTGAGGAATTTGAATGTGCAGTCTGTGAAGTGAGGCATCAAAGCATTAAGCCTCACTTTTAATTATTACCTTTATTTTTGGAAAGGATTAGCAGTCAGAATAAAATACTTTGTAGGAATAAAATACTTATTATCCACCTTTTCTTCCTCCTTGGTTTGTGCCCGACTCGCATTGCCAGGTCTCCTCAGGGGTGCCTGATGTGAACCACTCCTGTCCTCGTCTCTTCACCGAGTGCTGAGGTTTCATATTCTGCATGTGCAATTATACATAATCCTAAATATTGCTCACCTCGTGTTAGGGTTATTCACTGTTTGTTCTTATGTGTCAACACCGTATCTGATGGGAGCCTTAATTGCTCTCCGTTCTCCTGTATTTTTCCTTCTCCTCCTAAGCCTGTTGGAGGGAGAGCCCAAGCCAACGCTACCAGGGGATGGGCTCTCCCCCTTGCCAGGCTGCACACGCAGCAAGTGCCTGGAAAAATGCCCCTCCAAGTCATTATGAGTTAAGTGTTGCAGACAGAAGCAGAGATGAAGCTCTGTGAGAAGACCTGTGACTTGATCCAAGAATTATGTGATGTGAAAAGATGGAGAGAAAAGCAAACTTCTCACCCAAGGCATGGAGGCTGTGATGCTCCTGCACCAGTGTGCTCTGGTGTAGCCATCTAGAGGCTGCTGAGATCTCCATCGTCCCACCCACGCCCCAGCCAGCGCCTGTCACTGCGGTGCCAGGGCCAGGAGACCCCGTGCAGGTTCTGGTTGTCCTTGGTGAAGCTGCCTGTGGTTGTTAGGAGCTGAAGCTGGCCATACAAGCAGTTAATTTCCCAGTAACTAGCTAGCAAGAAAATTGTGGATCTGCATGTATTTCCCACATCTGGATATACCATGTTTGTTACCATCAAGGTAAGTGAGGTAAACCCCATTTTTCTCTAGTACGGCAAAACACTTGTTAGGAGTGAACTCAGTTTTACTCCATGTATCAAAGCAAGCCTGCAGCAGGACCTCTGAAAGCGTAGCTGTGCCAACAGCTACTGCTGCAAGACCCCACAGGGCTTCTGGGTTAGAGGGGCTTTGGTCGGTGGCCTGGAGCTCTGCTGTGCAGCAGGTCTCTGCCCACCTGTGTAGCGTGCTGGTGTGCTGCATCGCCATCGGAGTTAGTCCATGGTACCACATTGATGCATGAAGATACTCTGAGCATCCAACCCTGAGCATCCTGTCCCTCTCCCCGCTGTTCTCGTCGGGGACTCCGCCTGCACCGAGTGCCACTGAATCTCTCTGTTCAATGAGTGAGAATGTGGAGGAAGAGGCTGAGATTTCAGAATGGCAGAAATTAGTCCGAGGAGAAGATTATTAGGAGAAGGCAAATGCAAAAATCCTGAGTGGCTGGTTATCCAAACCTGCTATTGTGGCAAAGAAATGGAAGGAACCTCCACTGGCAGCCGGTATGTCGGGTGCTAACAGCGTAGGGTGCATCTTCCAGTCTGCATTGAAATAACACCAAAAAAGTAATTAGGCAGTGGTTGATTACCTCTTGTTTTTATACAAGTGTAGTATTGAGCGCAAATTAAAAACAACCTTGAAACCGCACAGATTCATAAAACTGTACACTGGGATTTTAAAAATTGCCTCCATTGGAATCCTGGAAGCATCTGTTACATAATTAATGCACTTAAAAATATATTCTATTTATGATTAATCCAGGACTGTAGTGTGTGCTAGTTAAATGCCTGGATCCCAGGGTGCAATGCGAGGAAAGAAATGCTGTTGTAATCTATTTGATGGTTATAGGAAAGGACATTTGCTACAAATAAATACATTTTCCTTAGTCTTTTTATTTGTCAGGGCCAAGCTTATGTCTGTTGTGCTGAGTTTGTTGACTGGTAAATGTTTTGAGATTTATGCTGATAATTTTGTAGATCTACTGGAAAAAAATAACTCAAGAATAATTAGGGAGATTGACCATACAGTAATGTACCACATGTGTGACAGCGTTACTGGGTTGATGATCTTGGGTATGGTATATGCAATTAAAAGTGCTAAGGCTCAGTACCACGAAGCTTTTCAAACGCTCTCTGAGATACACAAATGCTTCAGGGAATGCGTGTTTCCCAAAGGATAACTTGCCAAAGTTACTGGGTGCCTTGGGTCTCCTCTCCAGAGGAGTGTTTCAGGCTGAGAGCTCCCGGGTGAGAGTGGTGGAGCAGGCACAGCAGGCACACGTACGACGTGACAAACCTCAGCCTGAACAGGTTTTCTTACCAGGAAGGTTTTGGGGACTCTGTAGCCTTATTTTTTTTATTGGAGGCTTTTGAGTTGGCATCAAGCCACCGGGTCCTGGAACGGTTTCTGGCATCGCATTTCCTCTGAGAGATTTTTCTCTCTGCCCTTTGTTTCTGTTCCCTTTTTTTTTTTTTTGCCTCCCCCTTCATCTGACCACTGTCTCGTCGGGTTGGTATGGGGTCACGCCATGTAAAACCCTTTTCTTCTTGCATCTTATTTTCATTACTGTTTTGTAAAAGCCTGCAAGCTGTACGATTGTCCATCACCCTGTTGTGTTCCAGGGTGATGGTCCCATGTTATGGTGGGCTGCAGGTGGCCGTGAGTCCTGTGTTCCCCTGCCCTCCTGGGGCTTGCTGAGCATCCTGGCTGGAAGGCAGGAGCTGCACAGTGCTGTGAAGGCCTGTAAAAAAGTCCATTTCCAAACGATTATTCTATTAAGTGAACAAAAAAAACCCAATGGGACTTTGAGCAACCTGGTCTGGTGGGAGTTGGCCATAGCAGGGGGGTTGGAACTAGATGGTCTTTGGGGTTGGAACTAGATGGTCTTTGAGGTCCCTTCCAACCCAAACCATTCTATGAATTGTCATGTGTCATGCTCAGGAAGAGTTTTGAGGTTGATGCTGCAGGTCCTGTTGCACCTGATCAATCCTGTGTCACTGCTGGATTATTAAAGGGGTTACCCATACTGAACCCATCTTTGACGTACCTGCCTGCCCCACCGCTGGCGGTGTGCTGAGAGGTGTCACAGCATGGAGGTTGGTACCTCTATGTGTTGGGCTCTGCCCTGGTGGCCTAGACCTACAGTGGAGAGAAGATAGCGATGAGGAGGGGAAGACAGTTAACTAACTCCTGTTTGCCTTTGATATCTCCATGCCCATCTGAATGGTCTTTCGGCACCGTACCCACTATGGATGCTGGAGGCACCATTGCAGATTGCCGCTTTCAGCGAGGTGTGAGGCATACAACAGCCCAACTCTGCCCCGGCGTCCTCTCCCCCGGGCTGCCTGCATTGCCAATACTGGAAGCGAATCACTAATGAACTCAGGTTTCCACTCGCTATCAGTTGTCTTAAATTGTTTCTGCACTTCAGAGTCCCTAAAGTCCCTTCGAAATGGAACGAGGGAGGAGCGAGCCTGGTTTTGTGAGAGACGGAAGCGCTGTAGCCTGTGTCGAGAAAACTCTTACCCGTGGACACTGCTCTTGGCTCTTCCTCGGCATTAATCTCGATGGAGATGTTACTTCTGACTTTTCCCACTGTATAATGCGAGCCCTTGTTATCTCTGCAGTAGAAAAGCGTACTCAGCATGGGCTTTTCTGTTAGTCCTGAAGAGAGGTAGATGTTGAGATATGTGTGTGCCAGACTGTTTGTATTTCTAGCAAATTGGGATCAAAAAAAAATTGATTACTATTAGTAACTTAATTTTCTGCAAACTAAAGGGCCCCAAAGAGAAACCCACTTCAAAAGCTCTTCTTTTCTTCTTTTTTTTTTTTTTTTCTTTACCAAAGGATACGTTTTAGCAGTATTTCAGTGGTCTAAGGTTTCAGCCACTTTCTTTGATACGGATTTGTGTAAAAGCAGTTGTGTTAGACAGAAGGAAACGATAAAATCTACAAATTCAGGCAAAGGATGAGAAGGGCAGTGGGTAGCAAGAAATGGAGATGTGTTTGGATCTAGTGAGTGTCCCTGTGAGCGGACCTTGGTTCCCGTGCTCGTTATGGGCCGGGTCGGGGATGTTTGGCAAGTCTAACGGGTTGGGGGGTGGCTGATAGGAACGAAAGCAAAGATTTTGGGGAAAAGCAGAATTTGGTGACTCCAGTAGCGCAAGTTTATTTTTAGAACTCGATTGCATTTGAGTCGCTAGCATTAGCAAAACTTCTTAGCTCACGTTATACTGCGAATTTCTTTATTTTTAAAGTGGAAATTTTGCAAGCTGACGTTTTGCAGCATGCGTAGTACGATTTGGCTGACAGCATTGTCTGGCAAAAGAAATAACCAAATTATTATTCAGTCATGGGTTTTTAACAGCCGCAAAGCAAGTGGATGTTAACTAAATGATGCAATTTATTCCCTTCCTGCTTATTGCCAGCTTGCCTATTACAGAGAGACTGCCAGCTTTAAATAAGTGGTACCCAGATGGTAGTCGCATGACGCCCACTTGGTTACAGAGCCTAAGCAGGGAATAACTCGGCAGCCACTACAAGCTGTGGGTCAATTGAGGGGGAATGCCTGTTGCTTCACAGTTTTGCATATGTAAATCTGTTAATGTTATGTCAGTATTGTGCGGTCTAAACACAAGCATTGCCTTTCTCTGGGGCCCAGATGAACTTGGATCGCCGCCCAGTTAATGAGGAGCCGAGTGCGGAGCGGCAGTCGGAGGCTGCCGCCGCCGTTCCCTTCCTCGGCGTGAACTCGCCGCATCCCGGATGCTCTCCTCCGGCAGCGCGGCGAGGCCGGCCGGAGCAGCGGGGCGAAGGCACCCCCCACCCTTACCCCCTCTATTTTTAGCCCCGGCACGGAAGAGGGTTGGCTTGGCCCCCCCCTTCCACCCCGGGCTGACGTTTTTCTTTCTGTCTGCCACACTTCTGCGCTCGCCTTCATCGGCTGCAGATGTGGCGCGCAGCCGCCTCCGAGAAGTCATGAACTGTGTCGTCTGCGCCCTTTAACAGCCAACATCTGCTGCGGCCGCCTGATGGAAGCGGCATGGAAACAATTTTGGGGAGAGCGCTGAAGTTTGGCCCTGCAGACGATTGCTTTATATTAATTGCATTGAGATAGTTACCCTACAAGTCAGGTTTGAAGCTGATTCCCCCCCCCCCTCCCCCCTCCTTTTTTTTTTTTTTTTTTTTTTTTTTTTTTTTTTTTTTTTGTTTTAAAAGCAGTAGTTAAAATTGTTTGACATGGGAACGCTTTTTATTGTTGATCATTTCTGGTTCTGAAAAGTTTATTACAATGGGTGAAAACAACAACCAAAAAAACCCCATAAAAAGCTGGGGCTGTAATATGCTTAAAGGCTAAAAAAGTACCAATAGTGTTGATTTAACCAAAGAAAATGTTCCTGGAGGTATTGTAAATTTTATGTGCCAGATGAAAAGCATTAAGTGTGCTATTTTTCATGGAGGAAAAACATTCTGATTTTTAACCATTTTGTAAATTATATTAATGCCGTAATATGGCTTAAAAAGTCTTGGGCCCGTTCCAGGAGCGCTCACCCCGTGAGCAGGTCCTGGGGGGGTTGCGGGTCGGGGGCCCTCCCCGGAGCAGGGTTTGGTGCAGGGGCTCAGTGGGTAGAAATCTGGCTTTTTGGGCAAAGCACTCCATTGTCACTTTTCTCCCCCCGCTCCCCTTTTCTTCTTTTTTTGGAAGTTGCAAGGGAGTATTTTAAATGCAGCAGGAATAAAACTGAGGGAGAAAATAAGCTGCTTTGGAATGTAGCAGAAAGCTGAAATGCTTCAGTATTTTATCTTTATTTTGCTAATTATTTGTCATGGAGATCTGAGTTGATTCCCTGAGATTTCTTATAAGCCTCTTAAGAGTAATTTTTTTGGCTAATGGTAATTTTCCTCCTCTTGATGTTCCCCAGCTAAAGCGTTGCAGTGCTGCTTGCACTGCTCGGGGTTCAGAATACGGACCGGCAACAGGAAGAAGTGATGAGGAAAACCAAAGGCCCCGTAAGCCCCGTAAGGGATTGTGTGGGTTTATAACTTAGAGGCTGGGCTGGGCTGGAAATTTGTCCAGCAATTGTCCTTTTTGATGGAAAATTAGTTAGCAGTTGTTGAAGAGCCTGTAGCAAATTCTTATACAATAAAGGTAAATCAAGCTAAGCATTGGTTTATATGTGATTTTTTTTCCGTTCCCTATATTAGCGTAAGAACTATAGCTTACCCTACTGAAAACTTAATTAGGCAAACAGAATGCTATGTTAGCAGACACTTACAAACCCAATGTGCTCAGGACTAGATTCAAATAAGTTAATAAGGGTTATATTAGGTGTTTCTAATGGTGCTTTCCATTTTTTAAAATAAATGCTGTCTTTGGTAATAACCAACCCACACCTTTTTGGGTAATAGTTTAATTGAAAGGCTTGATTGTGTCCGTTTAGTCACAGAGGATCCCTTCTGCTGTGCGATGTGTTAATGCGGGTCTCTTTGTACCCCTTATATTTGGCTGCCTGATGTAAAGCCCCAAAGGGAGAAAACTGGGGTGAGAGGACGAAAGAGTCTGCTGTGGGGTTCGCTCAGAAGAGCCATCAGACGCGAGCAGAACAAATCTTCAGAGTCTGTGTGGGTGTAGGGGTGCGTGCATGTTTGTATGTAATGTATTTAAAATGCCAATAGCTTATGCCTTTTGAAGGCTCCGAATCATAGCTGTCATATTAGCTATACCATTTCCAAAAATAATGCGAGGAACAGACTGATACTGATTGTTCAAAAAAGCATCATTATTCTGCGGTACTTTTTTGGGCTTCTGACATCCCCATTTAAAACAGGTGTTTCCATGCAGAGTTTCTCAAAAAATTGTTTGCTGAAAGGATTTTGATTCCAAATTAAAGGTATTTTCTTAGGTGGTTGGTTTTGGCTTTTTTTTTTTTTCCTTCTAGAAGAGGGAATGACAAAAGGAGAGGGGAGGAACCTTCTTATTTTCTTTCTTACTCATTTTAGCAAATATGCTTTTGGACAAAGAACACTTCCCTGGAAGCGTTCAAGGCCAGGCTGGATGGGACTTTGAGCAACGCAGTCTAGTGGGAGGTGTCCCTGCACATGGCAGGGGGCTTGGAACTAGATGATCTTTAAGGTCCTTTCCAACCCAAACCGTTCTATGATTCCATGATTCTAGTGCAAAGTCTGCAAATTTAAGCTGGTGCTCAGAAGTCTGGGACTTGGTTACTCCACACCTGATGTTACACCATTTCCTCCCTATCTGTGTGCTTCTGTCTGCAAAGTGAGATTGGGAAAAAGCTGCTGTGTTAAGAGCCTGCTGAAGGTTTTAAATAATGCTTGTGGAGTGCTGAGGTCATTTAGCAGAGGGCATTTTGATAGTAAGAAAAATCATTGTCTTCAGCTGGTTTCAGCCTCAGCGTGAAGGCTCTGTTGGTGCGATGAAGGGGATTTGTGTGTTTCTTAACAGTGATTTTGTACCGTTCTAGCTGAATACGCCTGATTTTGTGCCACCAAGCAGAATTGTCAGTGGTTGCAGACTTTAGAGCATTTCTTGAACATCAGTAAAGCAGCATTTGTTTGTTATGGTGTTGATATAGATCATGGCATGCGCGCCTTCTTAAAACTCATTTTAATCTAGTGTTTGTGTGGTGGGCCAGTAAAAGTGTGGGTCTGTGCTGGGTATGGCAACCTTTATTTGGCAAAGCAAGCAGTGCCTGCTACCTGGTAAGAGTAGTCTTGCCAGAAAATAAGTGGTACAGCAGTGTTAAAAAAAAGCCAGCAAAAACCGAAGCAGAGGAGAGTGAGTAAAAATGCTGTTAGTTTGCATCATTTTACACCCATCCCTAAACAACAGAAACCTTCAGCGCTAAGAAGTGCTCAGAGTAGAGCTTGAGAGGTCCTTCCGAAGCAGAGACGTTTGGGGGATTCCCTGAGAGAAGATCAGATAAGATGGTAAGTGGAGGATTCAGGCGGAAAAGTGGTTTGGAATTGCAAATCAGTGGTTTGCCCATAAGTGCTTTGGCTTGGCTGTGGTGTTTTCTGATCATATATATATATCTCTTTTTTTTTTTCCCCAAAGATCTCAAGTAATTTTTCACCCCTGTCTTTAAGCTCTCTTGAAAGGGTCCTGATTTTCAAAGGCTGAGGATGGTTGCTCACTCCAGAGCTCTGCAGGCTGATGGGAAATCACTGCTTGCTCTCTCCAAGCTCCTGATCTCTGTCTCTGATAGAGCTCCACACTTTCAAATGCTTCAGCATAACTCGTTACTTTCTTGCACAATGTAGGAGGTTGAATAAATATGATTTCTGCAATATGTATGTATACATAGATATATGTATGTATATATAAAGCAATGAAACTTGGACATGCTGGGTGTTAAGCAGCTCGCCAAAAGCAACAGGAGGAACCGATGTCAGAACAGGACTTAAATTTATCTGTTGCTCACTGGCGATCCCACAGCTGGCAGGATCCAGCTGAGCAAACTGTGATGTGGTGACTGTTCTGTCTCTTCCCACACAATGTACTTATATTGTAAAATATATATTAAAATATTTAAGGAGTTGGACGTATTTCATGTAATGGCTGGAGGCTGGTAGCTTTTAGTGCGTCAGTCAGATCAAGCCCCCTAGACCTTGGCCAGTTCTTTCCTGATGTGAAATGTGAAGTCTTCATCTAGGGAAAATAATAAGATTTTCTAAGTTTAATAAATCTACCAACACCTGGCTGCAAGAGAGGTAAGTGGGTTTTGGGGGATTTTGTTGTTTTTATCTGCTTGTTTAGCTTGGAAGACCTGGGAGCAGAGTGTCTGGGTGGCACAGGGATGTGTCCATCCCCACCACTGATGGCATGTGTGACCACAGGCGCAGGCGGGTCCTGGCTGCCTGGCACCTGCATGGGCTCTGCAGGGCTGAGTGTCTCTGGGGACACAGCAGGTCACCACAGCAAAGGTGGTTGAAGCTGCATGAAGTGCCCTGTTGATGCTTAGTTCTATGGGAGCTTCGTCTGATCGTTCTGGCGTGTTGTCATCTTCAGCTTGTCTCAGAGTTATGGCCTGTAGGCTGGTCCTCTTGTGTCCTTGCACCTTCACTGCTCTGCTTTCACAGAAGAAATCATTTGAGCAAAGTTTGGGCTATACTTTCTGCCCCAGGTAGGAGTAGAGTGGTTTTACAGACGGCGCCATTATCCAACTGGTGTGCTTATCCTGCATCTCCAAGTCATCTTCAATGCCTAGTGTCCTCTTTCTGGTGGCCTAAAACCTGCAGCTTCATTTTGTCAATGAGGCAGTCAAGCTATCTCAAAGCACTGGCACTCTCAAGACTGAAGAAACTGTTGGCATAACACAAGTGTAATTACCATCAGTATAATCAACAAGGATTACTGGATTGATTTCTTTTTTCTTTTTTCCTTCAGATGTTTAAGAAACCCCAAACTTGCATAAGAGTACATAACTTGGTAGAGTTCCCCATTGCTGGAGGCATCCTTCTGAGCTGGAGCTCAGCTTCCCCTGGAAGAGGCAGGATCTTGCGTGCTGTCAGTTTAGATTATGGTTTCGGTGTTGCCAAACCATAGGTAGAATTTAAAGAAAAAGATGGCATTAATCATGCCGTTTTGTCCATCAGGGTGCTTCCGTGGGTGTGCGTGGCGTGTTGGCTGGGGAGCAGGCGGAGAGCTACCGGCAGAGGAGCAGAGGAGCAGGGGAAGGGAACACCAGCAACAAGGAGGATGCTATGAAACGGTGATAGTGATCTGGAGCTTGGGAGAGGGTTCTCTTGAATCCTCTCTCGATGCTAACTTCACTGCAGTTAAAAGCTGAAGAAGGTTTGGTCTCCTTGGTGATTTGGGTGAGGGTGAAAATGGCTTTAATCTTTTTGGCTAGA
Source organism: Arenaria interpres (assembly GCA_013399435.1). NCBI lineage: Eukaryota > Metazoa > Chordata > Aves > Charadriiformes > Scolopacidae > Arenaria > Arenaria interpres. The sequence continues at coordinate 23,506 of VXAK01014801.1, forward strand.
GTCTAAAATGAAGGTATAACCTTAATGCACCTGGCAAAGAAGCATGCTTCTTACAGGTGTAGCTTTGTTTTTTGTCCTCTGTTCTCTTGCAAATGAGCATCCCTTTCTTTCTTTCTTTCTTTTTCTTTTTTTTTTTTTTTTTAAACATACATATGCCTCCTTTTGGAAATTCTTGTTTCCACACAGGCACCTGCATTTTGAGCCTCTATCATGCAGATTCATTTTTCTCTTTAGACATGTGCCATGCTGACAGGCCTAAGGCTAGAACGTGCTTTTTATCTGCGAAGGCTTTCTCTTGCACTTTCACTTGGAGTAGGTGATACTCTCAAGGTGAAGGTGAGGGGCTGTGCTATGGGGCTGCTGCTCCATGTTGAAAATCTGACCTGGACTTGCGACTTGGATTCAGGGGTATTAAAAGGTTTGCACGTCTGAATGAAAGAGAGCAAGACGTGGATTTTGAAAAGCCCTGTCTGAAAAGTGACTTTTGAGCTCAATTTCTGCATTTACTTCCATTTATCGAAAAGCACAAAATCTCAAGAGAAAGGTTGGATTTTGGGGGTTGTATCCTCATAGTTTGTGTTCTGGCAGGTTTTTTTACGCTGGGCTAATATACAAGCAGTGGTCCTGAATGTCACAAGAATCCGTCTGAAAAGGAGAGCCTAAACTTCATTGGTTATGAGTGCACTGAAGTTGCACCAAAAGTTCTTTTTGAGAAATATGGCCTTTTTATTGAATCCTTGTGGCCCAGGCACTATGCCTTGCCATCTTCTGGACTGCCCCTGGAGCATGTTCATTAACTCCCTCTGTCTTCTGCATTAGCATTGGCTTCTGTGCTTCATTTAGATTTTCTTTAAAGCATTACATAAACAACTATCGTGTAAATACAGGCATTTGTAATGGTGCTTTTAAATTAAAAAGACTCTTGGATTCATGCAAGTAGACACATGCTTGCACAAAATAACTTTTGGCTTCCCCCTAACACTGTTCAGAATAATTTAAAGGAAGAAAAGATTTGCAAACAGTTGTAAAAGAGCCATAAAAAACTGTCAAATACCAGACCTTCAGCTAATTGTAAACTGTTTTGCTCTTGGAAGTCATACAACATTGATCTCATAGCTGCTTCATTAAGAAGGTGCTTCTCTGTAGCACAGGAGCTGTGCGCTCAGGTAGCCATGAGCAAAAACAGGGAGAGGTGTTGGGCTTTTGCTATGAATGCCCAGTATGAACTAGAATAGCTCCAGGCAACTGAAGTATTCTGTACCAAAAAGGAAGGCAAGCATCACCGGGAGCTGAACAGGAAGAAGCTGTAGAGCTGAAAGCTTCTTTTTCTTTCCTCCTAACTGCTTCGCCTTAGAAAAGGCACAACATCTCCAGCCCTTTGCGGCAGAGTCTCAGGCATGGCACGGATGAGTTGGGTTTCAGGACCCACTGGCGCAAGAGGATGCAGGAATGGGTGGTAAGTGTGGTAAGGCCAGTAGGTTTGCTCTCTGACTGTCTGACCTTATGGAATATGTTCTCATCTTCAATTTTCAAGGTGAGACATGAAAATAATCTTTTCTGGACAGAGAATTGGCTGACATCCCTGGACAGCTGGTTGGTTGCATCTTTTTTTCAGTGTACCAAGGAGGACTCATAGGTCAGCTTTTTCTGGTTGGGATTAAAAAAATAAGTTAATAGTCCATTAGACTAGAATGGTGGGAAAACTTTTCTCTGAGTTCAGCTCTAATTCTGCACTTGAGTGATGTTTTGCTTGAAGAACTTGCCCAGATCTCTGAATTGTGTCCTTCCAACGCTGCAAAGTGGAGCGTCTGCTTCAGGGAAATATTAATATCAGCCTACTGGGTCTCATCTCTAGGGTGTTCAGTCTCTCTCCTTTAGCCAGTTTCTAAAGTTCTATCATTAAATCTCTTTAAAAAGGGAAATTCTTGCCTTTGTGTATTGGTGGAGCTGATGAATGGTCGCCTGTTATCTGCTCTGTCCATGACTGAGTTGGGCTGCCAGAGAGACAGAGCTGAAGTCAAAGGGACTTTATTTCAGGCTTCTCTACCTCCTCTGGGTTATCCATGGAGTAGATTCTCATCCCATCTGTTGCTGAACCAGAAATGTCCTGTTTAACAAGAAGGAGACTGGGGATTTTATCTGGACCAGCCATTTCCTTCTTGATTTCCCAATTTCCTTCCTCTGCAGCAATCCTGTGCTGATCCCTCACCCCCAGCCATGGCCCCCCTTGCAGTGACTCTTCCAGCTGCTAAACAAAGAGAGGGAAATCAAAGTGTCATTGCTCGCTCCTGGTGAATTTAGGCATCACCCACATGTGCCCAGTTGCTGGAAGTCTAAATCTGTACTGGTGGTTGAACGTCTTGATTTGCAGGCATTGAACTTGGGAACTGTGGGCAAGGTTAAAATCCCGTGTGTGCTTCTAAAACAGTGTCAGCTTTTCCCCAAAGAACTTGTGTGTGAGTTACCTGACAGCAGGTCTCTGTGCTTATAAAGTCTGACTTGGGTGCGCTCATTAGCACAAGGTGCACGTACTTGACAGTTCAGACCAGTTTCAGTAAGTGGTATGTATTGGGTGATGCAGCTTAAGCATGCAGGCAGTGTGGTGTTCTCCTCCGCTTCAGAACTAACTGCAAGTAGGGAATGACTTGCCAAACCTTAATCGAGATTGTTTTGCTTATTATTTAATATCTAGTCAGTGCTGAGTTCCTGGCTGATAACATTATAGGATGGCAGAGCCTTCCCAAGAGTGCATTGCTTTGGCTGGTCAGAACTGGATGTCAGGAGAGCTTTCAGGAAAACTCGTTAACCTGTTTTGTTGCTGAGAGAGCCAGGCTGCAGGCTTCTGGGGTTTGGAGCATGCTGGCACCTTGGTGGCCTGTTCAGTTGGGAAGAACGAGCACCGAAGAACAGGAGCCTGGAGAGGCTGGGGCAGACAGGAGGTGGCCCACAGCACTACGCAACAAATGGTCAGGGCAGCAATTAAATTTAAGAAGAAATTCCTGGACACGCAAATGAGACAATACCAACTGAAAAAAAGCCTCCACCCTTGAAAATCATCTGTGTGCCCAGATTAATACCACGTACCATCGCCCATGCGATGCTTTGGTGGTCTGATGCACCACTGTCCTTGCTGGCTTAGGTGTGACTGGCTTTTCTGATCTCATTCACGTTCCTCATCAGAGGCATGTCAGAGAGGCATTGACCCATCCAGTACTTTTTGGCCTGGCTGACTGTAATAACTCTGAACTTCGTGTTTTATGTATTGTATACTTAAATGGTTTTGAAAGCAGTAGGAAAGGACGAAGGGAGTGTATGCTCTGCGGCTTGGTCAGGGAAGCCCTGGTGAGTGATTCCCCCATGACTCTGCAGGTGGTAAGACCAGTCACTGGCACCTGCTTCATGTCTCCCAATCCTGCCCTTCCCTGACTCAGCTGGTGCTGAAAGTGAGGTTTTTTGCATCTTCTTGCCTCATTTACCTTTTTTTTTTGGTGTGTCTTTACTTCCAGTGCTTTCCCCATTGTAAGGACCATTGTGTGTGTGGCTGCTGAGCACTGCTCTGACTTGGGACTGCTTTCACATCCCTTCATAGCTTTGTTCTGCCTTGCAGAGACAAACATAAAGTTTATCCCTGCTTTCCCAGCCCTCCCCGGTTTAATCACCTTCCTGTATCCCAGAGTCATCAGTACTTCTTCACTGCATCAGTGCAGCAAAGCTCGAACAGTCCCTGTCTCCCAGCAGCACTTTGCTACTTGTTTCCCAGTTACAGCCCTCTCGGGTATGAGGAGGATGGTCTCGGTGAGAGAGTAGAGCTTATTTTTGGACTCCCATCTACAATGTGCTTTGATTGCACCCAGCAGCACTGTCTACTGTTGTAATGGGGCGCTGGGGTCCGTAACGCATCGTCTCCTGTGGGGTCATAGGAGAATACGAGATCCTTGTCCCAGACCTGGGCAGGCAGAGGTACAGGGTGATGTACAACTTGGCAGAAAGCCCATGGAAGAGAGGAAAACCAAGCATGGACCTCTAGATGAAATCTCCAGCTGGCGGCTGAACTCCAGGACTGGGTTTTTCCCCACAGTGACAGCCTTAGTTAGTTAGTCTCCAGATGCTGCCACAATATGAATATTCAATGCCAATAAAATATGCACAATACCGTAAGCCTTGCCAGGGTGAGGATCTTGAGGGCTCGATGAACTTTGTAACAGCATTACTCAGTTGTAGGGGCACGACTGATGCAGCAATTGATTTCTCAGTTCAGGCTTCACCTTCTTTTGAGCGGAGTTCATCCCTGTTTGCTTTTCATAATAGCGTTATTACACCTCGCTGGCAGCAGGACAAGGGAGAAGCGACCGTGCAGCTTTTCATTCCTCGTGTACTCCTGTGCAATAATCAGCAGTGGTGAACGCCAGTCCGTCAGGCTTGAATTTTGCATATCTGATACATTATCAGCTGGCTATCGTGGTATTAACACTAATGTAAAAGACTCCTGTTTTAACTCAGAATTTTCCAACAGCTGCAGAACAAAGGCCCAGGAGTTTCAATATTAAAGAAAAAAGCAAAGGGAAAAAAAAAAAAAAAGCAAAGCTATGCTGCAGTAGCAAGAATACAAAAAAATGCATCTTTAAACTTTTTTTTTCCTGATCTACTTTCTGTATGACTCACGAGCCAAGCTCTAAAATGGCCTCCGAACATGCATGCATAATTTTGCACATCCAAGTGTCTGCATATGCAGTGCTCTTAAATATCCCCAAGGCATTGGCTTTGCCGCTGGGGCGGAGTCGGGAAGGGGCGAAGGAGTTGATCCCCAGAAGGGACCTAACTCGTGTTGGCATCCCTTCCCCGATGGCCTTACCCCAGCCTTCGGTGTGCACCCTTCAACCACCAGCATCCCTGCAACCTGCTCTTCTCCACGTGTTTATACCGGGCTAGTTAGCTTGGAGAACATCTGTCTTTTGGGGGGGGGGGTTGGTTTTTTTTGTGTGTTCCTCTCTCCTATGAAAAGCATACCCTATGAAAGAGACATGGGCTTTCTGATTACCAACTATTTTCCAGGAACTAACTGGGTAAGGGAGGGTGAGGAAGAACCAGACTTTGGAAAAAGTTACGCGTGAAGCTATAGCAACGAGGCTGTATAATATAATGGGACCACATTTGGACCGTTGGCCTTGCTCTTTAGTCATAGGGCAGTGGGACCTACCACCCCTTGTTCATTCGCCCTGGAATCAACAAATAAATATGCTAAAAATTAAATCCGCTTACCTGTTGGTGCTTTCTTTTTTTTTCTTTCAGTGATTCCTGACAGGAACCTTTTTAAAGCAGGCATCTCGTCTGTGCTTCTCATAGCTTTGGTAAAATAGTTAAGAGCTCTTAAATGAAAAGCCGGCACATAGACATGCTGGCAGGTGTCAGAGCAGGGTTTTCACCCCTCAGGAGGGGATGTACGAACTGTTTGCAGCTGAAGCCACGGAGGCCAGTTAACAGCCAGAGTCATGGGTGGCTCTTTTAACGGCTTATTATAATAAACCCCAGTTTTAGGGGTTTGATGTGCAGATGACATCCCCTCTTCTGAAAGTGGCCTGTGTGTGTGGTGGTACCTGGCATGTGTTTTGGGTGCTTACTGTCAGTTAGGGTGGGATGAGCATACCTGACATAGCAGAAAGGTGTTGATTTGATTAAAATCTGGCTCTATTGTCTGGCAGAAGCCCCGAATCCCCTTTTACCCTTTCTGCAAGCAGAAAGAAGTGCAATTTTCATTCAGCATAGATGTTTCCCTTTCATCCCTGAAGCTAATTTTTTTTTTCCTGCAGCAGTTTTGGTGAAATTATGTATCGCTTGTGATAATTCATTTTAAAAATTCCTGAGCTGTGTGGCGTACTTTCATGAAAATTCATTTAGATAAAATTAGATATTATTGTTTAATGAGGTGGCATTTCAATTTAGACCTTGCATCATGCATATACCAAGAGTTTTTTATGGAATAGTTAGGTTCATTTGAGTAATAAAGGCTGAATCATGGGGGCTTTAATTCTTAATCGCTGTGAGGATTGTTATCTGTGGGATGTGAGCTGTCTTAGTGGTATTCAATCAAGTGTCCACTTAGCCGTGACCAGAAGTAATTGCTCCCAAGTGGGTTGCACAATGACCTGTTAATACTTGCTTTGACCCTCTGACCTTGTCTGCCCCATTGTTTAGGATTTTATAGCAAGCGAGTCTGCATTTCTGTGGGGTCAAGTAGATATCTGAGGTCAAACATTTTCTGATTACTCCATGGTGTACACTGTAAGTCTGCGGAGTTGTCGCATAGCAATAGTCACTGCTTCAGAGCAGGACGCGAAGGGTTGGGAAATTGTCTTCCTGAATGCATGTAAACAGTTTAATATTTTACTGAAAGAAGTTCATCTTGTAAATTAGGTATGAATAATACATTTGTAATTACTACTCATGTCTTTAAACACTTGTGTCTTAATTGGCTTGGGTATTTTTTTAATGTATTTGCATTTTGTCAGGGAAGTTAATTTTAACTTGCAGAGATGGAAGGCGAGTTGCGTGGACTGGGGATGGCTTCATCCTGCATCCCTTTAGCACATGGGCTGGTTTTGGAGCTTCTCGATGAGTTCAAGTGGGGATTGCTTCATCCGTGCCTCGGACTGCTGCTGTAGACTATTTTATGTGCTTCTCAGCCTTCCAGAACTAATCTGACCTACTTGTTGATGACTGCGACCCACGGACGGTTGGAGTGTCCGGTATTAATTTATTGGCCGCATTTAAACGTTGCTGAAAGAGTGGTTGTGCAGTAATTTGCAGGGGGACTTGCCGTGTTGTGTAGCTGGGATGCAGTATTTTCTTAGCAGAGTATCTGGCAAAATAGCGCTGTTGTACAAACAAAGCCTTGGTATTGTTTGTAGCGCTACTCCCTCTTTTCTTGTTGTGTTTGCTGAGTTCACTAGCCAAAACACTTCTGCACATTCTTCAGCCTTGTAGGTCAGCTGTGCTCTAAAATAAGGGATATGCCCATCTCTCCGCATTGCCTCCTAGGGAAAATATTTTGATCGTCATTCTCTGCGCGGGGCTGGTGGGATGACACAAAGCAGTTGGATCACGGTACAGTTTGGGGACAAACACAGCTAGCGTTCCTGTGGGAGAAGCAGACTATAGTCAACTGAGTAAGCAAGAAACGAGTGCTAGAGAGAAAACTATATAGCATATGTGGGGGAGAAAAACAAAACAGTGACTCTCTTTCCACTGCCAGAATATTTAAAAACAAACAAACAAGAAAGCAAAGCAAAGCACGCCTTGCAATGATGGGAACCTGTGGATTTTTCTTACTCTGCGTGAAGCCGTGCGTGGATCTGCTCTTGCTCGAATGTCCTCGGGGAGGTTGAACTGTCCGTTCTCTGAGACCATGTTGTGGTTGGTGCAGGACCTCATAAGGCCACGTGTGGGTTGGCTGCAGAGGCCCTCCAGAACTCCTTATTGATTTGAATGTTCATCCTTTAAAACCGCATGAAAACTGTGGCCTCTTGTGCCAAATCGTCTCTGATTCTCTGGTGTAAGAGAGATCCAGGCACAGCTGGATTTATGGAGGTGCCTTCCTTTGCATATTATTGGTGTTTCATCACCCAGCACAGCCCTGTTGCCACAGAATCGTAGAATGGTTAGAGTTGGAGAGGACCTTAAAGATCATCCCATTCCAACCCCTCTGCCCTGGGCAGGGACACCTCCCGCTAGGCCAGGTTGCTCAAAGCCCCATCCGGCCTGGCCTTGAATCGGCCCTGTCCTCCATGGGCTGGGGACACGTTGTCAGTGTAGGCCCCAGTGAAGGCCTGAGGTCCCATTTTCCATCTCAGACTGCGATCTGGAGACACTCCTGACCTAAACCAGCCCCGGACACTATGGCTCTCCTTCTCTGGGCCTTCCACCTCTGCCTCCCTACTGCAGCTTGGCTTGGGAGGGAGCATCTCCTCAAATCTCCTCAGCCTCTCTGGAAAATGTAGATGTGGGAGACGGTGCAGGAGGTGAAGGGATTTTCACCTCACGATGCTCAAGGTCTGGTGGCTTCATCAGATGGAGCAATCGCATCTTCGTGGGGCCTGCAGAGACTCCAGGTAAGGTGGGCGAGGGGCTTCCTGGTGCTGCAGGGTGAGAAGGGTGGTGAGACCAGGGGGAAGGCACCAGAAATGCAGAAGTTCTTACCAGGTGCATATTTTTAGGGCTGATGGCTATGAAACAAGTGTATCATCTCTCTCTCTTAACAATTAGTCAGGACCAGGGTATTTCTCATAAAGACCCCATGACTAAGGTTACTGTGGGAAATCCGGAGGCCTACATGAACTCGATTCTGAGGTTTTCACTGTGCTTTTTTGAGATGGATGCAGTTTTCACAAGAAAATGGTATGCTCTTTACTCCCCTTTCTAAAAATAAAAGTGCAGCTTGAAGAACTGAGTACGCAGCATCTGTAACATGGGACTCGGAGGTAAGAAGCAGTGAGTCCCTTCTCTGCTGGTAGTGTCTACAGCAGAGAGCACTAGGAGGAACTTGCTTTTGGTAGAAAGATCTTGTGCCAAGTCCAGAGTAAACAGAGTATTTCTTAACTTTCAAAAGGAATGCAAGCGGATGCCACGGAAATGAAAGATCCCGCTTAACACGGATACTGCAACCTTGATCTTTTTTTTTATCCCCCCTGTTTTTTCTTTAAATTGAAATGTGGGAAAACATCTAAGATGTTGCAGAGATTTTTTGGAAAGCCTGCGTTTCCCACACTCTCGGGTCTGTGCAATGCCTTTGTAGGTGGTGTGTGGTTTGTGTCAATCATCAGTCAGGTGCTAATGGTGATAGAGCTGCCTTCAGCCTCTGAACCCAGCACTGAGCACATTGATCTTTGCAAACACGTTTATACAAGCAGGGGGAACTGCAGGCTTGTAGCCACAGCTTCCAGCCACCTCCAAAGTTTCCTTCTGTAGCTCAGGAGAAGGCAGGATACCACTTCTGCAGCAGCCTCAGACGTTACTGCGATGAGCCCTTCCTTTGCCTTCATATCAATTTAGCCATTTCATCTTTCCCCCAGCAGACTAAGCAGCAGCACAGATTGGCCGTTATAATTAATTTTGCAGAGGAAGCAAGAGTTGAATGTTCCAGCATCTCCTGCTTTTTACTCTGGTTCAAGAGGGCACTCCTCGTGCCTGCTACTCTTCCAGTAACAATCCTTTCAAGGAAAATATGACACTTTTCATGGGACTGGGTATGGGTTTGGCGATGGAGTTTTAGGGGATCAGTGTAGCATCCTCACAGGATGTGGATTGCAGCAGCTGTTGATCCAAGTGGACAAAAGGATTAAAAAATGGCTGTTGTTGGGACAGTTTGTACCTGTGGCCTTTTGAGCTCTTCCTGTTATGACTGGTTGCATCTTGTTGCTTTACTGAATCCACCACCAAGAGCGCATCATAAGAAGGTGAAACTCCCATGTCAGCCCAGTCATGGCAGCATGTGATAATGGTGCTGTGCGCTCCCAGGGCCGTATGCCTTCTCCAATTAGTTTGTTTTTTGAAAAGAGTGTTTTTTTTAAGAAATGCTATCTACCTATTAGCGTGGTCCTAGGATGTCTTGCAGAGCTGTTCCTGCCAAGTACTGAACTGTGCTGAGAGTTGTTAAAACTTTAAACAAGAAGCAGAGGCGCTCAGCACCTTCCAGGATAAAGCGATTTTAAAAAGAAAAAAAAAAAAAAGAAAGAAAAAAACCACACAACAAAAAGCATGAGATGTAGTTATGCAAATTATGACCTTTAAATGCATTTTATATTTGGATTGAAGTTGTTAACGCATTCTTTCCAAGTTCTGTTTTTCCAGCGTGATTCTGCTTCGGGTGCTTCTCTTTGTATCGGTGGAGCTGAGCGGTGCCGGCCCCGCGGAGGGAATGTGGGACACGGTGACTGGGAAAAGCGGCCACCGCGCTCCGGGATGGGCAGCACATCGGTTAGCGAGGAGCCTAAATAGGTGGATTTTAATTTCTCTGGAGGGTCTGAGAACGTTAACTAGATGGCAGATTCCTCATTAGCTAGATGGATTAAAATTTGTATCATGGCTGATGCCTATCCTGACTAATATGTGTAAGTAACAGCTCATTCTACTAGAGCTATTGGACGTGGCTTGGGTGGAGGAGAGGAATTGGCTTCTGTGGAGGATATTTGCAGAAAGTCACATTTCCACCATATGTTAGCAGGAGTCTCTTTGGATGCAGGTTTTGGATGGAGTCCTCTGTGTTGCTGTAATCTGGTTTGTCCTTTTTCTACCACTAGTTCTGAATCATACCAACTATTTGGACTCTTCTATGTATTTCCTGAAGGACAGTGGGAACATTTCTGCTGGCTCAGCTGCCTTTCACCTCTTACTTCATCTCGATGAAGGAGTAAGGTCTGGAAGAAATTTTGTATCAGTCAGGAGTGAGAAGGGCTGCAAAAAAATCTGAAAATTCTGCCAAATTAAAGGGGAAAAAAAAAAAAAAGAGAAAAAGGAAGGTACCAGGAACCTCATCAATCCTGATTTAGGTCTGGCTTGTGACAAATCATTATGTAGGAAGGGAAATATCCCTTTAATTTTTAATAGCTTTGCAGTGAAGTTTTATTAGGCAATAATCTGGTTCCTGAGTGGATAAAAGATAAGGTTGAGGGCCAAGTAATTTTTTCCCCTCCTGTGCAGTTGGGAAAGGGAGAAGAGGGGTCATGGCGAGACGGCTGCCTTCTGAAGCTCAACGCAGCATCCTTCTCTGTGCCACCAGCATACCGAATGCTTCCAAATGGATATTTACAACACAAATATGTTCAGGATGTGGGTAGCGAGAGAAGTGTGGGAATAGACGCGAAGGTGCATGGGAGTGGGGATGCGAAGGGGGAGGTGTGAAGAGAGCCAGGAGAGTGTGATGCACATTTTGCAGATAACTTCTCTTTGGGTACCTCCTTCCAAAGCCTGGGTGCGGACTTTCCTGCTCCTACCAGCGTGTCCTGAGGCTTTATGTTTACTGCAAAGAGGTTCTCTTACCCGTCTCTGCTAACGTCATCAGTCCCTTATTTCCAAAACGGTTTATTTTCAGGGAACGGCAGCTGATAATAAACCCAGATTGGTCAAGTAGCTTAATTTGTAGTTTGGTTGTTGGTGGTTGGTGTTTCTTACAGTATTTCCCAGGCACCGAGTGCAATAGACATTTCACTGGCACTTAATAAAGCAGCGTAGGACACTCCTCGATAATATAATCCTTATGCCAGCCTGGTTGCTAAACCCATGAGTCCCTCAGGCAGTAGTAGACAACTACACTTGGCGTTGCTGCTTGTTTTACTGTTGTCTCAGATGACTAGGCAGCAGTTCTGCGATTTTAAGGTGGCGTGTTATTGCAGTATCTGGGATGAAATTACCACTTACAGATGTATAGGTGCCAATCTGACTCCCTTCGGCTGTTGAGCATCAGTGACTTGGGGAGGCTGGTTGTGCGGGGCACCTTCAGCACACCGCACTGAGTACCAGAAATGAGCATCTGGACCTCTCTTGTCATTTTTTTTCCTTCTTTGTTTTTGAACATCTGCTCGCCTGATTGTTTTCTGTGTTGGTTTTTTTTTTTTTTTCTGTGGCTCTTTTAATTTGTGGTGAATGTGTATTTAATGTAAGTAAGATGTTAGCTTCTGTCTAGTTTTTCAGCAAACATTCCAGTAATTACTGGAGTACCTTTGAATGCTACAGCTGCTATTTCTAAGTTAAGGAATCACATTTTCCAAGCATTTATAACTGAATTCACATGGGTAAAACTTGGCATTCAGATTGCCGGCCCACATATCTTATTTTGTCTTGATCCTCTAAGTTAGCATATCATCTTTGTGTTTGATTAAAATGGTAAAAATGGCTTCTTGCTGCTTTGGGTGGGCTTGTAGTAGTGTTGTTTTATGAAATTGCTTTAATTTAGAAAAAAAATTATATTGGTTTGGGCCCTGAAATTATTTCATTGTGGTTACTGCTATAGGCTGGTGTCTCTTTTTAAAAATTTTTCCCGCCTCTGCCCTCCCTATCCCTTATTACTGTGAAGCAGTCACAACTGTTTTAATATTACTTGTTGGTACATCTCTGAGGAGCTTCTTGAAATGTGGTTTGATCATTTCTCTGCTGATGTCAGGCAATCCCTTCATGCCAAAGGATGACAGGCTTCCCTCCGTACCCTCAGCAGCATTAACTTGGCTTTTCCAAGTGCTCCTGGAGAGCAACGCACCCCATTCCTGTAGATTTTAGAAAATTAAAACCCAACAACTATGATTTTAAAATCACCCTCTCATTTCATCACAAAGAGTAGCGTTATGTCCACAGGGTTGCGACGACCAGCTACACCAGTGGCAGTGTTTTACTTTGCATTTTTTGAATGCTGGGTGGTTTTGAGGATGTCCCAGCGCTGTCATCACAGCTCCAGCCCTGTGGCTGCTCGGCAGCATTAAGTGACTGTCTTACTCTTTCTCCGTTTTTCTTCTTTTCAAGCTGCAAAGTCTGGTCCAGAGGAAATGTCATTTTTGCACTTCCCTGCCCAGAGATTTTATTTTTTTTAATTTTGGAAACTTTTCAGACACTTAAGTTGAAAGGTAACAAGGAATAATAATAATAAAAAAAAAAAATAAAAAAAGGAAAGATATCTGAAATTTGACCTCCAAATATACTTGGTAGATGTGGCGATAATTACAGAGCTTTTCTTCAGAGGAAATAAGGTACAATTTGTTTCTATGGGCAGGTATGTTAAATGTAGGGCAGATGAGTTGAACAATAAAAACTAAATTGATGGATCTGGTAGAGCAAAGTACTTAAGTAAATTATATTATTTCCTAAGACAAATTTTGTGAAAAAGCCTCAGTCTTCTAATAAAAGTCTGAGAATACTGCTGGACTTAATTAGCAACTGGTATTAATTTATGTCATTGTTATCAGCAACAGTTTTACTTACATTTTAATATTTGAGCTGCTTAACTCTTCTTTGCATTAAATGCCCCTTTAATAGGAGATGTAAAATGATGTCTCACATGTAATTATGCTTTAATTACATGTATTCAGGTGAGAAACATATCCAAACTTGGAGGATGGATGCTGGACTTTCTCTTAAATTCAGGTTTTATTTGCACGTTATAGGAAGCTGATATCTCTAGGCTCTGCAATGCTTGCTACCCCCTGCCTCTCCCTTGCACCCTGCACAGCACTTGCCCCAGGATGTGGATTTGGGTGCAGGGATCGTGTGCGGTCGGAGCAGGGAATGACTGTCCCCGAGAGCCGGCTGCAGGGTTTGACAGGCAGAAAATGACCCAAAACGTCCTTCCTTCTTCTCTGCATGGTGCCCGTGGGTGTGCGATGGGGTGGGCTCCCCCACACCGTGCCGTCCTCTCGCCCCAGCGCCGGGACCCCCGCGGGGAGAGCATCCAGACAGGACTGTGGATTTTGGCTCAGCGGCATTTCAAGAATCGCTTAAACTCGAGGAATTCATAACTTTGGAATTCAGCAAATTTGCACAACTCCGTGCATCTGGGGCTCCGTCAGCGCCCGCCGGCTTTCTGCCTTCCCTCACCCCGCGCATCTCGGGCTAAATATCTGGTGATTAACGACCCAACTCCTTGGCTTTGGTGCTGGCGAGCATCTTATCAGCAGCCCGGGGAAGCGGGCGGCCGCGCAGGGAGCGGTGCCGGCGAGGGAACGGCAGCGCTGGGCGAGCTCGGGCCGGGCCGGGGCGGCTGCTCTGTGGTTTGTTGTGTCTGGTTTGGTTCCTACTTTTCAAGTTGCAGTTGCGTTTGGTCATTCGAAGCTTATTTTCCTAGTCTGGCCAAGCCAGCAGGATCCCCGTGCGCTGCAGGGGAACATAAAACATCAGCCTTTAAGCTGGAGTGCTCAGTAGATAAGGATTTTAAGACTCCTTGCATCATGCGCTGTGTCTTATGGGCTTACTTAGTATACTCCATTTGATTTAATTTAGATATTGAATAAGGAGAAACACTTTAATAGCCAGAAAAAGTACTGTACGTCGTAGTGCCTCTTCTTTCCCCGTTGCCTTAAAGACAAGATGGCTGGGAGGGCTGACTTGGGCTGCGATTACGTTTATTTAATTGTGGGAAGTCACAGGGTGTTTTCAAACTGCTTACAAATGATCTTACGCCTTATCTGTACAATAAAGCGTTTCAGAAAGCCAACAAGAATTCATTGGGCTTTTGTTTTATTTCTTCTTTTCTGTGACTAAACGTAAAGAATAACTTTTCAACTTTTGCAGAGATTAGGAAATGCGCAAAATTAGCAGAACGTGACAGTCAGGAGACTTGGGGAGGGCACGACGAGTCAGTGGGTGGCTCTGCCAGTGGTCTCCCCCTTCCCCATCATATAAATGCAAATAAAAATTGTCAGAGTTGCGGCAAATGTTAGCGTGGGGCTGCTAGAGAGTCGTTTATCTCTCTCCAAGGTTTGGATTGCTGGTGGTTTGCATGGGCAGGCTTGGAGGATGGCTGGGGAGCCGGAGGTCCTGCTGGGTGGCATCCCCAGGAGATGAGGAGAGCCTGGGGGGACACGGTTGGCACTGCGTGGGGCCAACCCACCTGGGGGGTCAGTGGTGTCACTGACCCCCCAGGACACTGTGACAAGTGGCTGCTATCTGGGCACAATATAGATTAAAAGGATAAGCAATAGCTAACCTGTCACAGCAGATTTTACTGTAGCAGTGGGTGGGGAGCTGGCAGGAGACGTGAAATACTTCTAAGTTGTAAAGGCAGCGGGCTCAGAAGTTTTGAGGCTGGATTGGGATTGTTTGCAGAGGTTCCCTCGGAACGATGCGCACGCTGCATTTCATTCCTGTAACGGGCTTGTGTACTTTTCAGTAAACACCACAAAAAGTGCATTTGAGCTATAATAAATTTGCATATTTGTTAATTGCATATCTGCATTTATTATTTTATATATTCATATTATTTATATTATATATTT
>VXAK01014803.1:6860-35898 GCA_013399435.1 Arenaria interpres
CCCCCGCTGCTGCCAGCCCATGGGGCGCGCCGGAGGGGGCGGGGCGTCTCCCGGACAGCCTATGGGAAGGCCGCGTGGGCAGGGAGCCCTTCCGCTTTCCCCTCGCCGGGCCGCCGTCTCCCCGCCTCGCACCGGTGACGCCGAATGCGGTCAGAGGTGGGCTCCCTCCCTCTTAAAGGGGAAGTGGTGCCGGAGGAACGCCTGACGTGAAGCGAGGCGGTCGGGGAGGCGGGCGCCGCCGCCAGGAGGCGACGGGGGTCGGCGGTGAGGCGAGGGGGGGTGAGGTGAGGTGAGGTAAGGTGGCTTCGGTGGCTCCCGCCGCTGGTCGGGGCCGGAGGCGGTCGCCTACCGGGGACGGCAGGAGTCGCGTCGCGGGGGGCGGCAGCAGGCGGGGCGGGACGGGACAGGCCTCGCTGTGCGGCCGGGAAGCGGCTGAGGAAGCCGTGAGGAGGGGGATGGGGCCGGCCGCAGTCGGGCCTGAGGCGCTGCTGACGTGCCGCGACACCCGGCGAAGCTTCTCGGTAACGGCGCCGTTTGTGTCCCTCAGGAGCCGACGATGAGTAAGCCCGTAACGACTTCGACCTACGTCCGCTGCATCAGCTACGGGCTCATGAGGCGGCTGGCGGACTTCATCGACCCGCAGGAAGGGTGGAAGAAGCTGGCAGTTGATATAACCGATCCTTCCGGTGAAAGCAGATACAACCAAATGCATATAAGGTCTTACATAGAAGTCACGTAACATAATCTTAGAATCACAGAATGGTTCGGGTTGGTAGGGTCCTTAAAGATCATCTTGTTCCAACCCCCCTGCCATGGGCAGGGACATCTCCCACTACAGCAGGTTGCCCAAAGCCCCATCCAGCCTGGCCTTGAACACCTCCAGGGATGGGACATCCACGGGTTTCCCGGGGCAACCTGTTCCAGTGCCTCACCACCCTCACGGGAAAGATTTTTTTCCTAATATCTAATCTTTTTTATTAACTGTTTAACATAAATATCTCCGTCCACCCTATTATTGTAACTTGTTGCAGTGTGTGTGCTGGCTGGTACTTAAGAACTCCTCTTACATTACCATTTCCTTAGGGACCTCAAGGTAATTACTCTTAATTGCTCTGTAGTTCAGCTTGCAGACAAGCTGTAGCCAAAGAAAATTGAGTAAGGAAATTAAAATTAATTAGAGCCAGGAACATACGCATTTTTAGCAATACAGCATTGGCTGGGTAACTTTCTGTACCCTAGAGACTAATAAGCGTTTACTTCATTGTGCATCTTTGCACAGGAGCAGCACAGGAGACAACTGGAATCTAACTCCTAATTCACTCTTCCCAAGAAAATGCCCAGCAAATGTGGGGAGCCCGAGGCCCAAAATTAACAAGTTTAATTTAGAAGTAGTGTCAGCAGTGTTTTATGAACACCTTGCTGCTTGAAGGGCTTGTTGAATCCTTGAGCTATCTCAAAGGTTATGAGATTTTAAGTAACCTATGTATCATCTTGGGTTTCCAGTCTTTCTAGGGCTGTTAGCATTAAATCTTTGTCTTTCTATAATAATAATAAATTGGTCAGAGTAGTGGATCTCAATTTCTGCTTAACATGCATCTCGAAATATTCAAAATGAGGTGTGAATGCCAAGTGGACGGGAAACACGTTTGGTTTTTTTTTCTATTTGATCTGATTCTGATTTGCCCTTTGTCTCTTGTTGACATTCTCTTCTCTGTTAGTCCTATGTACCAATACATTATGGGTCCTAAACAAAATGTTGAAGCTATTTATGCATATTTTTTCATTAGTTTTTCCCATATTTTGGATATTTTTTCCCCCAAGAATTTCTTTAGTCTTTTTACCTGCATTTTCAGAAGATTTGCAAATAATTGTACAGTACAGTTTGATACATTCAGAATTTTTTTAATTTTTTTTTTGATCATTTGCCTTTAGTCTCTTCCCCTTCTTCATGCTTCTCGAGGTCACTTTTTTTAAAAATTGATCTTAATTTATCTTTTAAGGAGATTTGAGGCATTTGTACAAATGGGAAAGAGCCCTACCTGTGAATTACTTTATGACTGGGGAACAACAAACTGCACAGTTGGTGATCTTGTTGATCTGCTGATCAGGAATCAATTCCTAGCACCAGCACGCCTTTTACTTCCAGGTAACTGTTACTCTTGTATGTTTTATATGTTTTCTAAGATGCTGAAGAGCTTCACAGTAACTTGAAAATCAGGATTAGGTCAAAATAACCAGAAGTGGATATGTTTTCCATTTTCCGTTATTTGTAATAACACTTTAAATAAGAGCTTCAAGTTTAAATTGGAGTCCTGCAGCTCACACATGCTGGCAGAATATGACCTCCTCATGGCTCTTACTTACTGTTATTTATTCTTAGTAAATACTGGCATTAATGTTAGTTGTTCTTTTCTGATTCCTAATGTAGTTAACACTTTTTCTAAATTCCATTTTCAGAAGCTGTAAGGATGGCACAAGAAGTTACATTACCTCTTTCTTCACAGGAAACCTTGCCTATACATGAGAAACAACTGCCTATACAGGAAAAAGAAGTGGCATCTGGAAAGCCTGCTTTAGCTCAGAGTACAGAGAAGCAACATTCGGCTCCTTCGTACTTAAGTCAAGAAAATAGCAGCTTGCAGTCCAGTAGCACAGGTAGGCACATAGTGTGGTAGAATTAAGTACAGTCTTTTTTTGCTGGTCGGTCCTTCACCCCACGTGAACTAAATCATAACAATGCATTAGAGTAATGACTACATTCCTGTCATCGTTCATCTATCGGAAATGCTTTTGCTCTTGTTCTGTGTGGCTGTGAATTTAGCTTGGGTAATAAAATGTCTGGATATGAGATGCACCTTGCCAATAAGGCAGCTACTGTGGTGGAAAACTTGACTGTTAATTAAATTGCAGTTTGTTTTGTGCTGCGCATAATCCTGTTGCCCTTTTTCAATACTGATTTTGTATGCTGTTTAGCATCTTGTGTTTCAAAGATGGATTTTAAATCTCATAAATGACTTAAGAGTCTTGGAGAAGGATGACTAAAAAAAGCAGTCTAGGAAAATATATGGTTAATCTATTCATTCCTAAGGGTCCACTTTGGGGTTGCTGCCAGAAATGTGATGTGATCTAGGTACATTTTTACATCTGATGCAGTGTGGTTTTCTCTGATCTGCTGCAAATTTAATTTGCATTGCCTGCATTACAAATATTAACAAAAAAACAGAGTAAGAAGGCTGCTAATGTGCTAGTTGGAAGAAAATTATGTGTAGCTAGTTATATATATTTATCTGTATTTCTTCCCCCCCCGCTATCTTCATCATAAAGCTGGAAATAGGGCTCCCCTATGTCAGGATTTGCATGGTAGCAAGTGTTTTGTGTAATAGAACTGAAGCAGAAAATCTTTTCGATACGTTTGTTCTTAAGTGAAAACATAGTTGTGCTAAATGGCAAATAATGTTTTTCAGATTTCCATAATTTTTCATTTCATGACTT
Organism: Arenaria interpres; assembly: GCA_013399435.1. Lineage (NCBI taxonomy): Eukaryota > Metazoa > Chordata > Aves > Charadriiformes > Scolopacidae > Arenaria > Arenaria interpres. The sequence continues at coordinate 10,353 of VXAK01014803.1, forward strand.
GGAAAGTATTACAAATAATTTTGATGCACGACCAGAGTCAGATGGAGGTAATAAACTGGGAGAAGGAGGCTTTGGCGTTGTGTTCAAAGGCTACATCAATGGCAGAAACGTGGCTGTCAAGAAACTTGTTGCTGTGAGTTGTCCTGGGCATTTCTCTTGTTAATAACTGTTAATACAGACTTGGTTGTCTGTGGAAAGTGTTGAATGACACGCTTCAAAAAGCACCACCATGTTAAATGTTAGTTGGATTGAGAACCTTATCCTGTAGTCCCATGGGTGGTGTGAGTTGGCACAGTCACTGGGGATGAAGTCTTGCCCTTTCTGCAGCTCTCCTTCGAGTGGCTCGGGCAAGCTGTCTGGCAGAGCAAGTGCTCCCACCTTCCTCCCCTGCACACCAGAAGTGGCAGAAGGGAAGGGGTACTAGGGAAGTTTCTGAGTCAGATGAACGATTCACAAGCTAAATAGGTATTGCCACAGAATTTTACTCTGCATAACCAATGGTTTGTGTGAACAATTAATTTTGTAATGAGTAAGTGCTATTAGTGGGTAACCGCAGTGAAATAAAATGGGTAAGGTGGTGCCTGTGCTGAAACTGGATCCATTTGTCCAATAATATTGTGTTCCAAGGTATTAAAAATCACGTTCTAATACTTTATTTTTGAGTTGAGTAAAAAAAAAATAGTGTAAATGCTTAAGTAGTTGTTTAGTGTAACTAATTTAAAGAAAGACTTACAATTCCAATTTTTTTAATGACCAACGTGCATTTTAATATGGCCAGCAATATTAATGTCAGATACTTCCTTTTGTAGATGGTTAATGTTAGCGTTCAGGACTTGAAACAGCAATTTGATCAAGAAATAGAAATGATGGCAAAGTGAGTACGGTATTTTACGATGTCTTTATAGGCTTTTGTGAGAATCTAAGTTGGCAAATAACACGTTAGCTAGTGTGATCCCTTCTTTTTGTCTTTCTAGCATAACGATGATTTTCATGTTAAGTGAGGCTTTTTCATGTACAACATCACTGTGTTTTGTTCGTTTTAAAGCACCACTGCAGCACCTTGGCTGTGTGCAGTAGGGCTGAAACAAGTAGTTGGGTATCAAGTTCCCTCTACCTTGTATTTTCCTCAAATGTTGGGACTCTTTCAGAGTATATATGAATAGAGGTTTTTTGCTACAGGTGTCAGCATGAGAATCTAGTAGAATTACTTGGTTTCTCAAGCGATGGTGCTCAGCCATGTTTGGTGTACGAATACATGCCCAATGGTTCATTGCTTGACAGACTGGCTTGTCTGGTAAGTAAAATCTTTTCCAGCTTTCAGTTGTTCTACTTTACTAAGGTATAGATATCTATGAACTGTCTTTGAAACAGTACTGAAGTGTAATGGCCAAACGATGTTTTCCTACTTCTGTGTTCTAAAAGACAAATGTAATAACAAGTATTCTTTCAGTAACGTTTTATACAAATGCTTTGGATACATCAAAGTCAAAGCAGGCTGACTTGGACTTGCTATGCCAGTGTAGAGTAGAGCAGAGGGTTCTGCAGTTTTATTCCTGGTTGTGCCTGTTCTCTGCCAGATCTTGAGTAATTCTGCATTGTGAAATTGCCTTTTATTCATTGCCCTTGTGATAGTGGTTATAACACAATGTTTGTATTCTGTGTATCTCTTTCTGAAGTGCCTCAAGAGCTGTGAAATATACTTTTTTTTAAATTAGTATTTTGTGTAAATGCAATGCTTTCTTTGATGTCATCAAATGACGTGTCTTCTAGCCTTGGCCTTTAATAAATGATGAGTTTACTTGGTTTTGGTAAAGGAAATCTGTGTATGAAGGACAAACAGTTGCTTGTTAGAGTGATACCAACAGTAAGCCAGACTCAGTAGATGAGTGTCCGGGTTAGTTCAAGGAGTTAAAAAATCTGCTTTATACTAAGCAAATGCAGTGTCTGAGGTTGTGATCTGGTGAACATTCTAAACTTCAACTTCCCGTGCCTCCAGACCTAAAAAAACTGGTTTGCTTTTTTCTGCACTCATCTTTCTGTTGTACTGGCTCAAGCATTTAGTAGTTGGGGAAAGAGCTGGGTTAGGGAGCTGATCAAGCTGAAAATATACTTGGTAAAAAAAAAAAAAAAATCTTTCATTTTCACATGGAGAAGTTTTTTCTGCAGGACTGCACAAATACTTCTGCCCCAACAGGAAAGTGGCGTTAGAATGAGGGATGAGTAGCAGTGGTTGGGGAAAGGACTGGGTGTGTTTAGTAGCACTGCTGCCTCACATTGGTTTGGCTAATTTGCTTGTACACATGCATTTGCAACTTATTTTTTTTGAACTAAATCAGTGCAGAAGAGAGACTTGAGTTTTACTTATGGCAGCACAAGGTTATCTGTAGAAATGACAAGGATGCATATGAAAGTGTTGATCCGTGTAACTTTGGCCATTATCATCAAGTGAGCTTAATAATTGGTGGTAATTGAAAACTAAAGTAGAAATAACTGAGGCCTTTACAAAGAAGAGAGAAACTTATGATATAAATCATAAAGAATCTAAATCAGAAAGAATCATCTTCTGATGAAGTTGACTAGGTGAGGAATGTGCATACTGAATGTGTGCTCTTGCTGATAACTTCATTTTGTGAGTTCACTGGATGTGTTTGAGGCACAGACTCTTGCTTAACATCATCTTTTTGTCTGGGCTTTGAGGAGCAGGTGAGGGAGGTGTAGAATGATGAGATTCTCTAATCCTCTTCCCTTGGCCACTGACAAGAAGTGGTTTTGAAATGTAGGTGTCCTCACTTCTATGGTCTAGTTAGTAATATGAATCAAGCCAAATTCTTGAAGTGGTAAATCCAAAACCACTGGAATACTGACTTATTGTTAGTAAAAACTGGTGGTTGCTGTGAATGATTTGCTTTGGGTTAAAAGGCTCTGGTGTCAGTGCCAGTACAATGTGGAGGTGCGGTAGATACGGGGAGTTCTTAGCAGTGCAGCTGGCTTTGTAGGGTCAGAGTCAAATACAGCAAAAGCAAGTGGGTGAATTAATGTACAGCAAAACACAGAGGAAAGAACTAAATGTTACAAATGTATGTATGTCTGCCCAAGTAAATTAAGAAATGTATGTTATGAGGCTTCTTTTTAATGATTTACTTGAAAACCACGAAACATAGCAAGAAATTGGTTTTGGATTGTGGGGTTTTTTTATGTTTTGTTTCACATGAGCAAATATATATTAGGTTTTCACCTTTCTACTTGCCTTTCTCCTTTCTTATTCAAGGGTGACACTCCACCAATTTCTTGGAGTATAAGATGTAAAATAGTTCAAGGTACAGCAAACGGCATCAACTTTTTGCATGAAAATAATCATATTCACAGAGATATTAAAAGGTAAAAGCTGCTGACTATTGCTTGCTGCATTTTCCCTTTCCCTTTTTTTTTTCTATTTTCTTTTTCTTCTTCCGCCTGTTAAAGTCATCATTTTAGAGAGAATGAACTGCAAGAAGAATTGCTTCAGTCAAGGGCACAATTTTTTCTGCAAGCGACATCCATCACCATAATCTTGTCTGTGCCACAAGGACATGTCCAGTACAGACTTCTGAAGATAATTATGAGGCTATTGTAATCTGTTACTATCAAATAGTTATTTGAGTGCTGCAAGGACACCCAGAAGTTCTGTTCTTTCACAACTGCTGCTAATGAAAAACCTACTGTTAGAGACCATAATGACTTTTAGATAGGGAATTTTTCAGATTAAAACCCCCCTTTTTTTTTTTTTTTCTTTTCCCTAGAACCTTTCTTCAGAGTGTCTCCTTTGATTTACTCCTATTTATTATGAAGGCAGTAAAAATACTTCAGTCAAGTTTATGAAGTTCAGGGTTCTTCAAGGATAATGTATGTTCACTTGTTTGTTATATCAGAAACTCTTCCAGGGATATAAGAGCTCAGAAAAGGTGTTGGTTTGTTGTAGGGTTTGGAGGTTTTTTTTCTGATGGTTTTTCTTTCTTTTTCTCCTCCCCCCTTTCTCCCCTTGATACAGTTTGTTCTGTTGGTTTTGTTTTTTTTTTTTTTAAATACTAAACCAGTCCAAATCTTTGCAGGAAAGCCCCAGATGCCTTATTGCTTCTGTGGGTTAAGAAGGAGCAACTGACTGATTGGGTGTCATGGATGAATGTTTCAATAGCTTTTTGGCTTCTGGCAACTCTGCTAAATGTAGGACGCTTTGGTTTTGTGACCTTCCAGCTTGTGAAGAACAAGTTTTTGCTTCAGCTGCCTCCTGAAATGTGCTTGCTGCTTTGACAATTTACATTTCTTCTTTCTTCCCTGCTTAAGCCTCTGGACAAGTGTAATGACTGGAAAGGATGCACTTTTTACCTTATGCTACTCTACCCTTCTAACTGCTGTGAGTTGATCATATTAAAAGATGGGGTTTTTGTTCTGTTTTTTTCTTTTGTTTGCATTCCGTTTTGAAATCTCTTGCAGTGGGAATAGTTCAATAAATTTGATTGGTGTTCTTAATAGTGCTGCCACTCCCAGGTGACATGTAGATAAAGAGACATCTGAGGTGGTTTACCTCAGTCTTCATTTCCCTATGATGTGCTGAGACAATTCATAACCACACAGGCACCAGAACAGCTTCTCTGTAGGCAAGAGGGAACGTGATTGAATGGGCGTTCTCTGAGTTGTCGATAGTTTTTTGGCTTGCTTATGCACAGGAAATAGTTAATTTATCTCTTAAACTGTGACAGTTGCAGTAAAACTTGCTTCTGTTGTGTCCTTTGTGGTGTTATCAAAAAAGTGACCAATCATTGGGCTTGACTCAAGTTGATAAGAAGCTCAGATTTATGAAGTTGTGATCCTGTTCTTCCTTCTTTTAGATGTTGAGCTTTAAGTATGAAACCAGTTGGTGCCAGCAGTAGTGTTTGGCCTTTTGCGGTGTTATATTTAACAGTATTTACAGCAGTTCCAATACTAAGTGATCTGTTGTAATGTACAGCTGTGTTAATTTTGTTGAGAAGGTTTGGTGAACAAGAAAGGAAATTTTAAAATGTAAGTTTCTACTAAGTGGTGTATGTTGTATCTGGCTATGTGGTTTTCTTATGGTTCCATTAAGAAGGTCAGAAAATGTTAAATCAAGTATTTTAAAATGGTTCCAAGTGCTACAAGTTTAAAAAACAGTAAAAGATTTATGCGGTAATTCATCCCACTGGGTAGTTAATGAAAACGTTACAGTCTTATAGATCAGCTTCATTTTTCAGGGTGGTGTGTTTTTTTTGTTGTTTTTTTTTTTAAGGGGAATAAAGGCTGGAGACCAAGTGGAAACACAGCAACACAGCACATAACATTATTCCAGCATTAACAAGTTTTCAGTTTTTCTTCCAGGAGGAGAATAAGAGCACTAGTGGAATAAGAGTTAGAATAAGAGTATCGTTTGGCATTTGAATTTGTAATGGCTGACATGGTATTAGATAACAGGTATAAAAACCTGCTTTTTTTAGTTCCGAGTAGAGATTTAGGCAGTTAAGAGTTGTGCTGTGATTCAGTATGAGTTGATCAGAGCTAAGTATTCTTTGTTATCCTTCTTAAAGTGTATTCAGATCCAAAACATTGGTGTAATATAATTATCTCTTATAAGAAATTTTTGTATTTTTAGAATTTGGCGGCAAAGGGGGTGTTTGGGTTTTTTCCTTCTTTTTTTTTTTTAATTATTTTGTGCATGCACAAGAAAAAGATATGGATGGAACCTGGCAGCCAGCTCTTGATTTATTTAGAGCAATTACCTTCAAGCAATTTCCAACAAAACTAGCTCTTACTCAAAAGAAAATTATGAGTAATGAATAAATATCTTAGATTTCAAGAAACAGTTAAAATAGCAGTTTGCATTATTAAAGAGTCATTAGTCTGTTATAAAAAGTAATTACTGGACTGGTTTGGAGCTATATCTCTTCTTTTCTCCCCCCACTCCCTGCAGTGCAAATATCTTATTAACTGATACATACATGCCCAAAATTTCTGACTTTGGACTTGCAAGAGCATCTGTAACGTTCACACAAACAATCATGACTGAAAGAATTGTTGGAACAGCAGCCTATATGGCGCCTGAAGCTCTGCGAGGAGAGATAACACCTAAATCTGATATCTTCAGTTTTGGAGTAGTAAGTAGAACGTGGGATGTAATATATGACTTTTTTTAGTAAATTATAAAAGCAAACAAAAGCAAGAATGTCTGAAATTAAATAATCCACTCCGATCTATCGCTTCTCCTTTTCCCAATAGGTGTGCTCTTAAGATAGTGTTTCTAAACTTTGGTTTAAAATAATTTGAATATGTTGATTAAAAAATTGAATTTGCTAATGATTACAATAATTATGTTAAAATGTAAAGCTGCATGTGGAAGACTGGAGTAAAGTAACATGCCAAGTTCTAGCTAAATGTAGTTTGAAATAACGTGGAACATTGTTTCTCCTTGCATAGTATTGTGCAAAATAGTAACTCAGGCTGGGGAGAAAAGAAAACTTAAGAAAATCTTCCAAAATCAAATGTTTTTTATTGTTTTTAAGCACCAAAACTATGCTATCCATGTGGGATTTGCCTTAAAGCTGAGTACAAAAAAAGACACGAGCTTAACACTTGGGAGAACTCATTCTGAATAGATCCAGGACCCTGATTGCTATTGACCAATTCCTTCATGGCATCTAGTTTCATGGGGAGTTAAGCCAGGTGCTGTTTCTGAATACTTTGGAAATCCTTCAACCTTGCTTTGGAGCAATGTGATGTAGGGTGAGAAAACCTTGTGTTGAAATTTGTAAACCACACTGTGATTAACAGTTATTGAAAATAAAGTAGGGACAACAGCAACAACAGTCAGTTGTGTAGAGAGCTGTCTTTTGGACAAATACAGATCCTGTGAGCATTTGTTTGAAAGCTTGGGGTCATGCTCCTTTTTGCGACTGGAGTATACGCTAAGGATTCTTCTATGCTTCATTTTCTCTTCTGATTTTTTTTTTCTTCTAGGTCTTACTAGAAATAATAACGGGTCTTCCTCCAGTAGATGAAAACCGGGAGCCACAGTTACTGGTATGTTCCTTTTCCTTTCCCCTCCCCCTGCTCCAGGATCACTTTATATGAAATCATAGTTAGTTAAGAGGTTCTGAGACGATCGAGTTAGTCATCATAATACCTAGTTACGAAAAGAGCTCTTGTGTCAATGTTTGTCTTAGAGGTGAGGCTGAAACTTTTATCTCTTGGCTGGTAGAACACTGTTCAGTCCCCAAGGTCTTCTCCTTCTGATCTGATACTATAGTTCTGTTCGTTCTGGTACTGCTTCTGATTCTAGTTCCTTTATGCTTTATCAGCATATACCTTTTATACCCAGATACCCTGACAGTTCCTCCTTCACCAGGACATTTTAAACTATTCATCTCACTTGTTTCTTTATGGTTCTTTATATATCTTACCATTCCTGTGTCAATTTCCATCCTGTTCAGCTTTACTAATAATTTGCAAATACCTTGTGTTTATTACCTTAGGGAAGTTTGGAATGTAAGGGCTTTTTTTGCAGGGTGAGGGGTGGGTTGAATTTCGTTTTCTTTTGTACTATTCAATGAGTAATTTAGTCTACTAATTATGAAACTAATGTCTTGGAATTCAGTCTCTTAAATTAAAAGTCTTATAAGGCTATTGTTAATTTAGCCTTTCATTTAACTTAAAATTAACTTCTGAACTACTTAATAGAAGGTTTTTTTAGAATATTTTTTATATAGAGACATAGCATTGAGCATGGTTTTGTTCCATGTTTGATAACTGATCACTTTCTTCACAGCTTTTAGGAATACCTGTGTACTATTAATAGCTTTTTTTTTTCTCTAAGCTTTTTTTTTCTCTAAGCTGTATCTTCTGCAGCGGCATAATATTTATTCTGTTATTATTCTAGTAAACCTTGGAGAACTCAGTCCCTGTCAAATTGAATCTTGAGGTTTTAGGGTTTTTCTGAAGCAGGCTTTTTCAGAGATAGGATCTAAAAAGGAATATAAGGTGTGATTTTTACTGGTACAGTTTATCTTTGTAATATACATTTGAGATTATAGAGAATGGTCAGCGCAAAATAATGCGGTATCCTTAGCTTTGAAAATTTTGGGGTAGTTGAATGTTAGACAGCAATTTCAGACTGACCCATAGAGAAAGGCAGAAGACCTGCCTCTACTCACTGACTTTTTATTTCTTACTTCATTTACCGTCCTGACTTGTCTGAGGTATTACTTAAACAGTATTTGTGATTAGAGATAATGCATTTCAGATGTGTCAGAGCTGGAGAGCTTTGGACTGCAACAGTCAGATTTAAAAATTTATTTCAGACTAGAATTTTCCTGGAAGAAAGTCAAAGCTGTACATGGCAGCTTAAAGAAAATTGCTTTACAATTTTGTGTTAACTCAATTAGAAATAAATTATAACAAACTTGTGTAGCCTATTTATAGTCTCATAGGCTGTTTCTGCAGATACTGATGAATAATTATGCTGCTGAACCATTGTCACTCTTTGTGTAGAGAAGTGGTTAAGAAATGAACGCTCAAAAGCGAGTTTCCAAAGTGTTAGCATGGAATATATCATGTTGAGATGCTTCCAGAGTTATCTGCTCATTGATTCAAACTCTTTTATAGCTAAGCATCAAAGATGAAATTGAGGATGAGGAAGCAACTATCGAGGATTATGTCGATGGAAAGATGAGTGACTGGGATGCACCTTCTGTTCATAAAATGTATTCAATTGCTGAGCGGTGTCTGAACGAGAAAAAATCCAGAAGGCCAGACATTAAGATGGTATGTGGTCTCTCAGATAAAATATTTGAGTGCATGTGTGTGTGGTTACAATATCAGTTATTTATACTTTTATCTCTTCTCTTGCAGGTCCAACAGCATCTACAGGAGATAAAAACTTGATACGTGTTTCTTCTGATAGACAAGTATCTTTGAAGTGCAGCAGACACCAGTAGCAAATATTTTATTAGTATTTAGTGTGACATAATCTGCTTTTCTGCTTTCCAGAACTTTCTGGTCTGTGTATAAGGTGTGCTGTTGGCTTGTCCCCACTCTGCTATTTTTGTGAACTGAGCAGCCTTTTCATGTATTCTGGGCCCTCGACATAAGAAAACTCTTTTTGTATTAACAAATAGCAGTGCTGGTGCCTTTTCTCCACACCTTTTTAAAAAGCATTTTCATATTAGAATCTATTTGATTCTTTTGATTTCCAAGTATCAAGTATGTCTGCTGCAAAGGCATATGACAGTAACAGAGCAGAATGCTTTTCCTGCAAATTGCTTTCTTGATCAGGTGTACTGAGACATTTTTCTACTGAAGACAACATTTAATAGATCTAAGCAGCACTTACATTGTCTTTTGGAGAAAAGACAGTGTTAGTACCCATTGAAACCAAGATTTATTTAGCATTTTAACTTGAGAGTTCATATGAGTGTGAATGGACTGGTAGTGTTTGTGAGTGTCACTGTTTTTCAGAAAGTCTTCTCAGGATTAGTGTTAGTCAAATAAATGCTGCAAGACATATTCCGCAGTGGTTTTTGGTTTCAAGGATTCGCAGGCAGAATAATAACCTCACATTGCAAATGCAAAAATACATATGGCTTTCTTCCAGTGAACGCTGTATGATGAAAGCCCATTTAATTTTTGTTCAGAGGAAGACTCTTAGCTACTTTGAATATTTTATGCTTGAGGAGAGGATTCCAAAGGGAGATTATAAATACAGATGGTTTATTTTGTTAAAGGGGACAGAATAATAATTGTATGAAAACCATTTCTTCAGTTTTTAGGCAAATAATTAAGCTCTTTCATACATTTTTATATATGTATGTATATTAATAAATAAATATTAAAATATACTTTAAAAAACAGCATGGAAATCTTTCTAATAAAAACAGATCAAAGGAGACTAAAAATGGAATGAAAATGACTAATAAGATTCCAAATACTTTCGACTAAGTGGGTATGAAAATACTACCATTGTAAATGAAAAAGGTTCTTTTCATATACACCTATTTGCATCTTGTGGACTTTTTCTTGACAGCTTAGGGGTAGGAAAAGAGTATGGCTTACAGCTGCATTTGAAATCCATGATTATCACAGAAAAAGGAAACGGTGAGAAATTATCTGACTGCATTCAGGGGTATATATATCTCTTTGTAGAAAGCATGGGATTTGTAACAATTGGATTTATCTCGGTAATTCTGGCTGTTAAGTCATTCTGTATTGCTTTTTAAAATAGATTGATTTGGAAAAAGGTATCCACCTAAACAGCTTGTAGTTTAATTGAGCATAAATTGTAAATAGCTGATAACATATATAAAAACTCTGCATTATCATTGCAGATGATTATTTCTGCTACTAAAACAGCCATTTTGGGTTGCTTGTGTTTCTGATGATGATGTTGTGCCAACCTCACTGTCCAGAATGGAGCTGTGTAGCTCTGAACAGGAGCTTGCGGAGAAAAAAGCTGCTGTAAAGCTAAGTCAGAATAAAATCTGCTGAAGCCATTCTTAAGTTTTAAACATCTCCAGCTGTGAAGTGAAGGTTTCTTATTAGATGATTTAGTAATCCCTGGGCCTAGAATACATCTGTGGTGATGGGTACATCCCTCTCCTGTGTGTTTGCTGTAGTAACTCCCCAGTCAGCACTGGTCACCTCTGGTGCAGTAGAACAATTTTGGGTTTGCACCAGCCCTGATGTTCTAAGTATTAGGAGACTCTTAACTCCAAGCATGTGAACCCCTCTTCCTCTGTCGTAGCAGACCATAACTAGTTGCAGTGCTGCTGTCAGCACCTAAGCTTTAGCAGTAATTTTCCCTCCCTCGCTGAAAATGAAGCATGTTAGCTACCATTTCATACAAGGAAAAGAGTAGTTCTTTTTAAACTCAATATTATTCTAGTAAGAAATGAAAATGTGAGGTGTTAGCTAAAGCTAGCTAACTTTTGTGGGACCTTTTATTTAAAAAAAAACCAAAAAAACCCCAAAAAAACTAGAGTGGGCAAGGAGAAGGAATTCCCCCTTTATCCCTCACAAGATTTTTTCCAAGGTCTTCATGCAGTAAAGTCAGCACCGAGACCCACTGACAGGGGCTAAGAGCAGCTGACTTCTGCTTCATTTATTTTCTGCAAAACCAGCCTATCCTGGGATCCGTACTTCTTCATATTAATTACTACAGTAGAAGCTTTCCAGGTCACAAAGCAGTAACTTGGGTCATTGAATTTCTCTGCGAGCAAAGGGATGATCTGGTTCCATAGAGCTGGAGGTGAGAGGAAGTTTGGTACCGAGCTTGGCCTGGGCCATGTTCTTGGGATGGAGAGAGGGCTGATGGGGCTGGGCTACATCCTCTCTCAGCAGGGAAGGTGCCACGGAGGGCATGGAGGATCACTGTCCTCAGGGAAACAGCCAACCTTCTGCAGGTTAAGGATCTCAAGGCAATTCAGTCACCCCCAGAAGGAAGTACAAACTAAAACCAGCAAGAGTAATTTATTACAATTCCAACTAAGACTCCAGAAAGAAGCAGCAGGACAAAAGCCAAAGAAAATTGCTGTTGAAGAAACCTCTTAGGAGGGCAGCAGTTCTCCCCTTTGGAGCGCTGGGAGTCAGAGCAGAGGTGTCTGTGCAGCCCCCGGGCCGGGACGTGAGCCATCAGTGGCTGCTGAGGACCAATGCATCTGTAGACATCCTGCAGTGGAACGTGATGGCTTTGTACGGCTCCAAGCTCTTCAGCTCTGAAAGGTTTAATAGCTAATGAAGACCTCACATCTTTTTCTCAAACTGTCTTTAATCAGTTTGTACAGCTACCTTTTGAGCCAACACACCTTTAGCCAGCCACAGTATTGCTTCATTTTTATGGCTGGCCAGTGCAGAGTTTTAATTAACACCCACTACCAAAAGGCAAATAAAACTGGTTCTGCTAATCATGGTCACAGAGGTCTAGCCTATTCCCTCCTCTTACAGGAATAGCTTTCTCCCTGCACAGCATTTTGCATTAAAATTACTCTCTTTAATCCTAGTTCAACACATCTTCAAATTTCCTTCTTTCAACTGCAAGATTGCTATATCACTGATTTCCCCACGGGGATGTGTTGGCAGGACATTTAAAAGAAAAGCCAAACCACTAAATGTTCTTTTCAGCCTGATTTTGAGGGCAAGAGGAAGATTTCAAGCAAACTACTTTCAGTTTAGACAAAAACACATTAGTGGAACAACATTATTTGAGTAGTTTAATTATACTACTTCATGCTGAGCAAATAACAACAGATAGAACTGCTAAATTACTAATCAACTACTTCAGCGTATTAAAAGGATAGAAGAACTTTTTGAAGGGGCTTATTATTGAAAGCGTAAAAACCTCAAGAGAAGAGCACACTTGGATGCTGCTACGGAGGCCCCTGTGCTGCTTCCAGAAGGCAGCAGGGAAGTAGCTGTTTCTAACACATGGGTTTTCCTCCAGTCACAAAAGCCTGGAATTCTGTTTCTGCCCATCTCCCTCCTTACACCCTCCACCTCTTTTTCTGTACTGCTTTCTAGTGCCTATTACGTGCACATCATGCTGTTAGAATATATATCTTTGTTAAAGAGATTAGGAAATGATTCAAACAACACCAAACTAAAGCGTCAAATCTTTATTTATAAAGTAAATTACAAAATAGATAAGGTAAACTTAGTTAATTTTAGCATCTGAAGGTGGTTTTCATTGAATATATAGACACCGTAAATCAAAGGTTTCCATTATCAATGTGTTTATCCAAGTAACAGCAATTACTACCTTGATTAGTTTTACAAACCTCTGATAGGAGTGTTTTAGAAGATCAAAATCTTCCTACCTTGCAACATAAACATTTCAAAAATAATTACCTGTCATGTTAATTAACTGTTTAATAGCTTGTAAGTTAACTGCAAACAGCTGCATTGCTTTCGGGCTTTCCGAAGGCCAACAATTTGAATGGACACTTTCAATTATTAAGTGACCAGAGACAGTTAAGGAACAACTTTCATTAATGCCCTCACTTTGTGCTGGCTCCGAACATTCGTTAACAGGAGTAGTGTTACGTGAGGCAACTACACAGATGTAAACATAACAGATCTTCCAAAAACGTCAGATGCTTCTTATTGCTGTGTCAGGAGAATGGCTACGAGAGGCCCGGAGAGGCAGTGGGCTGTGGAAGACTTCACACAGTTATCTTTTAGGGGAAAGGTGAGGGGGAGATATGCTCAGGATGTGACTCTCTGCTCGCTGGTCAGGGGTCTGTACACCCACAGAGAATATTTTCAACTAAGAGAACTTAGAATGTCTGGTTTGGGACAAACTCTTAAAGCAGCTCATTATAAACACCCTCCCGTAATCGCTTAACCAGCTTTCAGCATCCTCCAGATTAAGCTTCCTACCTCCTATCCTCATCTACCTGGGGCAGGGTTACCAAAAAAACCACCCCAAACAAAGCACAACATGCACATAACTATATCAGGTCGAACTGTTCATTATTTAAAATGTTCGGTATTAAAAAGCTGAACTTCTTTACTGGCTCAAATAAGTGTAAAAACGTATGTGCACTCTTGGTATGGCTGACACGGGGCAGGAATACTAAATTCAAACAAAAACCCCTCTAGCAGTAATTTTTAACTGCTACACTCAAAGGTTTTCCTTAAAAAAAACAACCACCAAAAAACCCAAAGTGAATTAGGGGTGCTGAAAAGATTGGGAGTTCAACTAAAAATACATTTAATTACAGTGTACAATGAGCTGCACACACATGAACCATGTTTAAAAATCAAGAACACTTGCCTGACAGGTACCACATAGAAGAAAGACTCCAAAGGGCAGCTCCTTGCCCTAGAGGGAGGAGGCAAGAGGCAGAAAAAGAACACAGTAGCTGAGGGCAAGCAGGAGATTAGCTGAGGATCAAGAGCTATTGAATTGGATTGATGTAGTGTATCAGATTAAATGAAAAAAAGATGAGGTGTCAGATTTCTACTGCATAGAAAAAAAAACAAACCACAGTAAAACCAACAACTATTCCAATCTCCACATTATATAGTGCAACCTCAGACATCAATAACAAGCCAGTATCTCCAAACAAAATAATGTATACGATAAAACAAATTGTATCAGGAACTAGTAGTGTCAAAGCATTATTTCCCTACAAAACTAGTTTCAAATCTATCTTCCACCAGGTAAACACGTGATTCCGCTCTATAACGTGCACACCCAGCACCTATGCTAATACGCACTGAACCAAGACTTGCAGCTCCCATGTAGCCTTAAGAATAAAAAATTCAAGAAACACAAAGCTCACATACATGACACTAAAAAGCAAGTCCCCACTGGGGAATATAATCTCTCCACTAGTATTTGCCTCAGTACACAATTTTAAATATTTAAGGTCATCCAATACTTGATTTCCACATCTAATTCTTCTTTAATCCACTTATTAAAATAATCTTATTTTTCTTCTTCCTATTAAATACATTACTCATGGTTTGATCAGGTTTAGACTGTTCTGGGTGATTTTAGTATTTGGGAGAAGGGGGAAAAAAAAAAAAAGACAAAGACAAAATCCTAACCAGGTGCTGCCAGCAGTTATTCAAGACCTAGTTGGATTTTTGTTTCAGATTTAAGTTACTATTAAAGTTCAAACATTCAGGAAAAGTCATTTTCAGAATACCTTGAAAGTTAAAATTGCAGTTGATACTGCAACCACACCAGGACCTCAACAACGATTCACCATTATGAAGCAAGTCTATTTCAATTTTTACTGAATTTATACTGGTTTAGATCCAAGTGCACCACTAATCAACTATTTATTTGGAACTTTAAGCATATTTGAATGCAGCTCCATAATCTATTGAGTATACTTCTCACGCACTTTCTATCACATTTTACTTGGTCATTCAGGACTTAATATGTAAGGCTTACAAGCGGTATAGAAGTCTGGAAAAGCTATAGTGGTTTTATGTCAGATTTCTTTAAAAGACAATCACATTAGATTAGTTATAAATTTGAAATGACCATGCTTTTGCATCGCAAAATATCCAGCTGTTCCTGAACACTTACATTAATTGATGGATAACTGATTTGAGTTTATCTTTTCTATTACAAAAAAACAACCCCAAAACAAAACCAAACAAAACAACAACAAAACCCAACAATGCATCATGTCAAAACCAGAAGAAAACCTTCTATTGTATTATTGTCCATAAGCGCTACAAGGAAAAATAAAGATTTATCTGGGACAATGCTATATAGTCCTTAGCTCTTCTCACGTGGAAAGTCTTATGAGTTTCACTAGGCTACTCATAAGCAGACAGGTCTGTTATCTAGGCATAGAGCTGCGACTTACCCACAGAGTACGTGGGCTTAATAGTCTTATGTCTGCAAAGTTTATGATCACATATACAGCTATTAAATAATGGATTCTAATTTAAAATAAAGGGGTACTAGCTTAGTCTTCCTCTTCTAGCTTTAAAATAATTAGCTCTTCCACATGTTATAAAACATGGTCAACAAGTATAATCATGTAACAATATAAAAAGTGTTGAGGTCAGAAGACAGAAGAGTAAAAAGAGCCTTTCTTTTCCCACCATCTATGAATGGAATGATTTCAGTTCATTACTGAAAGCCAGAATTTAATCTCTTACTATAATACTTTATAACAAATGCAAACAACAGTTTCTAATCACTAGGTGTTTCAGTCTCTGCTGGACCTCTGATCAGTCTTCGGATTCCCCTCTTCCCCGCAGGACCTTTCGGTTTAGCAAAACTTTGTTTGTGAGCGTGTTGTTTCGGATGAACCTCTTCATAAAGGAAGTCAGCAGTTAACTCATCACCATTATCTATTTCAATCTGGGGGAAAAAAAGCCAACATTTATCATATTCACCTTAAAGACATATTTAAAAACATTTCAAAGTTTTGCTGAAGCTCTAAGTACCATATTAAAACCAGATGTGCAGTAAGGTTCAGAGTCTAGCATGAAATGTTCTCCAACTTGTGCCTAATACCCTGAGCAATCTTGGATAGTTTTTCTGAGAATCCACTATACTTTTACCAGTATTAAGTGTGATTTGACTTAATTATTTTTCCTGAAATATAAGCACAACTACACAGTATATACGCCAAGAAACTTCCTCTGTCCCAAGCTTTGGCACAGTGTACGTAGTAATACTCACTAGGAGTACACATTTCATGTGGAAACAAGGGCCTATTAAGTCGTCTATAAAGTATTCCTTAATAAAAGATAAGAAAGCAGCACGTGCATCTTTCAGAACTACAATTTCCATTCTGTATTCTCCCCTCTAAAATAAAAACTTGTCATTGTCCCAACATAATCTCCACATTTTAAGAATTAAAATTTTTCACTAAAATGTACTTTTAACACTAACTGCCAAATTAACGTGCATACATATTGTTGTCTCTTAAGAGAGAAGGGGAGGAGTACAACGAGCTTATATGATCAGCTTCTACTGCAACTCAGCAAGTATTCAAGCCAGGGAAAAGCTAAAATAAGTTTAAGGAACAAAAGGGGAGGTTGTTTTGGTTTTTAAAATTTAAGCATATAAACCTGAATGGAAAGAAAATACTGATCTCAAGCCAAACCCCACTGTTTTGAATTGCAGGAATTTAGAATTCAGAAAAATGCTTTGGCCCTGCTCTGCTGAGCGTTCAACACTTTGTGGCCTGCCAAACCATAGCACTTGATGGACTTGCCAGCCACGGCATTGCTGTTACAAGTCCGTGCTTCAGAAATATGTCTACAGGAATTTCAGGAGTCACACGGTGCATTTATTTTGTTGTAGAGAGGAAATTTCTGATAAATAACTACATATGAAAACACGTAATGATAATCTACTTAATTCATGTCACCTTAGTAAAAATGGTTAGTATTAACACAGCTATTTGTTAGGTAGACATAATACCCACAGAAACCAAGCCGTAAAGTTTTTTTTTAAATTTACAGCACAAGTGTTGAGAATGTAACCATAGGTCACATATTCCATAAATGGACCATTCCTATGGTCTCTGCTCTGGAGGTGAGAACCACGTTACTGCATAGTAGTAAAATCTCTACAATGTGAGGAGATCACCTTACAAATCTTTCTTTGCCCCATCAAGGACTTCTAAAATACCAGTCTGAAGTTCCAGAACTGCAGTTTGAAATTATTTTTAAAATCCTTAAATAACCTTGGCTTTAAAGGAATTTAGTGTTCAACAACAGCAATGTGTTGTGGTCCAAAATACGACAGGACTTACAGTAAGAAATCACATTAGTTCTAAGTAGTCCTTCACAGTACTCTCAAAACGCACCCTTGATGCACAAGGGTATGTTTGTTAAAGCTATGAAAATGTAGAAATTATCAACCAGGGAAAAGCTTCTATGACTTAATTTTGTATCTGGAGCTTTATCAACAAGTATTTCTTGTTCAGGACAAACTTTAATAGTTACACAACACTTTTCATTGTTTAGAGAAGGTGGTGGCAGAGACAATTATAGTTAGATATTAAGATGGGAACAGAGGGATGGAGAAAATACCAGTATACCCAGTGTACTTACCTTTCTAATTATCTGCATCCACAGCTGTCTTTCTACAATTTCTAACAGTGGACTTTTGCAACTAGAGTAGAGCATTCGTTCTCGTATACTACAGGTATACCCCGGCATAGAGTAGATGAAAACTGCAGAAAGAAAACCCACAAATCAGACCATAACTACACTCCATCAAAATCTGTATCGTAAGATCATTTACAGAGACAGACATTGCAAATCAACTACGCAGTCTGAAAGGGAAAACGTAACCCCATTCCGGACCCTTTTTTTTTTTGCTTCAGCAACTGTTTCATTTCAAATGGGGGATGAGAGAATGGCCAGTATCTTTATGTTTTCATACGATAACTGATTTATGGGTGTTCATAATCAAAAGGGACAGCTCACTACTTCTAAACATAAGGACTCTTCAGAAGTCAGTTTCACAACCAAATGACTCTGAAATTCATGATCATGCTGACAGACAGATTACTTTCATGACACATCTTTCTCTCTGCCTCAAATTACTAAAGTACTCGAAACAAGCCAATGAAACTTCATATTGAGAAATTTTCTCATACCTATGGATTCCAAATAGTCTCCTTCATGGGCATGCTTATACAGGAAAAAGTGGTAACGCGCAGCATCCTTTGGAATTCTTTTTGGCAAGTCCTTAAGTTCAGTATGAAGTGTGTTGGCCAAAATAATAATTTCATTTTTCATATCAATTTGCTGTTAACAAAGCAAACCTGGATATAGTTAATATACAGAAAGCAAACCAGAGAACATGACAGGATTAAAAAAAAAAAAATCTGAATGAATCTAATACAGAATAGTAATTTATCAGTGTGCGTCATCAATGCACATCATCAACATGTAATCAACATTATTTAATGTGCGGATAATCTACTTTATACTCACTGTTAAAAAAGAAAGTATTTTATACTTGCCAGTTGTACATAATTCAGTTTCTTATTTTTCAATCTCTCCAAAGCCTGAATAGCTTCATTAGCAATGGGGAATGCTACTCCTTGCAATGTTTGATGCTTGGTATCTACACTAACGTCTGTCTGTACCTGGAACACAAGGCAAGAGAGATGTAAACAGAAACTTTTGCAAGCATCTGTTTGTTTTCATACAATAACTGCCAATCCATTACATATGGTTACACACAGAGTTAGCAGTAGCTATTCCAAGAAGAAACTACTACCCTAAAGCATCATCTCCATATACAATAGATTTGCATTTTTTAATTTACAGGTCACATTTGCTTGCTTACCTGGAAACAGTTTCATATCTTTGAAACAGCTAGCTCTGCAGAGCCAACAGAATCATCACAGGGAAAACTGGCTCATACGTCAGTGAAAAAGCTCTAAGTTAAATTATGGTATAAAGATACAATAAGCCAGGAAGAAAGAGCTTAATTTTCATATGCTGTGTTATACTTTTGAACTGAAAATACTGCTTATGAACTTTGTAGAATCTTGAAAAATTTTAGATCAAAACATACAAATGTCATTTCTAGGGAGCCAAAATTTTCCTTTCTTCGAGGAAGAGAGAAATTATAAGACAAACTGATCTTCTTGAAGGAAACACAAAGCAACTTCCCTTTCTTCTCTTTCAACACCCTGCCCCTAAAAGCCTACACCAAAAAAAAAAGCAAACAAAACAAAATCTTAATTTTTGACTTCTAGATGGTCTAACACAATGTAAAAAAATCCAGAGTTACTGCAAGCTAGGCAATTGTTTGTAATCCAGTTATGTTAGTCACAAATTATTTGAGAGGAAAAAAAAAACCAGTTATTTTAAAAACATTTTTAAAGCATTTATGTTTATCTTAACATTCATGAATTTTCTCTCAAAATGAGCTCTGGCCTCCGATTTTTCCCAAGTCTGAACTTATTGTCTAAGTATTAGCTTTTGAATATATTGACTTATTTTTATAATTTCAAAAATACATTTAACATTGGTGACAAAGCAGGAAAAGTCAGAAAAGTGTAGAATTAAAAAGGCATGCTAATGAAATATGAAACAAACTGATAAAAAAATAAAAACAAAAGATACGTGGGGCAACACTGAATTATACTCCATATTTTAAGGAACAGATTGCCAGCAACACGAAAAGAGGAGAAGAAAGCAGGTGGAAGGGTTTACTTATGTATAAAGATTGATACATTTATGAAGAAGGTTATATAAAAATATTTGCAAAATATATCTGTGTAAAAGTCTGATGAGTAAACATAAAAATAGGCATCACAAAAATAAGAAATCATCATAATATACCATACTATATAAACCGTATTAAAATACAAATAGAAAAAAAACAAACCCAAGAAACATAAAATCAAGCTGTGAAGTGTGGGGACAGGCAAGGGAAGAGAGTAACCCAACATAACTCCACATTAAGAAAATGAACAAAATCTACTTGTCCATACTACAACATATTTCAGACCATTGAAGTAAAACTAAAACACCTAAGTCACTGAAAATATTTAAATTCACACCATAAGATTTGTTAGTAATGGCCGCTGAGTGGAGTGGTGGATGAAATGGCAGGTGAAATTTCCTGTGAATAAATGTAAAGTAATATATGCAGTAGGAAAAAACCCCCTCTCTTCTACCTGTATGATGATGGGGTTGAGCTAGCTACTAACATTCAGGAGGACCTTGTAGGTCACACTGAATAGCTCTGAAAATATAAGCCCAATGGCCAGTCTTTGCAAAAAAGAACCTCCAAACAACAAAAAAAACCCACCAAAAAACCCCAACACTCCCCGCCCAAGTTTGAAATGTTATCAATTGTTAGAAAAAGACAAGAAAATAGAAAGTAGAGAACACATCATTACGCACTGTAGATATCAGTAACATGCCTGCATCTTGAATACCACATGCAGTTCTGTCTTCCCCATCCCTCCATCTCATAAATTATATAGCAGAACTGGAAAAACTGCAGAGAAAAGCAAAAGGATCAGAAATATGGAGTGCCTTCTTTAGGAGGAAGAACTACCTAGAACCACCTTCAGCCTGGAAGAGGTAGCTGATAAGGAATACAATAGACGCCCATGGATATAGAATCATAGAATAGTTTGGGTTGGAAGGGACCTTTACAGGTCACCTAGTCTAAGCCCCCTACAGTGAGGAGGGACATCTTCAACTAGATCAGGTTGCTCGGGGCCCCTTCCAACCTCACCTAGAATGTTTCCAGGGATGGGGCATCTATCAGCTCTCTGGGAAACCTGTTCCAGTGTTTCACCACCCTCATGGTAAAAGGTTTCTTCCTTAGATCTAGTCTGAATGGCTTTTCGTTCAAATCCATTACTCCTTGTCCTATCTCAACAGGTCCTCCTAAAAAGTCTGTCCCCATCTTTCTTAAAAGTCCCCTTTTAAGTACTGAAAGGCAGCAAGGCGCCTTCTCTCCAGGCTGAACAACCCCAACTCTCTCAGCCTCTCCTCATAGGAGATGTGTTCCATCCCTCTGATCATTTCTGTGGCCCTCTTCTGGACCTACTCCAACAGGTCCATGTCGTTCCTGTGCTGAGGGCTCCAGAGCTGGACACAGTACTCCTGGTGGGGTCTCACCAGAGTGGAGTAGAGGGGCAGAATCACCCCCCTTGACCTGCTGGCCACGCTCCTTTCTATGTAGCCCAAGGTATGGTTGGCTTTCTGGGATATGGCTGGCTTTGTCAAAGGGGGAGGAGGAAAACAAGGAATGACTTAATAACTTTTCTCTGCCTTCTCCACATAATCTGTAGGAATATCAGAATAAATTAGTTGGCAACAGTTCTTTACATAGTACTTTGTCAAGCTGTGGAATACACTGCCATAGAATCTTTGGCTAACAAAAGCATTATGTGGCTTTAGAAAAACAACAAGTCTATATGATGGACAAAAAACTGATTGAGAACAACTACATAGTAAGATATCATCTCTTGCTCAGGAAGACCCCTACCTGCAAACATTGTGGCAACAGAAGAATATTCACGGGAACTATGGCCATCTTGCCCTGCTCTTACACGCTTCCTAGATTTCTGCTGTTCAATCAGGGTCTTGACAGCAGACAAGACAATCCTTTGATCTGACCCAGTAAAATATTTCTTATGAAATTATAAAATACTTCTTATGCAATTATGAAAAAATACACATATGGAAAACTAAGTATATATTTCTTGTTTTTAAATCAGAAAGCTTTTAGTTTTCTGAGGCTAATTCTAGGCTTCATAATGGTAGAAACAATGAAGACAGAAATGATGTAAATTAATGTATTGCAAGATGATTCAAAGCAAGCCAAAATGACAGCAATCTACAGTTTATACATCTCTAAAAAGCACAGCTATTGCTGCTGAAGTTTCATAATAGCATGTTAGGTTTTAGTCTGCATGAATCAGTGGTTACACAGAACGTATGTAGTGCATAAGAGATAATACTAATAGCCAGAAATAATCATCAATACCACAGAAGTTTTACATTCATTAGTGGGCTTTCATTTAAAGCTGTTCAAGTAAAATGCAGTGTTTGATAATGATGAGTGCATTTCTGCATTCGATTAATCAAAATTAAGACTTGGAAAATAACAAAAGATGCCACTGAAAAAAAAAGTCAATAAACAACAAAATTGCAGCAACTGCATGGTAGAGTGAAAACATTAGAGAAGATACAGAGCTACATTTAGCACGATGGTTTCCTGGCATCCAGCTGCAGAAACAAACCATATTTCAAACACACGTACCATGGCTGTAAAATACATGCCTAAAGAACTAACATTAAAATAGGTCATATGCTGATCTATCTCTGAACACGAAGAGTGATCAAGTGAAGGAAAAATGTAAGAAATGAATCCGTTTCAGTCAATAGCTAGCTATTGACTGAATCAAAAGTCAAATCATCAGATTATTTGGTTAAAGGCATTTGTTAGAGGTTTTTCCATAAAGTGTTTGTAGCAAAAGCAAATCAGTCTCTTAAAAGGACTAGTTACTCGTTTTGGATTTCTATTTTATCTTTATTGGAATTCCATTCACTCCCTCAGTCTTAAAGGCGAGTGCCCTTGTGCTGGAAGCCCAGTGGGTTTCCTCTAGCCATAAGGCTGCTGAAATACTCCTGGCAACAATTCACTGCAACAGTTGCTATTTTGTGTTTTGCCTACAATTTCTGCCAACGTGAGAAGTGCATATAGGCAATCACAGAACACTTGAGGTTGGAAGACACCTCCAGAGGTCAGCTTGTCCAACCACCCTGCTCCATCAGGGCCACCTAGAAGCAGTTGACCAGGTCTCTGTCCAGGTGGCTTTTGACTATCTCTAAGGATGGAGACTCCACAACCTCTCTGGGCAACCTGTGCCAGCGCTGGGTCAGCCTTGGCAATGAAGCACATCTAGTCATACTAAAAGCTTATTAGGGGCCAAAGCTGCAACAATTAAACAATTGTTTTAACAATTAAACAATTAAACTCCGCTGCTGCGAGTCTCCTGGCTTGAACATTAGACCCTGCAAACTCAGCAAGATCATACCACCTCAACTCCAGCCATCATCATCCTGCAATTTCAACTCATTGAGAGGCAAATTTATATTCTCATCCACTCAGACTTTCTGAAGCTTTCAATTTTCTGTTCTGCCCTTTTTTACCCTAGAAAGACTTTTCCTACAATGTGTTTGGAATTCTGCACCCAGTTTCCCACCCATGCTCAAGACATTGTAGGTACCTCATTAATCTTAATTTGTCGAAGTTCCTCTTCTGCTGCAGTCAGAGGTGCAGGGGAGGACTGCGATATCAAATACTTTTTATATCCATTCAGTGAAACGTCATCCTGAAAGCACAATATCAACATTGATCATCTTTGATAATAAAAGTTTTCTTCAAAGATGCTCTATGCAGCATAAAAAAAAAAAAAAGCAGTTACTTCCCATACAGTTATGGTCATTTTATTTGAATGGACTACAAATGCAGGTGAATTTGCAAATTCAGAGAATCTTCCTGTACAATGGGGTCCACTGGCTGCTCTTGTGCCCAATTGCACAGTGAGCAGCATTTCCGCAATCAGTCCCTCATTACCTTGCTAATTCAAAAATTAGCATTAATGTGAAGACAGTGTGCATGAAGTTATTCAGTCTTCTTGGACAAAACCTCACAGAATTGCCACAATTCTAATAAATAAAAGAATAATATATTTTCTTATAAAATTTGCATGCTCAGACTAGTACCTTCTTGTTAGTTTTCTACCTAAAAACTGGGAGACAGAAATGCTGCCTTAGGACAGGGAATAAGCACAATACTGCAAATAGTTTTGGATGCAACGTCACAGAAGTGATGAATTCTGATAACCACTTTGGGGAATTCGTTAATACTCAGTGTCAGTTCTGGCCCTCTCCAAAGAGGTTGGTACCAGAGGCAAATACTGTTGTGTTTTTATAATTAAGGTGGTCACTCAGAAAAGGGCAGAACTTTATGGAATCATATGAATGTGATTTTATACTCAAGTTCTGAGGAGAAAGAGAAAGCTCCTTCTCAGCTCTTCCTTGTCTGAAAGACACAGACCTTCCCAAATGCAATTTCCAGTGCCAATATTCCATTACATCTTGTTTCAGGACCCCAGAGGTATCGAGGTTCATACGTGTAAAGTAGCAGATGGGACCACAGCCAGGTTCTACCAGCTGGTTGCAACTGAACCTTACTTACATCTAACAAAATTAAAACAGAGTAACACACTGGATGCTGACGGTCAAAATTCTGAGTAAGGTTTGTGACTTGAATACTTTGAAGAAGGTGTGTTTTTCACACAGATGAACATTAGAGGCCAGCTACAATTAAGAAGCTTATAAAGACACTAAACCCAAAAATTTTGAGATATATTAAGCTGTAACATAATGAACTTGGAGAAAGTGAGTTACACTGACTTCATCCTCTAAGTGCACCAAACACATTCTGAAATAACAGTAATAGACAAACGCAATGCTCCTTCCTTACAGTCGAGACGGAAGCTCAGACTTGTGTCTAGCCCTACAACTCAGAGCACAAATTCTACATATTACATAGACTGCTAAGAGTTTGGTGCAATTGGCAGTGAGAGATTAATTGATTGAACAGGCAAGAAAAAAATAACATGACCTCTACCAGTAAACCCTCTTAGCAACTCAGTTATCTACTTCTCTAATATACAGCCTCTCCAGAGCTTTGTTAGCATGTTTGTTAGGATAATGAAGCTTCCATCGCAGATTAATGCTGGATATAAGGAATTATTTACTTGGTGAACAGCAGAATTATTAGCCTCATGTCCTTATGGACTTCCCTATCCACCATAACAGCCCATGTCTCTTCCACAGTTTTTCCCCACTACAATATCATCTATTCTTCCCCAAATCTCAAACTCCTTCCCTTCAGAACCAGTTGCCTCTGAAATTGTTAAATATACTTAGTTACTTGTTCAAATGAGACCAAATACATTTTAACATTTGGATAATACACATAGCTTTTAACTCTATTTTCCTTAATCAAAAAAGAGCAGAAACACTACAAATTCATACCAGTAACATCAGCTACTATATTTAGTATTTAAAGTAAGTGTGCTGACTTTAAAAAGACAAACGTACCTCTACAGTTCCAAATACTTCATCCTTAATATGACCACCTCCAAATTCTTTCTTAAGTGTTGCTCGGGTTGCTGCATACAACATTTTTTGACGAACCTAGTACGTTACAAAACAGTGTTGTTTTGGTTTGGTTTTGGCGTTTTTTATTTTGGTGTACACAGAGAATCTAGCACATTGGTGTACCAAGTCCATAATATCTTTCTTGAACAAACATTGTAAGTGTTGAAATTGCATTTTGAAAATGTAATTCTTAATAAAGAATAAACTCCATGGAATGAACTCAGGATCATGATACTAATACACATCACTAAATTCTCAAGGGTATGATATTATGCATTATTACCAATGTAGTTCCAAAATAAAACTGCAGCGTAAGTACAGGTATGAGGTTTTTTTAACAGAAAAAAAAAAAATAGGTCAACAT
>VXAK01014807.1:553-23472 GCA_013399435.1 Arenaria interpres
ATATTTGTGCTGCAATCTAAATGGACTAATAAAAACAACATTCAACCATTTGGAACTGAAATATTCATGAGATACTCAGGGAACAATGAAACTGAATTGCTTCAGATATCCTAAAGGACAAGAGTCAAGAAAACACAGGAGTAACTAGAAATTGTTCTACTGTGCCTTCAAAACTTTGTTCTTTATTTTTCTTTTGCCTTGTGCTCCTCTTACAACAAATCAAGCAGCTTCATTCCCATTTAGTAGATACTACACCTGGCTACCCAGGTGGCTCACATCCATTTATTTAAATTTTAGCCTGGAGAGTTAAATTACTATGAAAGCAAAATAGGACACTGCTCTACCTACCTGAGTGAACTAGCCACAGTATACTCATCTGGCTAGATGACACATTTACGTGACTGTGTGCACCCTCATGAGAGCCCAAATAAACATTGAAATTAATTTTAAAAGTTTCCTAAAATGTAATGCAAATGATATTTAAAGTATGTATAATTTATGTGAACTATGCAGAAACTGACAAATCAGAAATTATTTAAGAAGGCACAAATAAATAAGGGAAAATTAAAAACTAAGTATAGCACTTTAAACATCTTGGATAATAGTTTTACTACCCTTTAATGTTCTGTTCTGAAATTTCATTTTTTAATTCATAATTTTGGCTGGAGAGCTGCTCAAAGCACTGGATTTCAAGAGATCTCAAGTGATTCTATGTCTTGTAAGCCAAACATGTTCAATGAATGAACCTCCTAATATGAAGAAATTAATGACAAATTAGGTTCTGGCTCTCCCCTTTGGAGAACATTGCTGTTTGGAGGTTGCTAGTAAACAGTGGTTATATTAATCTTTTATCTATTGAGTTACTGGAGTTTTAGATTTGAATCTGTGCTATAGATTATACCTTTGTCTTTTAAGGTATCTTTCACTATTTTCCTAAAAAGAGAAAGTCAGTTCTTCACAGCACATCTGGAATAGTAAGATACCTGTGTCGCATGGAAGATGTTCTTTCTCTGCCTCATATCAGTAAATCAACTCAATTAAACTATGATTAACGTTTGGCTCAGTGTCACATAAATTTGTCTAACAGCTGATACTACATAAATCAAGATGGCTGGGTGCCAACTCTTAAAACACTGCACTCAGCGCACATCATGCATCCCATTCCAAACACAGGTTTGCTTCCTCTCACTGTAGATAATTGCTAACATGTAGAATTAAGACCTAAAAACACCCATCATATCTCTTCCGTCTCCTATCAAACATGGCTAAAAATTCAACCAGAAATATGGTTACAGTACAAATTATAAGTTATGTGAATACACTTTACAGTTTACACTCTATTTGCAACTCCTTTTTCTTGCATGATAACATGAAGAACACTAAACAAGCTAGAAGATTGATAAAGCTGTCATGTTCTTCCAAAAATATGAATTCTAGATACATCTCAGAAACTCTGATTAAAATTTCCTTAATTTTGATTCATTCAGATGTCTCATTTGACTTAAAGTCATCCCTACATCCAATCAAGTCATATATCTGTATATCTGTGCAGTCAGACAAGGAATGGCTAATGCTGTGGTGATCTCCACAGCAGTTTCTTTTCAAAAAAGTAATAAACTGACTTCTGAGTATTTGGCAATGCATACCAGGAAGGCTGAAATAATGTAAATTGGCTCTTCTAATTAATTTGTATATGCAGGGTTGAGCCAGTGTTTCAAGAATGCACAAAAATATAGTAAAATACAACACTCAACAATTATGTGTTATGAATTCAATTGCTCCCTTGCTGATACTGTGCAAAGTATTGCTTTATAACATGTGAAGAATGGACAAGGTATATACAATATTTTTAAATGTACAGCTTCAAACTTCTGATCACAACAAACTGGGAGTACCATCTCATTGATTTAACAATGGTTGCAGAAATATAAACAAAAGTTCACTGATCTAGAAAAAAGCATTTCTGGAATTATTAAGTCAATGAAAAGCAACTGAAAATAACAAGCAAGAAATACATAAGCAATTTGTGATGTAAAAAAAAATTGCTAATTGACAGAGAATAGCTAGTATCACTTTTGATGTATTTAATCAATATTCATTATACAGTTTAAAAATACTCACTGTGGTCAATAGTTCCATACTGCGTTCTATGGATATAATTCCATGCTCTATGAAACACAGTACTCCATGTAAAGTGTAGTATTTGGTATTTATGGTAAAGCCATTCTGTGTCATCTCTGTCATTTAGCATTGTGTAAGATCCAGCTACAGACAAATGCACCCTGTAATTAGAATAATGTGTCAAGCTTACACTTACAATATGGCAGATATCTACAAATCGGCTAGACTTCTCAATTATTTCAGGGGACTTTTCTCAAAATATCTAAGAATGTTCACCAATGTCCACATTTAGGTTTGAGTTAGATATACATTAGATAATTAGACATTTGAAATAGCTGTTAGAATTGTTAGCTGGCTCCCTCTTCTCAAAAGGCCAAAGTAGCTGACAATGGCTAATAACTAAGTATTTCATGTGAAAAAGGATATGCGGACATAATTACTGCTGCAACCTCATCAGACCAGCCAAGTCTAATTAAGTGTCAAGCTAGAGTTACAAAAGGGTTAGGAGATTTGCCTTAAAAATGACAACTCAGCTATGGTGACACGTAGACAATAAAACTACCTCAGCAGCAAGAGGAACATGACTTTTATGTAGGTCTGTGAGTAATGTTATGAAAAAGACCCTGTTCTTTCACATTATTCAAAACAGATTATTGAAATTAAAGCACAATTGAAATAT
Source organism: Arenaria interpres (assembly GCA_013399435.1). NCBI lineage: Eukaryota > Metazoa > Chordata > Aves > Charadriiformes > Scolopacidae > Arenaria > Arenaria interpres. The sequence continues at coordinate 3,354 of VXAK01014807.1, forward strand.
TCAACCTGCAGCCAAGAAAGAAAACTTTGTGGAATGTTTTCTCCTTCATTAGCATGTCCTTAATGCAGTTAATAACCCTTTTAATTGTTTTTCCCTCCAAATCAAACGTAGGAGGCTCTCATGAGCCTTACCTCTTTCCATTTGTAATTATTTACACTTCTAATTACTAGTAGATCCTATTACTGAGTGTCTTAATTATTATTAAATTGATCATTAAAAAATGGATCTTCCGTATTCTGTTTATAGGCATGAACAAACCATACAGATAAATGAAAAAGAATAGCATGGAAGATATTCAGAAATAAAGAAGGATAGGAAATAATATTATTGGGCCATTAATGTCCTGGATTTCAAACAGCTTTCTTCATTCCACATTGCACCAAGACAGAGCTTTCAAGTTTTCATAAAAGTCTTGCCAGAGTAAAAAATCTCAGTTTTACCTAGCCTTGGTGTGTTCTATGTAAGAGACTGTACATATCTCAGAGATGATGTCAGACTCTCAGATATCAGCGTGTATTAAAGCAAAAGTCTGATTCTTAAGAATAACAGATATAAAGGTGACGCAAACACATTTTCTATTCTGTTTATCACCCTGCAAGTATACATGGACTTTGTTCATAATTTCTTCTTTAATGCAGCCATTACTTTTCCTCATTTGAGAAACAACTCTCAAAAATAAAAAGCAATCCGTGCAGCATTATCACATCCCATTATTTCTAGAAGTAGCTGCCCATCTTAAGTTAGAACAAGGATTCTCCTTTTACTTCTTCTGCAGAGCTCTGTCATTTCTATATATTTGTGTTGAATAATATTGATCTTTTTAAATTTAAAAACGCATGGTGTTTCAATTCGATTCCTGACACATTACTTGCTATGTAGAGCAACAGAGCTATGCTAATGCTTGCTGTGGTAACAATGCAGAATTTGCTCAGATTTTACTATTAGGAGACACTAAACTCATCAAGCATGGCATGCTAATCACGTTCTAATTCTTCATCCATCCCTTTTGAACCTTCCTCCATTCCTCCCCCTAAATCTGCTGACAATCCCATGCCACTGAATATTATTACAGTTCGTAGAACTATTCAGGATATATTTTATCTTGCTCAGGGAGTCCTCCTAATAATATGAATATGTACATGGAATATCTTAAACTGATTGGCAGCCAGTCACCTTTTCCTCAGTGAAGACAGCTGTTTAGTTTTTTAATATCTTCTCTTAAAAATGCAAGAAAGAATGCAGAAGTTTAACACTGCCTTTAACCCAATCACAGTTCTGATTTTCCTTCCTACTCAAGCAGTGGTGCCTGTGCTATTTCCCCACTCAGCAAAAGGGATGAAATCCCAGGCTTAATTAAAGAAATAACAAATAAATCTTCTGTTTGTTTCAGTAAGATTTTTTTCATTGTCATTTTGGATTAGTTTTCTAATATTTTTCTTTGTCATGCCATCAGTTTCAATGGGAAGACATGACAGAATCACTGGCATAATGCAGCACACTCCTACTGATGTTTTTAATGAAGGTATTCAGATTTGAACTTTCACATAATGACAACTTTGCTGCCCCGGTACAATACCCTTTACCTTCAAAAGCATGTAGGTTGTGAACCTAGCGTTTTTTTCCTTTAAAAAAACATAACAGGAGAATCACTTTGTTTGACATTCTAGTATTACAGCTGTGTTCCAAATACAGTCAGTGCTGCACAGTATTGAAACCAATCCTTCATCTCATAGTCTGAACTAAGGATCAATGTATGCATCCTACAGTATCCCCATTATCAGCTGCGATAAGATAAGGGTGTGCATCACCTCATCCTCTCCACTCCTACTGAAAAGGGCATTGGTGTGCTTGAGCTGATCAGAGACCTGAGCCGAATGGCACCCCATAATAATCCAGTATCACCAAAGAGTGAAGGATTTAAAAACAGAGAAGCGCAAGTGGAAGCAATATGTAGCATTTGTGTGTTTACCTTGAATACATTTATTTGTTTTCCTAAAACTTTTTTATTTCCAAAAAGTGAGCACGGTCAGATTTAGAGAATCATTTAGGAGAGGGCAGGCAACTTCTGATTTGATGGGGGCTGTAATCCATATTACATATCAGAAAAAGGCATTTTAGTTACCACTGAAATTAAACAGTATCTAATAAAAGCCAAAGAAAACTTAGCTCTAAGTGTAAGTTGTGTGAATGACAAGATCCTGTTTACATGTTGTATTATGGCTTCTCTTTTACTGCATGCAAGTTTCATTTTACTATTGATGTCATTTGTTTTTAAGTTTAGGGTATCATTCACACGAGTAGATTAAATTCTAGGAACTCTGAATAACAGTTCTCACCAACATATATGAGAAGAGCACTTCTCTGTAAAATCACAATACTTCAGAAAAAAAATTTACTGTCTTAATGACTTACCAGGTTTTTGTTTCAATGGAACTTTGTCTATTCTAACAGCCTACACTCTGGCCACAGTAATAGAAGTAGCATGGTGAAATAGAAATAAATCAGAAAGAAGATAAGCTATTGAAGTGACATTCATATTTCAAAAGCATTGCCTCGAGGATGAAAATTAATTTTGACAATCACAGAATAACAGAATTGTAGGAGTTGGAAGGGACCTTCGGAGATCATCTAGTCCAACCTCACTGCCAAAGCAGGTTCACTTAGAGCAGGCTGGACAGGAACACATCCAGGCAGGTTTTGAATATCTCCAGAGAAAGAGACTCCAGCACCTCTCTGGAAAGCTTGTTCCAGTGCTTTGGCAACCTCAAAGTAAAGAAGTTTTTCCTCATGTTGAGATGGAATTTCCTGTGTTCCAGCTTGTTACTGTTGCCCCCTATCCTGTCACCGGGCACTACTGAGAAGAGCCTGACCCCATCCTCTAGACACATGCCTTTTAGATATTTATAAGCATTGATAAAATCCAATCTCGGTCTTCTCCAGGCTAAACAGACCCAGGTCTGTTTCCTCATAAGAGAGGTGCTCCATTCCCTTGACCATCTTCGTAATCCTTTGCTGGACTCTCTACAGTCCTCTCTGTCCTCCTTGAACTGGGGGGCCAAAAACTGGACACAGTAGTCCAGATTTGACCTCAACAGGGTAGAGCAGAGGGGGAAGATGACCTCTCTTGACCTGCTGGCCACACTTGTTTTAACGCACCCCAGGAGACCATCAGCCTTCTTGGCCATAAGGGCACATTGCTGGCTCATAGACAACTTGTTGACCAAAATTTTCCAGTCATTTTAAAAACTCAAGTCATTTAAAAAAAATATTCTACATAATTATTTCTCTCATGTATCATAACAATCAAACTATAAATTTCCAGTAATGATTATCATAATAAAATGTTTTCAGAACCACGCAGGCAACAGATGAAATTCACTTACAGAAGGTGCTTCTAAAAGATTGACACCTTAAAAAAAATATGTTTCCCATTGTCTCTGCATATATGACAAATTGACTATATTGTAGTAAAAGTCTTGCTGGAGTGAAATTTTACTATTTTCAAATCTTTATAATTGTTCCTTATTTTTGGTGCAACACTCAGCATACTTGCTGTCACCTGCAGTTGCACAGATAATGATGAAAACCAAAATCCAAACCAATATCTAGGAATAATATTTTTCACATTATAGAAGCAACTATTATAAAAAGCAGCCAAACTCCAGTTTTAAATTCATATTTTGTTTTTTAAGTAACAAAATACAAAACTCTGGACTCTTGCCATATAAAAACCTATAAAAGCTGAATGGCACAAATGCTCAAATAAAAAAGTATTTTGAATAAAGTATACGTCCACATCATGCACAAGTAAAAATCTCTAGAGTAAAAATCTCATATGAAAATAAAAAAACAGCCTGGAAAGTTGGAGAAAATGCATCAATCCTTGATTATAGAAATATAACTATGTTGTTGCAATACCAAAAGTCATCTTACATAAATGCTATTTTGAGCAATACATATCCGAATTGATTTAAATACTTACACGCTACTAGTCTCCCAGAGTCAAAATAAGCATTCTGTAATGATTTGTAAGCAATATGAGCACTTTAAGTATCTGAATTAACTAAGCTACACCCAGAAGGTGTCCCTTTCAAATAATTTTTTTAAAGCATGAATAGAAAGACTACAATGTAAAACAGAAAAAGAGATATTGAATGTCAACACTTTGTATTACATGGTCAGCAGATATTCATTACATCTGTAAACATTGATAGCATTTACTGTGCTATGGGAAGCAGGTGGCCTTGAAGAGACTTCTTCCTCTCATGTGCCACACTGGTTTTCCATCCACATTTTTTAACACCTAGGAATTAATACAGATCAAAGCCCTTATTTCAAAATCCCATGACATCTTTTAAGAAAAAGCATACTTTTTATAAATTTAAGCGCTTGTTATGGCTGTCAAACGCTATCAGTCAAATTTGACACATAGAGCACTAAACAGGCTTGGGCTGCTAGTTATACAAATTTGGATCATAAATTTAAAACCTGCCTTGTCCCTATTACCTATTTACAGTAGACAAAGATCTCACTATAAAAGAGAGTAATAATTTTGGGGGTTAGCAGATGTGATCATGTGTCATATTATAGATACAATATTTATTTTAAACAATTTAACAATTATTCAGGAACTCTGTAAAAGTAGTAACAGTTTTGCTCCACTAGTTTCATTTTTCTTTATCGTCAGTCTTACACCTGTAGAGAAACGTCTCCAGGGTCATAAGCAATAAACAAAAATTTACTTTAATAAACTTATTCTTAAGGGTTCAGTGATGCCCATCCCCGTTGGTTTAGAGTGTCTCTTTCACAAAGAGGCGTGCTTCAATTTTATCTCACCTGAACACAGATGTAAGGGAAAGGCAATTGTTCATGAGGGAATATCAAAGTCACTAATAAATTTATCTTTGTTACAAAGAAAATAAAATAAGATCAAAGTCTATGCTTCTAATAAAAAACAAGTTTGCTAGATGTACTTTATCAAAAATTTGATTTTTTAAAAATAGTGTTTTGCCAATTTTATGAAATTATGCCCAGATGCGAGAAAGTATATAAATCCAACACACTCAGATAACCAAAAAAAAAAAAAAAAAGAGAGAGAAAGAGAGAAAAAGCAATGGAAAAAGCTGAAGTCTCTTCTTGTTTGGTAATAGCTGGTGACATACTAATTCAGTAATGAATTTATACATCTGAGTAGTTTGGGATTGGGAAAATGGGGGGGTTTAAAGTGAATTATTAAAAGCTGCAATATTTATAATACTGTGAATAAATTGAATTCAGCTTTTGCAAGAATTTCAGTATTTGGCCAAAATCAGACCCTGAAACAGAGCAATACATCGTCTGCTGTCATTCACTGCCTCTCCAATTAATAAGCTTCAATTCACTTCTCAGAGGAGTAAGAAACATGAAAGACAGCTCAGTGAATGACTGATTAACATGGAAAAGATCATTTCATGAAGATTATATTGTATTCCTAACAAGATCAAAAGTGTGCACTAAATTATTGTTATGATAATTACCTTTGGCAAAATTTGTCTTATTGTTAAAAAGCAATAATAAGGTACCTTAAGAGGCAGAATAATTACACTTAACTGCTGTAATTAATAAGTTAATTCTCAGGCAAAAGTGATTCATATCATAAGAATTATGTAACTGCTGCCATTTAAATTCATATTGCAATACCTTAATATAATTTAAATCAAGCATTGTTAATATTTCTAAACCTTTACTTCAATAAGGTAAGAGAATAAATTCAGTTCAGGAAGAAGATAATTTCATTTCTGCATCGTTGGACTGGATTGTCTGAAACTGAGTATCAGAATATGCGCATGTAATCCCAATGAGGAGAAGAGAGCAGAGGTTAATATTTGAACACACAACTTTTGTGACATCAGTTTGTTTCTTTTTTATAGCACGTGTGATTCCAAAAATCTTTCTTCGCTATCAAAGATGTTTTTCTATCAAACATTAATTCCTATATTTCACTGCACAATCAAAAAAAAATTCAGAGAGGGATTTAATCCTCCATTCTTCCCTTAAAGAATTTGTGCCAGAATTTGCAATTTGTTATAATTTAAAAAAATAACTTCATTAACTGCCTTAAAATCTATTTGTCTAATGACCTACATTGCTATTTTGGAGGGATCTTCATAAAGCCAAACGATGTCGGAGTGATTTCAGTCATGTTTTTTAATAAGTGGTTCATTAGAGTACTATGAGTATAAAACAACTCCCAGACTACCTGCATTTTATTACCAATAGTTCTGGATGATTTCTAAATGACACAGCACAGCTCTCAGTGTCCTTATTACATAGGAAGTCATATAGGTCACCATTTTTCCAAAGACGATACACACAAATAGTTTTTACGATGATTTTATAAGGACTCTGCTTGTTGACAGACCTGATACTTCATGATTGGGGGATTCACTGGCTTCAAAAATGACTTCCTCAAAAACTGAATACAAAACACTTCTTTGTTAGTCCTTCAGAAAGAAGAGCAATCCCACTTTTTCAATGTGAGAACAAGTACATTTTCTACTGTGTTTTTAATAGTTAAGTAAATTCCTTCCCAAACACTCTGCAGTAAACTTTCAACTGAATTGATGACTTTTTGAAAAATTCACTCTTTGGCTATAGGAAACCAATACTATAAGAATACAATATTTCTTGAATATATGCAGCACTAATTAAATAATCAGAAATCATTCTAGAGAAGTAAATATATAAATCATTCCACACGTGGAATTGCAGGCAACTTGTATCTCTAGGCTCCATTTAAGAACTCAAAAATTGCAAGTGAGAGCTACATCTCTTGTCTCTATTTACAAAGGTGTTGAAAATTGCAATAAAAGTTGCAGCGAAACATAACATAAGTCAATTCAGCTTTATTTCAGTTCATTATTGTTGTGAATTAACCTCAGTTAAAAATGGTTAGCTTCTGTTGGGCTAAGCCTCACAGACCTGCTCACTCACACCCCCAAGGGCTGGGGGAGAGAACACCAAGCGTGATTAAAATGAGATTCTTTCACTGCTTCCCATCAGCAGGCAGATGTTTAGCCACTTCCAGGAAAGAAGGGCTTCATCACATATAATGGTTACATGGGAAGACAAATACCGTAACCCTGAATGCTCCTTTCCACCAGCTTTTATTGCTGATCACATCATATGGTATGGAATATCTCTTTGGTTACTTGGGGTCAGCTGGGACAGTTGTGTTCCCTCATAGCCTCTTGGTTCCCCCAGCCTACTCAATGTAGGTGGGGTTTCTTTTGTGTAAAATTGTCTAGTTAATAATATTGGTCTTAATTTGATTTGATGGGATGTGGGCTTGGGAATAGTAGGTCTATTTCCAGTAGCACACATATTTACCTTCAGTGCCACATACCCAACAGACATTTAGGATTCTCAAAAGCAGGCATAACATTTTAGCACCCACCTGACAGGGTCACATTTATGGATTTATAATGGCAGGCATAAAATCACAGGAAAAATAATGTCCTCTATCAAATGAAAAACCCATGATTCTTTCTGGAAAGAGAAGACAGTGTATAAATTCTAATATATTTGGAAATGTTGTCCTGATTTTATTGTCTCTTTTTTTATATAATGCTTGCTCAAAGATGAGTAAAATTTAATAAAAGTATGACAGTGACAGTGAGCAAAATGTGGTAATTGTTTCAAATCTTCTACTGAGTTTCTTTGATACACCGCTAAAAAAGTATAACAGTTATCCATGGTCATTATACTCCCTGAAATTAGATGTTGGCTAAATATAGGATTTTAAAATATTCTTTTTAGTTAAAGTGAGAAGAGAGTACTCTGGTGATGAAAGAAAATATGCCATTATTTAATGCGTTGGGGTTTTTTGGTTTTTTGTTTTTTTTTGTTTTTTTTTTTTTTAATTAGACTACCAGTGTCAATTCACCTAACTTGTATACAAAATCTGTTAGGTCTCTTTCTTGAAAATTTCTCTACAAATAACTCCAATTTGTCTACACAAAATTTCTCTACAAATAAGTCCTGTGATTTTTATACTTGGAGGCAAGGCCACAAATATTTTTTCACAATATCCAGACTTCTTAAGATTTAAAATAAATGACCACTCTATAATATAGATGTGTTAAGAGATTGTTATTATTATACTGTAGATGGACAAATAGCTAAAGAAAAATAAGCATTATTGGTGTTCTTTGGGCCTTTGTTATTCATATATTGCAGGATTGTTACTACACCTTAGAGAAGGGAAAATATCTGAAAAAATAGTCCTGAATACAATCCATTAGACTAAAGACATGTCAAACAAGTACAATATTAAATACTTTCTCAAATTGAAATTACTAAGGCAGTGATACAGTATTACAAACTTCAGTCGATCACTTATGCAGAAGACAACAGCATACTTAATGTATAAAGCATACATATAAAGTCACATTAAGTTTAACAGTAGAGATAGAGACATAGAAAGTATGTGAAATATATTTCTCCCTTATAAGTTTCAAAGACCTGTTTCTTTGAAAAGGTTTTCCTTCTACAATAAACCAATTACACTAATCAATGCCTTTCATTATTAATTTAGGCCATAATTATTTTAAGTGATAAAAAGTTCATAAAGTGCATAATTTTCCTAACTTTACTTTTTTGCAGACAGTTACAAAAACCTGTGGCTCATTATGCTGTACAGATTGATTTGAAACTGAAGCAGCAATTAATTCTATAATAACAAAAAGGAGTATTAATTATCTGCAAGAGTCTAAACTCTGCTAAATAACTATTTCCATCATAGTTATCAGGGTATACAGGCCACTGATTACCATCAAAAGTAATTAAGAACATCCCAAGACACCGCAGAATCAAGGGATCACGATAAATCTTTCAGATCACTTTTACGAGGCTGTGACCTACCCAAGGGCCTACTAGAGTTACAGCGAAGAGATATGGAGGGTGAATGCAGAACAGCTCATACTCTAAAACTGAAACACTCCGAGCTCAGATTGTAAAATTAATTTTGGTATTCAAGAACATAAGGGAAAATGAAAGCAGTTTTCATGTTTCAAAAAATTCTTTCAGAAAATAATATACAATAACTGTTCTCTTATTTGAGAGAAAGAGTTTTGTTTGAACAGTTTTCAGCACTTACTACACAATTTAACACATGCAGTGTACCTGGATCTTCTATAATTGAGGGCTTTGGAAACTGCTTTTAGAATGAGCGCACCACTTAGTTGGGTAAAGAACATATCAAAGTATTTTATCAAATAGATATACATAAACAAACAAAAAAAAATTCAAAACAGTGAAAGTCCTAGAAACGCTTCCCACTGTGGTATCATGGAGAAATGAGCGCTGAAACAAACTACATGAAATCCACATGAAAGTCGAAATTATATCATTCATTGTTAGGCTTCCTATAAGGCTCCTTGTTAGTTTTACAATACTGAATTTCCACTCCGGTCCTCCAAACTACCCAACCAAGTCTCCCTGCAGCTAACATACAGATCCCATCTTTGCTTTCTCCAACTTCAGAGCAGCTCAGTTACCTGAACCCTGACCCATCTGCTACAGATGTCACTGGTTAACCTCCCGTTTCGGATAATCAAAGATATCTTTTTCACTTCAAGAAGTGCAAGTGAAACCACATGGAATATCATTTTTAAGAAACTCGTGCCTCAAAATATAACAAGACTGCCTAAAAAAAAAAATACGAAATATTTCATCCCTTTGCATATGAACATTAGAAAACCATTTCATTCATTTATGCTTCCTGTCTGAAAAGGACCTGCAAGCAATTATACTTGTGAAAAGACTAGAACCTTTCTAAGCTGATTTGACCATCCACTAATGAAAAGGTGAAAAACTAATGAACATACGTTTTTGATTAAGAACTTCAGCCGATCAAAGAGAAGTCCATATTCCAGGATGTAACATCATCTCTCCCTCTACAAAGCACGCTCAATACTCAGCTTTTGTTGTCAAGTCACCCCTACAACTGGAAATAGGTGGTTTTCAGAAGAAATATAAAAATACCTCTGAGCCATAGGTACAGAATTTAGTTCATGGAAATGAGATTACATTTTCCTGAAACATTTTCTGTGTGTAAGCAGTAACACAATGTTCATCTGCACTCACTTTGGTATTCTAACGTTATTGTCTTCATTATAACATTAGCACTTACCCTAGCATGTTTCATCTAAGACTATGTATGTACATGTTTGCTAAAAACTTACGTTACAGGGAATCAGCCATACAGAGACGAAAAAGACAGTATCATGCAGATAGATGACAAAAGACCTGAAGATTTGGCTCCTGTACCCCTCCGCCTCAGCTGGAAGGCCAATTTCCTCAATGTCCTGATGTTCCCCTTCCTAAGATTCATCATCAGGCTTTCGTATTCTACAATCCATTTATGTTATTTCTATAACTGGATCCACCAGTTAAAGCTCTGACCCTCTGACAAAATCTCTATATATACCCTAGTAAATGAGTACTTCATTCAGTTTCTGCTGACATAAGCTTACAAGGAGGTTCCACACTAATGTCTCAGCACTTCCTCTGGGTTCAAGAGCAACATTTAAATTCTCAGTGTTAAACCCCAAAAAACTAGCTTCCAGATCTGGTGACCATATCTATCACCAATAAGCAGAATTGCTGATATGATAATTTCTTTCATTTAAATATTGGGGTTTTCCTCATTAAAAATCCCTGAGAATCAATAAATAGTTTGGAGATAAAATAAACTAACTGTTACATGATAAATGATTTAGGTTCTTAGAAATATGATAAAAGTTTAAAAATCATAAAGGGTTCTCTACAGGTGCTAATTTTACTACTTGAATGAAATTAATAAGACTCTCCATAAAACAGCAGGAGATCCTTAGATTACATGAGTAATCAGCAAGAAAATTTATTGTAGATTCACGAAGCACAAAATGTTTGTGTAATGTATGCAAAAGTGGTACTTTATTCTCTGCAGTGAACAATTCTGAGTCCTTATAATAGAAAAATATTTAATGGTTTGAAAACTCTTGAGGCATAGTTTTAAAAAGTTGTTCAACTGTGATTAATTCAACTCATGACAAACTAGTAATGAAAGAAGGATCACCTTTTTTTAATATTCAGCAGGACCCATTATTAAAATAACTATGTAAGGTTAAACAGTAGATATAGAGACAACTGAAAATCCAACTTGATGTCCCGGGAAGTAAGATTTAGGAGAATGAAATTCAAAAATTGGGTAGTACATTAATCTGAAAAGCTAAACTACTTTTCATTATCGGATATCCTGAAACAAGGCAAGTGATAAATTTAACAGCTGAATACAAAAAATATTAAAAGACATTTTCCATTGCTTGTAATTGCAGCCATTCTGATTCTTTAAGGAACGTTTTCTTTTAGAGTACTGTGCAATTAGAACATGCTGCTTGCATAGCATATTTAGCTCAATAGCTATCAATGGACTTTTACCACACACCATTTCTTGGTTGCTGTATGTATAATGTATTTATTTACATGACTACTTATTACTGTAAACCTCATGTATGTTTTATGAACTGTTCCAGATGAAGAAGTTCTAGCAATAGTCCAAAAGAGGAAATTCTATCCCATTTGTACTATTAAATTCTAAGCAAATTATGCCCTCAGAGAAAGCGTGTATAGCCCAGCTTTTACCTATTTTTAAAGAATCTTTTATTACAACATACCATGGAATCATAAGTTTGTGTTCAATACTTTGCATTTAATATTTATTGATTGCTGCAATTAATTGCTTTTGGTTTGTACTTTTGGGTTTAATTAAGTGGACTAAAAGTGTCGATATACTGTGGCTGTTCAACTGACTCACAAATGAAATGAAATAATACTTTACCATGACTAGTTATTAATGTTCCGTCAATGACACAAGCAAGGGGATTGCATGGGTCACAGAATTAGTAATAATAAGAGAATACAGAGCCTTTAATTTTTAGATTAACTGCTCAACACAGATCAACGATAGTTAAAATTACTGTAATCTAGGGATGCTAATTTACTTATGTTGCATGTGTTATGTGAAATGAGATCACTGATAACAGTTTAGTTTCTGGCATCTTCGCCTTGAAAAGCCATCACCTAGTGGCATCCTTTCCTAAGTACACTTACACAGTACAATGCTTAAAGATATCATCTGCTTCTGCTCATGTCCTAAACAGAGGTGAGCAAACTCTGCCTGTCTTCAGAACTAAATGAAAGCCACATGGCTGGGTCAGTACAGCGCTAAACCAAATCAAACACATCCTACAAATAGGCCACAGGTATTAGCTGGAGCTTGCGAGCATGAAAATATGTTCACGAGGCTTTTGAGTTGAATCTGTGTCATATTCTGCAGACCTAGTGTGGATTTGACAGTTCAGTAAAGAGTCCTTCTATCAGATAATTTGGGGCCTGATCTACACTGTAACCTTTATCCCATTACAGCACTGTAACCCAGTCATGTAAATAGATTCATTGCTGCAGAACATGCTGCACTTGTTAAACAGAAAAAAAAGGAAGACTTTTATTTACAGAGCTTTGGTACTTCCTAAGAATTTTATATTAAAGCATACGCAAAGAAAGAGGCCACGTTTGTTGAGGTAAACTGGTACATTTTCTTAGACAGTAACATAATTTGGACCACTCAGTGGATAAGGAACTGGCTGGGTGGCCCCACACAAAGAGTTGTGGTCAACAGCTTGATGTCCAAGTGGCAACCACTGACAAGTGGTGTTCCTCAGGGGTTGGTATTGGGACCAGTGCCATTTAACAACTTTGTCAGAGACATGGACAGTGGGATTGAGTCCACCCTCAGCAAGTTTGTTGACGACACCAAGCTGTGTGGTGCGGTAGACACACTGGAGGGAAGGGATGCCATCCAGAGGAACCTGGAGAGGCTTGAGAGGTGGGACCATGACAACCTCATGAAGTTCAAAAAGGCCAAGTGCAAGGTCCTGCACCTGGGTCAGGACAATACCAAGCACAAATACAGGTTGGGTGGAGAATGGAGTGAGATCAGTCCTGAGAAGAAGGACTTGGGGGTGTTGGTTGGTGAGAAGGTCAACATGAGCCAACAATGTGTGCTTATACCCCGGAAAGCCAACTGCATTCTGGGCTGCATCAAAAGAAGTGTGGCCAGCAAGTCAATGGAGGTGACTCTTCCCCTCCATTCCACTCTGGTGAGACCCCACCTGAAGTAGTGCACTCATTTCTGAAGCCCCCAACATAAGAAGGACATGGACCTGTTGGACTGAGTCCAGAGGAGGGCCATGAATATAATCAGAGGGATGGAACACCTCACCTATGAAGACAGGCTGAGAGAGTTGGGGTTGTTCAGTCTGCAGAAGAGAAGGCTCCTGGGAGACCTTATAGCAGCCTTCCAGTACCTGAAGGGGGTCTAAGGAGAGATGGGGAGGGACTCTTTATCAGGGAGTGGAGTGATAGGATGAGGGGTAACAGTTTAAAACTCAGAGGGGAGATTTAGATTAAATATTAGGAAGCAATTCCTTACTATGAGGGTGGTGAGGCACTGGAACAGGTTGCCCAGGGAAGCTGTGGATGCTCCATCCCTGGAAGTGTTCAAGGCCAGGTTGGATGGGGCTTTGAGCAACCTGGTCTAGTGGAAAGTGTTCCTATCCATGGCAGAGGGGTTGGAAATAGATGATTTTTGAGGTCCCTTCTAACCCAAACCATTCTATGATTCTGTGATTTTATGCAGGTTCTTCTAGAGTCATCATTTCAAAATCACCTGGACACACATTGTTTCTAATATCCAATTAGTTAATTTATCCTAAACCATAGATGCTCACAAATTATTCATCACTAATCAGAAGGCTTAAATTGAAACTTCATTTGTCAGTATTGCAGGTTACCTGTGAAGTTGCCGTAAACCTCTTTTGGGCACCAATATGCGAGCACGCCATCATTTCCCAGGCTTTCAATGTCTTCCCTTTCCTAAATGCAAGGCAATTTGTCGTTTGTCAGCTTCCTCTCAAATTTCCAAGCCTCTCCCCTTATCAAAAGACAGCATTCAGCTAGAAATGTTCATAAGCCACTTAATTTTGAAAAAGCTGGCTCACCTGGCTCTCAAAGTAGCACAATTTTCTCAGAACTTTGGAAATCTTCCTTTTTACCAAGAATTAGTGTTTTCATGCCTCTTATCTCCAAATACCTTATCACGCTGAATCTCCTTTTAAAATTACTTCAGCCTTTTATCCCCCTTCCCCTCCCATACTCATACGTATGTATATGTATATTCATACATATATAGGTTTACTGGGCCTTATCTGATGCAGATTTCCTGTAATGCCTTCAGCCATTTTCTCCCTGACTAGAGGCAAACCAGTCTCACTCACGTTTCAGTTTACTATTTAAGGACACATACTAATCTTATGTTCTGGTCAAATAAAATTGGACCACCTTCACTAATAAAGTACCATGTTTGAAACATACAACATCTATGAATAGATAGGTTACACAGAAAGATGATTCAAAAATTTGTAAAAGATTTCTATTTTGGAATGATATTTATGTTTTTCATATTCTCTGTTTCTGAGGCTAGATCAGATGGAACATTTCATCAGAATCCTTGAAATCATGCAAACAATGAGCATGAGCATCTGCATTTTAAGTATTAACTGCAAAAGCACCGTGAAAACGTCAGCACTGGCAGATTTGCTCTGACTCCTCTGCCAAAGGGTGGGCTTCATACTATTTATCCTGAAAGCATTCCATACAAGAGAAGAATGTGAAATTTAGCTTTCATAGCTGAGACACATATCCCGAAAAGCCTTACCGTCATTAAATTTAATCCTGGTAAAGAACACGGTAATTTCTATGCCACATTATTTATATATGAATTAAAGAGAATATTCAGTAGCCCAAAATGCAAATAATTATATTCAGTCTTTCAAACAGATATCTTTAAATCCTATTAATGTTAGTTCAGCATCTGCATATACCTACAAATATACTCAACAAACTCTGTATCACGATGGGTTAGTTCCATCCTTTAATGGCCTGTTGCTCTGTGACTGATCTTTATCATTTAACTTCTTTGGCCACATCTTTATCCAGACATTCAGAAAAACAACCAGGCTATTCCTTAATAAATAATCCCATTTAATAACAAAGTTTAAAATATGTATGTTAAAGGCATGGCCAGCTGTCTACCTTTATCTATTTCATAGACTACTCTCAAATTTTCAGCAAAGTCTACACGGGGTAACGTAGAATGATCACAAGGATTTCTGTGTTTGAGTTCAGCCAGGCTGGTAAATCTGGAAATTATATTCACACAGTGCTGTGCCCAAAGCTCGCTCTCTGAAAAAATGCCGGGGAAGATGACAAAAAGAGACAGCCAAATGGTGTGTACAGTGCCCCTGAGAAAGATCTAGGCTTTAAAAGCACCAATAACCACAGAAGTATGCAGACAAAGCCTGAACCGTGCACATAAGATAAGAACTGGAGTATAATTTATACCTTGGAAAAGTTGCAATTTAGGTTTCTCCCTTTGCTGCCCCTTCTACCATGTATCAAGACTTTTGTGTGTATGATGTGGTCAAATAAAGGCTGTACAAGCCCATTCTAGAAAAGCAAATAGGTCTAAGGACTGATGATTTTATAAGCAGCCTGAAATTCCAGTATCTAAAATCCCCAGGGCCACTTTGAAAATCTCAACCTAAATGTTTTAGCCGAGTTACTATCTGCTTTTCTTTCAAACTGCAAATCCCAGTTGTTCTCAGAATTTCTTAATGCATAACACGCTTATCCATGAAACATAAGCTGTGGTTAGGATGAAACCTTTGCCCTGCATTCTCTCTATAGATACAAACTGTCTGTCAAGATACTATAGTACTGCTACCATTCAGCTCACATAGCACTTAGGAACCTCTGTACTTTAGGATTTAGGAGGCTTCAGAAACCAGCTTTTTAAAGCATTTTCTGCAAACTCTAATATAAAAAGCATTGTTTGTCTATTTCAAGTTTTTTAATATGATGTAAAAGAATGTGAGGTAGTTAAAAATACAAAGTACTGTGGAAAGGAAGCAGGCATTCTAGATAAAAGTACTTAAGATTAATTTAACATGCACAGGATTTCCCAATTAAAACTTTCACATTAGCACTGCATTTTAAACAGTTAATCTCTTAATGAGACATCCCCAGCAATGAGAAGTGAATTGCAGGACTGAATATGGCCCTGAGGCCTGCATCTGGAAAAGGCTGTACTTTGTAAATGCTGGATTTATGCTGCTTGCTCAAATTCTGCAAAGAAAGAGCTGCACTGCCACCTACTGTCAAGACGTCTTTTCCCATCAGGAGCTGCCACTAAAATCGAGAAATCTTTCGTGCTCCCTCACACAATGTTGAACGCTGTTGACCAAAGCGCACGCAAACAAAAATGGTGTACCTTAATTCTTCAAGCATATATATTTTAGATTTTTTTTTTTTTTTTTCACTCTGGTAGCTGAAAAGGCCGATTGTTTCTTTTTGTCTTTTTCTTCTTCATAATACAATAAAAGCAAAAGAATGCTGTATTGAACAATGCGGGAGAGCCTATGCAAAAGTCTGGGTTTTCTCTTTTTCTTATTCCCAGATACCCACTGTCATACCTTTGAATCCTGGCCGACCTACAGTCATCTCAGCTAACGATACTCCGACTGACTCATCCAAAAGAGGTATGTTGTGGTTGACTTCTTCCCTTCCCTTAGGGGCCAAAGGCATTACCTCTGTGGTATGCCTGATCTCCAAGAGTCTAGATGTGAAAGAGTCTTGCATAGCAGCGCCCAGGAATGCTGTGCAGATACTAGCTTAATTGAAAACAAAGTTTAGTGCAGTTTCCTCTCAGGGTCTTTTTTGACAGCTAAATTTGCAAATCAATTAACATATTGAGAACAGCTACTCCCTTTCCTAGTAGACATACTCACTACCAATTGCTCATGAAATAAATTTTCATAAGTAGCAGAAAACAAAGGGAATTAATATTTCAGAATGCAAAGAAAGAAACTTACCTAACAGAGAAATAAGGGAAGACAGAACATCAGGGTAAATGAATATTTGTCAGCTGTGCTCTCTGTATAGCCAACCTGAACAATTTATCTAGGATTTAACACACAGTAGCAGATAAATGGGTGGTTTTTTATGCTCTTTACCTTAATTGTATATACAAATAACATTATAGATATATAGGTGAGAGAATCCCAATCCTCACATTTATAGTTTGGTAACATTAAAGCACAGACCAATTTGAGCTGCTGCCAGGATAATCAGAGTTACGTATCATATGCAGGCACCCTGAGGGGAAAAATATCTCCAATTCAGTGTGTGTCAAAGGTGTCTCAGAAGACTGAAGTTATGAACACACGCTCAAAGAAACATATCCCCTTCCTACATGACCATCAAATTTAGTCCAAAACAAGCAAGAGATCTTAATTGCATTTCCTAAAGACCAGACTTGTGCGTGTGTCTATGTGTGTGTGTGTGTTTGCAATAAACAGGAGCTTCTCCAACTACAGAAGTGGTGAGATTCACTTCTTTAATAACCGGGAAAAAATTCCAGACATCCTGACACTATCTCTCTTCTCCTCTGCCTTCAGGCCTAGCAGTACTCCACATTTCAAGTACAAGACAAGACAGCTCCTAAATTTGTGTGTCTCCATTCTCTGTCTTTTTAGATACATAATATGGTCATGGCACCAAAGGGTTTATGTGTTTGGACCCTAGAAGAGAGCTGTTTCTATTTAAAAGCATAAATATAGTACAATAATCCTTGAGAAAACATAAATTTCCATACATTTGCACATGAAAAGTCTTCTTTCACTTTTCATTTATCAAGAGAATAGTTCTGAAGAATTAATTCTGTAGGAAATTCTATTCTGTTGCCCTAAAATTAAAATCTTATATTTATCTGTTCATCGTCTTATGTGCTGTAGGCCTTTTACTGCAAATAAATTCAGAATTTTTGTCTCCATTACAGAACAGTGGCAACAGAGGTAATAAAACACAAACATTTTTTTTTGTTCCATCTGTAAAAATGCTACCTTTTCTTCCCACTGGAAATTCTTAAAACATCTTCCTTCCAGCAACCAACCCACATGATAAGTTTTATACGGCATACAATGTAGCATTAACAAAAGAAAGTTGTACTTTGCCTATTCCTTATATTCACTGCGTTTAAATTCATCTAATTGAGCTGTTTCCATCAGGAATAGTAGATTTTTAAGCCATCTCTACAAAAGCCCTCCAGGCAACAAAGTGAGTCCAATTAATTATATGTTTTCATCTTGTCTTTACACAAAATCAGCTGACAAGACAAATATATAGCAAGAGATGACCAGAAACAAATTTTAGGAAGACTAACCTGCCCCTCTACACTTTCTGTAGCTGCTGTGTTGGATTTCATCCTTAGTTGGCCATACCATCACCATACTTGGCCAAATTCAGTTGTGACTTTTACCTATGTTAGAAAAAGCTTTGTCTGGGAGACACATCTGAGCAGAAGTATAAAAGCTTGATGTTCTGTAACACAAGTATTTAAGCAGTCCTTAATCCAAAAGCATTTTGGATTGCTACTTAGAACTACAAATATTGTAGTTCTTTCTGCATTTAGTTTCATAGCACTGTCTTTCTGCTCTTTTCTATTTCCTCTCCCCCAAACTGAGTCTCTTGATATCCCTTCTCTTTACACAAAAAACATTCAACAGTATTTGAGCTGAACCTTCAACTTTACAGTGTTCATCTGCACCCATGCTAGGAAAAACAGACTGTCCATTTAAAAAAAAAACAAAACACACAGTGAATATGAGAATCATTGGAGGGCTGAAAAGAAATCTATGGGAAAATCATGAAGATTGTTTTGACAAATGAACAATTTTTAACAAAAACGAATACATATTCCTTTTTGTCATTATTGTTTGTAAAGGACCTATCCTGTAATAAATCCTATTTTGCAAGTTACAGTTTTCAGTACTGGAAAAGCAAAGACAAAGGCCAGAACCTCAGATGCTGTAAACATTGTGACTTGATGGCACATAATAGCACTGTTCTAATAGCAAGCAAGAATAAGCAAAATTCTTATGTACTTCAATGAAAATACAGGATTTCTACTGTTTGCAGTGAACTTGAGAATTCATTTAATGAGCAAGCTTCATTAACATAAAGCATATTTGTTATACAGGCCAACAGAATACACCTCCGGCTCCCAAGTAGAGATGCAACCTTTCAGAGCCCCAGTGCCACTTTCTGACAGAGACTGAGTGAAGTACTGCCCAGCTTCCTGCTGATGAATGACAGGATGTCCAAAAGACAACATGGCAACTTAACTGAGCAAAATAAAGACACAACCCCCTGAATGACAATGGTTAACCACATACACAGAAACAACCAGGCTAACAAGAATGCCATGTTACAAGGCTTTAGCTGTAATTTTTCCCAATATTTGTTCACCATTAATATCCTGATCCCTACTACAGTAGTTGATGCTATTGTCAACTGTTATGACTGAATATGCTGGATAACCAGCAGAGCTCCTTCATGTCTTTCTCTGCTCACAAACTGTATGACTGGTGCTCTAAGACAAAAGCTGGAGAAATATCTGCAAGTTCTGCATATATAGTTAGATCTCTGCTAACTAAGAATTTAAAGCTCTCTTTATTAAATACCTAGTAGCAATCTCAGGTCATTTAAAGGCATATCTTCCTGGAAGAAGTAGCATAGCCAGCCAAAGTACGGAAAGAAATGAAAACTGTTCAACTCTTACACAGCATCTCTCAGTTTACTTGGAGATTCAGATTGGTGTGACACATGTAGGCTTTTACAGATCCTCCGTCTCTTCCCACCTCTAAGGCAACTATCTCTCCTCCAGCTTGGTCCTGTGGATGCAAAAAGGATTGCAGTAGGATTTCCTACTTAGGAGGTGATATCTCTTCAGGAATTTAATTTTAATGTTCTCTGGATATTTGGGCTTCAGCTGATTAAATAAATTAGCTAGACTAATATGTTAGAAACTAGTGGTAGATCTAGTACAGAGTACTATCCTTCATTTTCTACCAGATGTTCTTTCTACTTTGATAATGATCCTTAAGGAAAAAAAAAAAAGGAGCATGCTTTCAACTTTAAA
>VXAK01014808.1:343-27706 GCA_013399435.1 Arenaria interpres
CCGTTAAAAGCCGTTGGGCACCGTTGGGGGGTGGATCGTGTCGTGAGGGGAGAGGGGCGGCAGGACGGGCCGGGGAGCTGAGGCGAAGCCCCCGCTGGCGGTGTCCCGGGACAGGACAGACAGACGGACGGCGCCGTGAAACCTCTACCTGGGTGATTTTTATTTATTAAATAAGGCTAGCAGCCTGGCTGCTGCCCCGGCCGTGTGCCTGTGGGGACCTCCCAGGGCTGCCGGCTTCGGCCGAGGTAAAAGGTGCTCATCGCTGAGGTAAAAATATTTGAAGCAAGGACGTGAGATCTTCGAGGTAGGGACAAACTGTTTTTTTCTTGCCCGAGAATAGAGGATTGTGAGGGAGAAGCCGTCCCCATACCCGATAAAACAGTTAGGGTGTTTTTCCTTTCATAATTACTACATTCATAACTTTTTGCATAGCCGGATTAGGATGCGAAACATTCCTTACTCTTCTGATGCATTAACTGGATGTTTTGAGTCCAGCTTCATTAATTTCCCCCAGAAGTAGTGGGTTTTGTACCTTTGCATACGTGAGGTGACCGTGGTGGACGTATGTGTGTGACTTAGAAGGTGTTTATTTCTGCGGTGGTGAAATCATCCTCATGCGTAATTAGCAGTTCTTTTTAACCGGTTACATATGTTGGAGTTATTTACACTCTGCATGTGCTACAGAAATAACTTCATGCTGTAAATGTTCAGGATGGAACAGGATAAGGTGAAAAAGAGAGCAAATCTCATGAATGCCACTACAGATACCTGATGGACTAAGATTTAAAAAAAAAAAGCCCAAATGACTCCTTTGACTGACAACCAGTGGAGGTACAGAATTTATTCTCACTGAAACGAGAGTAAAGATGGTAGCCTAGTTTTATGTAGGCATATTGAAAGTATGCAACAGATCACTCTGTTGTGAGAATTCTTTGAAATCTGATTGTTCTGAACTGTTAATGGTGCAGTTGTAAGTTTTTTCTTATGAATAAAACCACAAAAGTGTGATGGTTACCACTGTCAAATCCTGTAGTGATGTCAAGTAATGCAGGCTGAAAAGGGTGTCTAGCAGTCAGCTATTCACTCCACTGAAAAAAGGAGTAGAAAAATTTAGATGATGACTTAAGTTTTCTGCTCTCCTCTCCCCCAAACCTTTAGGTCCCTAAAAGTGTAAATTCTGCAGTTTCTTCAAAGGATTAAAAGTGTATTCTACTCTGAATCTCTTGCTACAATTTAAATGGTTATTTCCTTCATTGCTATCACAATTTTAATAATTTTTAAATATAATTGATGTCTGTTATTATGTTTTACCAGTCATCTTTTTACTGGACTGAAATTGTTGTCTGAAAACATACAGTACTTCTAGCAAATGGGAAAAATTATACTTCAATAAATCAGAGTAGTTATTGCAAATTTACTCTTAGTGAAACATTTTTCAGCTTTCAGTCTGTACACTTATGGAGAGCAATCCATTAGTTCCAGAGCTCTGTAAGAGGCAACTAAGAAAGGAAGCCTTTTGTCAATACTCTTATATTTATGGTGCGTATTTCTTGTGTCTGTTGAAAAATTGTTGTGGGATTGAAATTGAAAACGGCTGGAAATGCTTATCTATTGTAACAGAGCAAGAATTGGTACCCTCTTTTCTTATAAATAGATAATAATACTATTCAAAAACATGTTTTGCGAAGGTCATAGAATAACAGATTTGACACCCTGCTGGAATAAACTTTTGAGCATATACAAAACACAAGGATTTTGGTTATCCTTTCTATAAGAACTATTATAATCTGGTTTCTTATTTTTTCTAAAATGTAGTATAATGTGTAGCTTATGTATTGAGCCACAGGAGTTTCTTTTACCTTAATTATCTCATTGTGAAAATTTTCCCAAGAAACAAAACTCCTACTGCTTCGCTGTGACCTGATTTTGGTCACTGTAATATAGTTGTAAGGGTTAGTAGATATATTTTAAATATGTTCTTATAAGGGTAGTGAAGGTTTTTAATAGTCATATTTTCCTGTTAAAACGCTTTTTAAGTGTTTTGTTGTTTGCTTCTTTGTTCTTGTTTTTTTAAAAAAACACATTTGGTTACTCAGTTCTTGATTAATCTGAGCAACCATCACTTTCAAAGATTTCTGAGGTTCTAAGACTGAACAAGAACTTAAATTTTGTAAATTATTTTAAAGAACAAGAAAGAATGGTAGCATTTGGACTTCATATTGTTCTAACCTGAAGCTGGCTGAGGTTTGGGCAGCTATCTGGAATGATTTAACAGTGGATCAAATAAAATCTCATTTCCTTCCTGCTGGGAAGTCAGATGAATTATAATTTTCATTAATATTGATGTAATAGGTTCAAGAAAAACTGTAAAACCAAAACAAAATAAGAGGGTAAAATGAGGATTTTTATTTTTGGAAACTGCTTTTCTGATGCTTTCCTCTAAGAAGTTAAATGCTCTCTGTACATTCTTGTGCTCTGTACTATTAGGGGGCAGACAGAATGAAGCTAGTCAGAATATCTTAAAAGAATTGTAAATAAAATACAGTAACTTCTTCAGACATCTGGAACATGTAATTATTTTTTTCTACCTCCATGTAATGTCTCATATGGGTTGCCAGTGGTGTCTGTCATGGAAAACAAAAACAAAAAACAAATTAGATACTATCGGTAACATTTGTTTAAGCTATGCGCAAGACTTAGCGCATCACAGAATGGTTTGGATTGGAAGGGACCTTAAAGATCATCCAGTTTCAACCCTCTTGCCATGGCCAGGGACACCTCCCACTAGACCAGGTTGCTCAAAGCCCCATCCAGTCTGGCCTTGAACCCCTCCAGGGATGGGGCAGCCACAGCTTCTCTGGGCAACCTGTTCCAGTGTCTCACTACCCTCACAGGAAAGAATTTCTTCCTGAGATCTATCTATATCTCCCCTCTTTCCATTTAAAACCCTTACCCTTGCCTTTTCACTCCACTCCCTGATCAAGAGTCCCTCCCCATCTCTCCTGTAGCCCCTTCAGGGACTGGAAGGGGCTCCAAGGTCTCTCTGAAGCCTTCTCTTCTCCAGGCTGAACTCCCCCAACTCTCACAGCAGAGGGGCTCCAGCCCTTTGATCATCTTCATGGCCTCTTCTGGACCCGATCCAACAGGGTCCTTCCAAGTCCTTCCTATGCTGAGGACTTCAGAACTGGACACAGTGCTCCAGGTGGGGTCTCACCAGAGCGGAGCAGAAGGGCAGAATCGCCTCCCTCGCCCTGCTGGCCACACTGCTTTTGATGCAGCCCAGGATGTGGTTGGCTGTCTGGTCTTATCTTAACGTATTATTGCTGGAATTTCACTCATACATATTAAATGAAAGAAAAGGGCCGAAAAATCAAAATCTCCATGTACTACCTAGTACCAATACTAGTTTCTGTGGTATGGGAATTGTTTAAGCTTGTAGGTTGTTCAATGCCCATGTTACCTCTCTCTGTAATGACACAATATTAGAAACATAATGTAGAAGTGGGTGGTTTTGTGTCACTGTTGTAGAAAACTGCTAAAGAATTTAGTTGAGGATGATGACCTTTCTACTTGGTTTCTTATAAGCAGCCTCTGGAATTTAATAAAACCTTACATTCCTATTATAGAATTACACAGGCTGCTTCAAACAACTCTTCCGGTGTTCAGAATAAACTTTATGTAACATTATGACTTTCAAAACAACTACTACTTTATGTAGCACTATGACTTTCAAATTTCAGGAAAACTTTTCCACCTGAGGCACATCTTACAGAATATATTACAGGTACAAAGCAGATACATTATTTTCAGCTAGTATAAAATGGCACAAGATAAAATTATTTGCTGGGATCTCATAATGGATTGCCCATTTTAATCTCAACTTTCCAGGCACTGGTATATATCAATAATAAAAAAAATCAAAAGGTTAAAATTAGTGTACAGTTTACCATAGAAGGCAGTATTTGGATAGAAGCGCATCGTTTTAATTCTTTGAAGTTTAAAGCAACCCAAACTAAAAAGTTAGCTTTTACAGAATAAATGCATATAGTTTACAGCCAACTACATGTATGCCAGAATAATAATAGCATAGTCTAAAACCTTTCCCTGAGTTTGAATTCTCTTAAGTATAGAGCTTGATAAAGTTGGTTATGTTTGAAGCTACAGTGGCCAAATGTATAACAGCCAAATGAGACTGTCTTCCAGTGGGGTTAGCGTCAAAATGTTGAGTGAATGTCACATGGGACAAAAAAAGTAGTGCAGAGGTATCTCAGTCAGTTGATTTGAGTATATGCTGCTTTTGAGTCTTGTTGCAGCAATGCAGTACACTGGTGCTTTGGGTGCTTTACCAGCTGAGGTGTCATTTAAATGTGTTTTGGCCAAGGTGTCTTCTCATTTGGACCAATGCCACTGAGCGTATTTTGTGGGGATTGTGTGATACAATTGACAGCATGATTTGGTCTACTAACTGCATAATTTTATATCCTCATCTGATCATGTTGTAAGCTCAAGAACAGAGTAGATGGCTGTCTTACTAATGATTGCAGATACTTTGGTTTGCTGTCCTCAGCTCTTGTTAGTCTTTATAATGTGCTTTTTACTAAACAGCTTTACTCCATTTCTAAACTACCCTGAACTAAGATCTAGCTTCCTGTTAACATTTCTATGAACTGTCAAGTCTGTTTGAAATCCCAACAAGATTTGACCCCGTTCATTTCTAGTGTTGCTGCGCTGAGTTGTATCTGAAGTGAAGTTGACCGAAGCTGACCAAATTGTAGTTTATTTGGTATCTCTTAAAATGTGACATGCTTGTGTAAAGTCCTGCAGCATTATTATTCTCTCCAAATATATTTGTTTCGGGTAATCCGAGTCCTTCCCTTTTTTAATATTTTAGGATGAAATTACATGCTTCGAGATTTCTTTAGGAAAGCTTTAAGAAAAGAGCTTTTCAAAGTGCTTCATTTTTTTAATACTGTGGGAAAACAATTAATAAATACCAAAACCATTACCATTTAAAAAAAGAATTTTTGTGGTCGACCATCTCTGTTTGAACTCATACCAGCATGTCTTTGAATGTGTGTGGCTGCTTCAGAACCAGTAGTACTTAAGGATTGTCAGAAAGTATTAGGAGTATCATGCCAGTGAAAAAATGAATGGTACCTGCCTAAAAGTTGGACCAGATTTGGTGGACTTTTGCAGTATTCTGATATAAATGTAAATTCAAATTAATCTGGGAACAGCTCTCTGGCATGGCAAGAGTCGTGTGCACTGAAGTTGGTGACATTTACGTGAACCAGGCATAAGAAGAATAAAGCAGCAGAGCTTTTTTGGGTTTGCATTTTGGTTTTTTTCCCCCCTTATTTTTCTTTTGAAGTGTGAAGATAGCATTGATCTTGATAAACTACTTTAATATGACTTTGGCCTGACTTAGCTGTTAGAAGTTCACAGGTATACTTAAAACCAGTGAGAGGCAGTGACTGAACAGAGTAATAGAGGCTAAGATTGACTTTGAGTGTTAAAATGAAGCATCCTTTTTTGCAAACACCAGTGAAAGAAGCCCTTGGAATCTACATTCGGTGCTGTTCCTGCTATTGGATTTGGGTGTTATGTTTAGCAGACGATTATGCCTTGTTTTCTCATTTACGAAGCATGGGTAATAGAACTGATCTCCAAGTATTGCATGTCGTCCCTAAAATGCCTTTACTTTCTAACAGAAAATGCTGTGTACGTATAAGATGTTGCCACTTGTATTATTTGTCTGTATTGGTGATGTGGATTATATTTTATTAGTATTCAAGATGCAGTAGTTCAGGTAAAAAATTTGAAAGCTCTCCAAGAGTTACGTATGGGGAATTTGGCGAGTATTCGGTGTCTGACTCAGGCTTCCTGATAAAATTCTTAGCCTCATTTTTGTTAAGTTGTGCAACCTTAATTTTAAAGATACATAAAAAGTTCACAACAGAATGACTTAAAGCTTGGGTTGATAGCAAATTCAGTTGCGCAAAGCATTTCCCTCACAAACTGGGTGCTGGTCTATCAGTGTCTTATTTTTTCTGTAACCTTGGTTTGGAGGATAGATATCTCCCTTACCTGAAACCAGGAAAGAGATCCATGAGCTCTCTTGAACCTGCGCTTCTCTGCAGTAAATGCTGCCATTCATCTCAATTTAACTTCTTTACAGCGCTTTAAAGCCTGTCTTGAAAAGAAAGTCATTTCCTTACAGGTTTGTGGTCAAGCTTGAGTTTTCTTTAAGATACTGAAGTTCAGTGCTGTCCTTTAATGAGTCATTAATTCAGTTCTCTGAGAATATTGGATAATTATGTGATTAAAATAAAATCAGATTAAGATTTTATGAACAGCAGCACAAATGCTGTTGCTGTATGTTATACGTATTTCTTGAAGACATTTTTTCTTCTCTAAGCGGCTAAGCACATTGTCCCTGAAGGTTTCATAGTCATGACAGTTTAAGGAATGAGTCTGATATTTCCACTCTTATTAAAAGACAGAGCAAAACCAGATTGGTCTGGCTATAACATAGCTTGACAGTTCTCTTGCAACTTTTCTTTCAGAATGTTGTCACATTAATGCTGACAGACAGATATTAGGCCAGGCAGAACAGGCTGTGGAGCAAAGTATATTTTATATATTGGAAAATATGTATATTTCAGTTTAGTTACCTTGTCATGCTTAAATAATAATTAAAAAATCAAAGAAGTCTTCGGGCTCTACCACAGACTTAAATGCTGTGGAAAGATTAAATTGAATCTCCGTGTATGCTCGAACTGTCATGATGAGATTTATTTGGAGAAAGGTTTTAGATTGTGAGTGGTTGCCACTGGCTGTAATTCCAGATGCTTCACAAGTCCCAGTGACTCCATTATCAGTGTAAAATAAATTACTCTGTGGAGTCTCGTGCCTCCCACAAAAATATGCAAAGACCGATTTAAACGTTACTTGGTTGTCACATATCTGATATTTTTAGGTCTTCAGATAAGTTGGAAAATGTGCTTACTAAAGGGATTTTATGTCCAAATTGGTAAATAATGTATTTTTAGTGCTTTTTTTTAAACTTCTATGCTTGTTAATAAGCAAAGCAATATAGCTGTCATATTTTATTAGACCGTTGAGTACAACTCTCAGATTGAGTCTGAGGCAGGAGGTTGTAGCTCTTATTACATGTATTTGTTCAGCCACCACATGCTACATTAAATCATGCTTAAAGTATTGAATTCAAGTATTAGTATATAAAGCAAGGTTTTATTTTAGGAATGTCATTGTGAAAAGTTACATTAGAAGGCGCTAAAAAAAATCACAAAACATTTACAGTAGAAGTAGGTTTTCTCAGCAAGATACTGCAGGAGTGCTGAACTTGCAGCTCCAGTTTCGATTATGTGAGCACGTGAAGCAGAGCATAAGGGAGATGAAGAAATGGTGCCTTTATTGAATTGTCCCACTGCTTCTAACTCCTCACCAATGCGATAGGTCGTGAAATACCTTTAGGCTGGTTTTGGATCCTTTTGTATTTCTACGTTTTTGCGGGTCATGTCATATCCTAGCTATCAGAGAGAGATATTTTTTTTTATTTTTTTTTTAATTCTCTTTTTCTAAATACAGCTGGAAGTCTAAGCCAAGCATATCACTGGAGGAACCAAAGTTTAAAAATAAGGACATCTACAGTAAAATGGTTAGAATTAGTGAGTTGTAGTCCTTGCAATTCTCTGATAAGAGATACTATGAAAGTGCCAGGCGTTGTTGATACCAGCGCCATTTTTTTAATAGAATGACATTTGATTTCTGAATGCATTTAAATGCCAGCCATCTTCATGCTGTGAGTCACTGCTTCAAGTGTTTGATTGTTTAGTCAGTCTTATGTTGCATTATTATTTTATTGTGTTATGAGTTCTGGCTAAATAGTTCACATTGTATCACCATCTAAGTATAAACTGCCTCGTACATTCACAGAATGGGCATTTATTAGCAAGCATAATGAGGGCCCCACCGAGATCAATTTGATTGTGTGAGCTTCAGAGATTTTCCTCCCTCAGTATTATGTAAACACTATGAGCAGATCCTTTAGAAAATTGATTTGATGATCATTTAAATGGCAGGCCTTTTTGGAGCTATGCTGAAATGTATCCTTAGCCTTAACCATGCTTGTGTAATTAAACTAAGGAGTTTCATAAGAATATATGTGAATATACGTGAACTGATGAGGATGCTTTTTGGGCTGCTGTTATTTTACCCTCAACATTTGATCATTTTTTACAGGCTGCAGTATCCTTTGCCCTATTTCTGCAGCTGCAACTGCACTGCTGCTGTGTTGCTTCACCTTGCCTTATTTCTGCAAACATGGCTGTGTGGCTGATAGCTGTTTTGTTTATGTGTGTGTGTCATGGCCTTGGAGGAGTTTCCTGCCAGTTCTGCCTGGCCATTTTTTGAGAAAGAGAAAAAACTTGGGAAGATCTTGAATCTGATCATCCCTGCCTGATGCTGCTTGCATTAGAACAGCCACTTGTCCTGCCTCTTGCTGGTCCAGCTGGGCTCCTGCCATGTGACTGGGAGGCAGGGAATACAGATCTGGCAGCATTTCCCAAAGTGGGCTCCTTTCCGAGGCAGCATTGGTAGGATCCCAATGTTGAGTGGGTAATAGGAAATAAAAAAGGTGTGGGAAGGGGTGGGGGAAATGGGACTGTGGCAGAGAAGAGTTCAAGGAGAAAGATGTGAAGGAAAAAGCAAAGGAAAGAAAATACATGTATGGGTAAGGGTCCAACAAGAAGGAAGATTGAGAACACAGAATTCTTGTTTGGGAGACAGTTATTTGAGATTAAAAAGCTGACTGAATCCAGAAGGTGTGGTTGAATTCAGGTGGTAGACATTTTTGGAGAGCCTGTGCAATGAGTCTTCTGTGTGGGTATGGTGTAATGTGTGACATGCTTCAACAGATTTTTTTAGCGACAGAATCCAGATGCCCTTATGTGTTCCCTGAATTTTGGTGAATGTGTCTAAATCACTGCTGGTAGGAATGGAGAACACAAGAGAGGGGAAAAGAAGGAGCAGCAGCAATGTGAAACCCGTGAGGAAATGGAAGAGAACTCAATGTAAGGAATATGTGAGGGAAAGGGAGGTATTGCTTCTCCCAAGCCTACATTAGTGTAACAGAAATTAAGAATGTCAAAATAATAATTTGTAACAGCATATACGAATCTTTAAAAGCTCCGGAGTAGAGTAAATTGTGGTGTGGTGATAAGATTGGAAACTTGCTTAGAGAAAGCACTAGCCAACTGGCCAGTCTGTCATCCATGGCTTTTACTGATACTGAAAAAAAAATCTTCTCTTTTGATCTCATTCTCTTACTTCCTTCTTTGGACCAAATATTTCTTCTAGTTTTATCTATTCTGGTACATTTTCCCATCTGTTTACTACTCTGTCCCCGAATTTATTCTGCAGAAATACCCTGTTTGTTCCTAGTTTTGGGTTTATCAGCTGTGTGCTGTTAACTGATAGAAAAAGTGCTTCAGTTCGTTTTGAGAATAATTTATGAAGATGGAGCTTTGTGCTTTTAATGTGTCTGTGTCTTTCTCCTTGCATATCCTCCATACTGTAGATTTGATCAGAAGGAAAAGACAAGTAGAAACGTTGCATAGGAACACATTGCATTTAAGGTGGGGTAAATTAGAAATTATTTGCGATTTTGAGGAAAAACAAGGACAGGAGAACATACCCTCTCATATCTATCGGTAGTCAGTTATATTGCCTTCAGCCAGAATTAGCCTGCTATTGGTCCAGTATCACTAGGCTACCATCCATCCTCCTTCCTTCCACATCTGGCCAGCCTTTTGTATTTGGTTTTTCACCAACTCATGTCTAGCCCATCCCCTGTTTGGTGTGGAAAAAGCTGCGTAGTGAAGAACTTGGCCTATTCAAGTAGAAGATCTACAGCTCTGTAGCAATGAATCTGTGATACAGAAGTAATGAGAAATAAAATCTCAGTTATTTCATTTTTTTACTGTGCTTTCTTAGTTTGTATGGAGTTTAGGATAAAGAGAAGCAAAGCAGTGCTCTCTTTTGCACTGAAAGCAGAATTCTCCAGCAGCTCCTGGGTGTGGATACAAAATAATGCCGTTTTCTTCTTACCCTGGTTGGTTGAGAGGTCTGCAAACCAGTTTGTCTGCACTAGCCATTACAATGGCCAGTATTGAATCAGAGCCACAAATCTGAGGTCATCACCTCAGCTGTAAAGCTTGGATCCGGGCTCCCATAACTTGCCCTTGACCCATTGAAGAGATCAAGAGTAGGGGTGAAGCTTTGGCCTAAATTTATACCTCTCCTTGTTCAATTTATCTGCAGATACTGTCTTTGTTTGCATCCTTTCCAGGACAGAAGAAGCTGGTGCAAGAGTCTGTATGACCTTGGCTAGGATGCCCTTTCTCATCTTGCTGAATGTGTGGCTGTGACTGGGAATACACCCTGTAACAGATTGTTTGCTTTTCAGGACAGTCCTGACCATCAGATCACGATAGTACCTAACTAACAAGCGACAGCATTCCTGATACGGCATGTCAGTTGTTGTCACCAGTGCTCTATGAGTAACTCTTCTTGGGGTTTTGGTGCTGAGCTGAAGAAATCAGGAGTTACTGAAATATTTAAAAGGTTTTGGTCTTGTTATCTAAACGGAAAAACCTGTTTGTTTTAGAAAGAATCCAGATAAAATACTCCGTTGCATGTAGGAGGAGGAGACCATATGCAGGGCAGAATATTGGCAGCATGTTTGTGACAAAAGTGCCGGGAGTGTGGGAGCTTTATACTAAGTTCCCTATTGCTGCAGAGATTCAACCTGTATTTCCCATAGCCTGCAAAGGTGCATAGATGTGGAGCCTTTGGGGCTGGTGGGAAATACTGTCAAATCCTCTGTAAGATTTTACTGGTAGAAGGAGAGGAGCACACGTACAAGTGTTTGGGAGTGCCAACTTCACGTCTGCTGACTTTGATTCGGACCCTGACATAGGCTTCACCATCAGCCGACAGAGTCTCCAGCCAGAGGTCTGGAGTCCTGCTAAGTGGAACGGTCTCACATTGTATAAAATTCTTACCCAGAAAAATAAGAGTAGGTCTCTTGCCTCTGTAATCACTTCAGTGAAATAAATATTTATGCACGGTAGCATGATACCAGCAGTGGAACTGACACTGCTATCCATATTTTAAAAAAATGAGTAGCCTGATGATTCAGGTTCTCTTGTGAGAGAGAGAAGACATGATTTTTTAAGTCAACTGAGGCAGAAGAATTGTTTCTGCCACACTGAATGTAATTAAACTTAAGTAATGCATCTCCATGTACATGCAAGCTTTTTTCTGTTCGGAACAATGTGGTGTATTCATTGGTTTTGTTGCTAATTGAAAATGTCGGGTTTTTCTTAATGTTGGTAACAATTGTTCCTTTAAAGAAAAGTGTTGAGAGGTGTGCCTGATTCCCAGAATACTGCTACTTTCTGAACTGTTTCCCTGTGCTGGGTGCAGGGGGAGTTTAAAAAAAAAAGATAATTGTGACAACAAAATTATAAAATCCTTTGGGGCGGGAGGAAAGCGTGGCAGTCTGGACTTACCTTAAAAATTCCTCCTCCGCATGAGGTCTGTTTTGAAATGTGTTCTAGCTGCAGGGAGCAAAACTATTAGCCTATTTAGAAGCAGGCTCTGTACAGCTATATTAGCATCATCCCTCCTGCACAGCTCGCTTGCCTGTCTCCCTGCTCTTAATGAACTGCAGTTTATATGTGCACAGCTGATTTTTACCTGGCTGGGTTTCAGCTGGTCTAGACTGGAAGGCAGTGAGTGAGTATAAAGTTGTGGTGCAAGCACAGGTCATCTTTGAACTCTGTATTTGGGGAAGAGGTGGCACATTTGTCTCTCTTCTGAAGGAGAGGGTTGACATCTCTCACTTTCAGGATAAGCGTGTCAGTGGTGAGCAAGTGAAATCTGTGTCCAGAATCCTGTTGTTAGCCAGTAAAACTGTTTCTCTTTGCGGTTGGGTGAAATCATTTTAAAGACCCCATTTCACAGCAGTTGTAGAAATCTGTCAATGGATACTTGTCAAATCCTCCTGAGAACATTGTGTTCACAACAGAATTTTGCAGCCTCCAAATGGTTTTGTCAAAAGTAACACCAACAAGTGAATTCTTTACATTCAGGAGTTGCGTTGCTTTTTCCAGTTGTTGTCTGCAATGTTGCAGTAATAACCAGTAACTCACGGAGATACTAACTTCCCATTCAAAGCACTCAAAGCTCTGTACAGTATGGTTGAATTCCTGAAGATAAATTTCTGTCTTTTTCACACCGTGAGTGGAGTTTTTCATTCTTGTACTAATAGACAGTTTCAGGTGACTGCCAAATAATTATTCTTTGTGGTTTCTACTGCACCTCTCTGCAGTCTTGGAAGTCTGATTTGCCGTAGCTGAACCAGTAATATTGCCTTTGTATATTGGTTTATTGTAGTACTGCCATGTGTATATTTTTTGTGGGTTTGGTTTTTTTTTTTTAATTTTCAGGTTTTTTTATGCAGGGGCATAGGGTGTAACTATACTGATGCAGATTGGTGTGTTTGTGCATGCATACTCCTACCAATAGAGCCTTCCTCTATGGATTTTCATAAATATTTAATTATACTGATATAATTATACCTCTACATTTCCACAGGAAAACCTTTTGAATCATGTTTGCAGAATGGAGATTATGTGGTTTTAATTTTTCATATTGGAGTTTCTATTGGAAAAGTCTTAGGATCTGGCTTAAATACTTGAGAGATTTTGAGAAGATTTTCGTGACTGTTAAAGTGGCTTAAGCTTCCAGTTAGAGCCTAAAAAGTTTAAATTGTGTTGGCCTAAGTGTAGCATCCTTTTACAGACAAAAGAACTTCAATAAAACATGAAGACTAGGTGCTCAGGTGTATGTTTGTGCAGCCCTGGAAGAAGCCACAAAAGATTTGTTTGCATTAGCAACACATTCAGATTCCTGCATGGAGAGTTGTTTAATAGTGGCAGCATGTAACATTCAAGTTAAGTAGAGCAAGGAAATGCCATACAATTGTTAGTGTGAAATCTGACAAATAGAACAATTTCCTACCCTTGAGTGATTTAAAACCATTTGCAGTCTTAATCCAAAAAGGCAGTACTTAAAGCAATGCTCTGCTCTAGAGAAGAACAAAAGTACAATAATCAGACAGAAATGCAGAGTTTCACTTCTCATATGTTGCTAGTCTACTGACAGGATTCTTTGTTTCCCCTAACATTTTATATAGTTCAGCAATCCAGAGGCTTTTGTTCTTCTCCCGCTAATTCTGGAAATCATTTCATTTCTCCAAGCTTGTATAAAAAATGGAAGTGATATTTTCCTTGCATTTGTTAAGGCCTTCATTGCCTTGAAGGGTGTTCTGGTTTCAGATTTATAACTGCAAGGCATTGTTAGTTATTGTTTACTTTTATTAATATGTGGTGAATTAATAAGTGTAATATTCGGAAAAGTAAATACATTGGGGAGAGATAAGAGAAGAAAGGAATACCTTTCGTCTCATTTTCCTCTCTGTGTTTTATTTGGCTGTAGTGTTAAGGTTCTCATAAAAGCCATCATTTCAGATGTGCACTGGTTGGGGAACCTACCGAGTTATGTGGGCAGGTATGATGACAACCAAGATTTGAGGCTTTTTTTCTTTTTTAATAGGAGATGTTTAACAAAAGGAATAAAATATGACAAAATGAAAAAATTCTCTGGCTTTTGAGGCAGGTTGCACATCCGTTCATGCAATTTTGAATTGTCTTTCGAAGCAACTGCTGTCTGTCACCCTATAATAGAGAAGAGCTCTTCAGACTAACATGAAGTTAGAATGGGTGATTTCCAAAAGAATTATACTTGACAATGGAAAGATCACTCCAAATTATTTTGCTTGCTCCATTGATCATGTAACTGCGACTTTCAGAGGGATTCCAGCCTCACTTTAAATATAATCAGGATGTAAATATGTTCCAATATGGCAACTTGAAGTACCAGGCAGGTTTGTAGCTGAGATCACATGGAGAGAGACAGGGAAATAAGTCATGTGAGATAACACTGAGACATTGAGTGATACAGCCACCTGGCTAATGGGGAAGTGTGGCTACAAATACTGGAGCATTTGCTGGGTTTCAGAGATAAGCAGTTAAAAACAATCAAATAAAGGGATGAGAGAAGGAACTTTGTCAAGGATAAACAAAGATTAAAGGTTTATTGTTTGATACTAACATGCAACATGGAGTTGTATATTTCACCTATTAGGCTAAAATATCCCTGTAAATTTACAACATTAGTAGTGTTTAAGCTGAATGATGGTTTTTGTCTTTCTGACTTTGTCTAGTACTTTTTCAGGGCATGTACGTTTAAAATTGCATGCATTTTGTCTGCTACGAAGAGACAGAGGTAGTGCATTGTTTATGCATGTTATTGGGAGCTAAGACTGTACCCTGAAAGCTTGTGATGTGAACCAGGCAGTCAATATTTGTTGATACTGTTGATAGCTTCCTTCTCTGAAGTACAAACCCGTTTTTGGGCTACAGGGCTTTCTAACACCATTCTCACACCATCCTTCTGAATCTGAGCTGCTTTCTAAAGAAGCAGATTTTAGTGCCTTAGTTATCTTTTCAAATAAGGGATATCGAAGTCCATAAATAGCAGTGGTGATATCTGCCAGTATAAAACTCCTTCCAATTTCTAGATAATGTACTGAATACCAGTACTAGTTTGGAAGCTCCTGAGTGGAGACAGTTCCTACACCTCCCCTATATGAATTCCTGCAGTGTGGCTTTGATGTAGGGGTGGAGAGGAGAGCAGTGTCAGGTCTCTCTGCTCAAACACTTCCTAATCAAACCAAAGCTATTGAAATGCAGCCATATGGGTAGTGGTGCAAGTGGCTTTTCTTATCTCTTTGGCCACAGCTTGACTGGGTAGATTTCTCCGTCTTTGGAGTTGTCTGCAGAGGAAATTCCTGGAAGACACCTCTTCCCTGGGATGCAGTTCTTTTTGGACTCGGTCCCTGCTTAGATCAGCAAGGGGAGAGTGTGGTGTCCCCTCAGCCACAGAGAGCTGAGCCTTCTGGATGGCCAGGTGAAGCCTGAAAAAGGAACCTTATTTCACCATTTTTTTTTTTTTCATTTCTCTGCCACTCATTTTTGTGCTGTCACATTATCCATGGCCCTTTCCTCATGTTCATAAGAATTTTCCTTTTACTCCCTACTGCTAGAAGTGACGGCTTAATAATGCAGGGATAATTTGTTACATGTAACTTATGTATAAAGGCTCTTAAAGAAATTTGGCAAGAAAAGGGGTTTGGCTTTTTCAGAAAAGGGATTGGTTAGATCTAGTTTCTAGTATCAGTATAAAAGGCTCCAGACACCCAAGAGTTAATCCACTATTTTAGGAAGAAAATGAAGTAGAGATTTAGTGCCAGCATCATTTAGCTCTGTTATTAATTCACATAGAAGGGCTGTAATGCATAAGATTTGTGTGTGTATGTGTGGGTTTGTATGAATGTCAATTAGCATGAGCTGGGATGGAGTTTCTGCTGAATTGAAGACAAATCGTTTTGGAGTTGTGCCAATTTGGATGCAAGTTCCTGCAAAATAAAACTTTCTCATTTTACTAAGTAGCTGTTGTAACGAAGCAGTCTTGGCAGTGATAGACTTGGTTTGTGTTATCTCTGAACAAATCTAAAAGTTAGGAGAAGGCTCCCAAGTTTCACAGCAGGTTTGTGCTGTGTTCCAAATGGAGCAGTGAAAAGGGAAATCATGTGCCTCCTCTCCGTTTTAAAAATAAGGTTGGTGTTTTTACCACTTGGATCTTCTGATGTGGTGTCTGCAGAGATTGGGGGCTGAAGCTGACAGTTCAGAAAGTCCCATCCAGTTCTCTTTCTTGGATTCTGTTTCAGTAACTAAGTGACAATATATTAATAACATTTACTAGCATTACTGTTTCATTATAGGACAAACAAGAGATACTTTGGTCTAGAAAGTAAGAGAAAATGTTTCAATCTCTACCAAGCAGTGTGTTTTCTTTAAAATAAATACAGTGAAATATTGAACCTATGTCTGATTTTCCTAAAACCATAATGAATCCAAAGCAAAAATGTAGTGTTGGAACAAAATTTTGCTTTTTTGTCTTAAATGTGGAAATTCTTTCAGAATCAGTTTATTGGAAATGTTGGAAAAACTTGTTCTTCTGACTCAGAGAAAATATGTTATTTTGAAAACTCTGATATGTACATCTAACCCTTCCCTTACTGAAAATGAGGATCTGATTGCTTGTGCTAGTTAACAAAATGCTAGTGTGCAGGATCATTGGTAGCTATTCTTTCTGGATGAAATATGAAGCTAAAATAGACCTAAAACATTTCCTTGAAAGTTTGCATGGTTTTTTTACTTCCATGTCTTGGTCAAACTGTAGCTTAAGTTTTCCTTTTTGCTGCCTTAAATCCTCTAGCACTGCAGTTTCAATCTGTATTTCTTCATTTCTTTCTCTGAACTGTTGACATAGTACAGAGCAACTGTATGCCCCACAGCCCTCGAGCAACTAAATATTAGTCAATCTGTACCATAACATATTTTGGATCTCTGGTAGATTGAAGCAGTTTGTTTTATGAAGAACCAGTGCTTTATTGGAGATCTTTTTACACCCAAAAATATAGGCATTAGGGGCATGAGTGAGAACAGCGTTGTAAACTTGCAATATTGCACAGCTCCGATTTTAAAGACAATACCTAACTTGTTGAAATACTGAATTTACTATAGTTACAATTGTAACCATAATGAGTAATTTTGTGCTCTTTCGGTGGGTCATAGATTGAATTTGTGAACCTGAACAGGAAGCAGCTCTGACGCTCCTTAGAAGACCTTCCTGAGCTGTATTAAATACAGATCCAATACCGGATACTGAATTTAACTGAGTTTTTAGAGTTCGAAGGGGCCATAGAGATCATCTAGTCCAACTCCCCTGCCAAAGCAGGACTACCCAGAGCGTGTCAGAGCATGCCACTCAGGACTGCATCCAGGTGGGTCTTGAAAATCTCCAAAGAAGGGGACTCCACAACCTCCCTGGGCAGCCTGTTCCAGGGCTCTGTCACCCTCACCGTGAAAAAGTTTTTCCTCATATTCGAGTGGAACCTTTTATGTTCCAACTTGTGCCCATTGCCCCTTGTCCTCTCACTGGCAACCACTGAAAAGAGTCTGGTTCCCTCCTCCTTCAGCCCGCCCTTGAGATACTTGTAGGCATTAATAAGGTCTCCCCTCAGCCTTCTCTTCTCCAGACTAAATAGTCCCAGCTCTCTCAGCCTCTCCTCATAAGGGAGATGCTCCAGTCCTTGAATCACCTTTGTAGCCCTACGCTGGACTCTTTCTGGTAGTTCCCTGTCCCTCTTGAACTGGGGAGCCCAGAACTGGACGCAGTATTCCAGTTGTGGCCTCACCAGTGCAGAGTAGAGGGGCAGAATGACCTCCCTTTACCTGCTGGCCACACTCTTCCTTATGCAGCCCAGGATTCCGTTGGCCCTCCTGGCCACAAGAGCACACTGCTTGCTCATTGTCATTTTGTTGTCAACCAAGACCCCCAGATCTTTTTTTTCAGAGCTTGTCTCCAGCAGGTCCAGATACAGTTCACTAGTGTTAAGAACATGAGTGAGTAGCACCATAAACACTCGTCTTACTTAGTAAGTACGAAATAAGAATATAAAAATTTTCTCTTTAAGAAGTAAAAAGCAGAGAGTTACACTGATCTGGAGTTTTTTTTCTGATGGATTTGAAAGTTAACCCCAAGACTTAGAACAAAGATAGTTTCTCAGCTTCTTGTCAGTATATAGGCTGATGCCGTGCAGTGTTGGCCTCTGTTTAGCCTATTTCATTTCTTCTGAATTAACTTGAGTTAATGGTAACAGCCTACTTTGTCCCCTCTTCTGAAGACATAAAGTGACTTGTGAAGGGAATCTGGGAACTACTCATTTGCTGCACGTCTCCCCACTCCAGGTGTTGTAAAAAGTGAATCAGCTGATAACTCCTCTGTTACAAAGAAGTGCGGATATGCTCTAAAAGCTTTGTGCATATTCTTAACTGAGCCTGTGTCCTTTCCATTAAGTTAATTTTCTATTTAAGTGATAATTACAGAAAGTTTATAAAGTGCATAGGCACACATTCTGGATGTTTTCCCATCACGGTACCTTTGTTTTTATTTAATGCCCTTTTTTAAGGGGCTGCAGGTAGATGATAGAGTGTGACAGTAGACTGTGGTTTTTACAGCAGAAATTAAGTTCTGTCTTTTCTGCCTTCAGAGGCTGTGAAAGCTGTGCTGTGCAGCTCAGTGGCAATCAAGATGTTGTAGGAAGACATTTATTTATTACAATACAATAAGCTCTTGGTTTTAGGTCCTTAAAAACCCCAGGCCATCAGATGTTTAGTAAAAACAACTCAAGCACTGGCAAGTAAAAAAAAAAAAAGATGTTGCCTGTCATAGCACAGCCTGCATTCCATGCTTTTCCTGCACTAATGAACCAAAGTAGGCCAAATTACTCTCTGGTGTAGTCATGTATAGTTTAGTATCAAATAACAGGATTTGTTAGTGTCACTAGCAGAATTTTTTCCCAGGGATTTGATTTCTTTTTTTTTTTTCCTCCTAGCTTAATATCAGAACTTTATGGTGTTCTTAAAAGAAGATTGTCAGATTGGTTCAGATCTGATTTCAGTCTTCTCTGATGCTGTGAGTACTGAATTTAACAAAAAGGTGGTCCTGGTGAGGGGGAGGAGATAGTACTTAAAAAGCAGTTTCAATCTCACATCTACATTACCTGATGCA
Organism: Arenaria interpres; assembly: GCA_013399435.1. Lineage (NCBI taxonomy): Eukaryota > Metazoa > Chordata > Aves > Charadriiformes > Scolopacidae > Arenaria > Arenaria interpres. Next base: position 19,193 of record VXAK01014808.1, read on the forward strand.
TGGTTTATGGTCAAAGCCTATAACATTAACAAAATTATTCTACGGATTACTAGGGTATTACAAAAATATTGACAGCATTGTGACCAACAGCTGCTTAGGCTCAAATGGGGGTTGTCATTGGAGATGGCAGTGGAGGTGTCGGCTCAGAGGGACCCTTACGAAGGGGAAGGGGTTTTCCTGGCTGCATTTACATCGCTTGGTAGCCCGAACCTGATCAGTTCAACCAGAAGAGAAAGAGGGAAGAGGGACAACCATCTTGAATATATGTTCACCAACCACATAGCTAAATTTCTTGCTCAGATTCATTTCATAGAATCATAGAATGGTTTACGTTGGAAGAGACCTTAAAGATCATCTAGTTCCAACCCTCCTGCCACTAGACCAGGTTGTTCGAAGCTCCGTCCAACCCTGCCTTGAATACCTCCGTGGAAGGGGCATTTCATATCGTGATAAAAATTGAGTAGCAAAAATTGTTCTCTCAATCTGTCACTTTGTCGATGTAACTGTTCTCTGAATCTCTCTATGGGCGCCCCGTACTCCATCGTGTCAAGACAGTGACTTACATTACATTTCAGGTCTTTTTGCATTGTTACCTGGCTGACACTCTCTCACACATTTTCTCTGTTTCTGCTCAACAAAACCCAAGAAAATAACTTCCCCCAGCTTACATCAGTATGGTTCAAATGTGATAAACATGCAGCACTGTTTCCCAAACACAACAAATATGTCTATACAGAGCTGATGGGCAGGCATGAAGTTCAGGAGCACAGCATGCTCCTAAACCTGCCCACCTCTACTGACTTGCAGGCGGCCTCTGAACTGGCGGTATGGCTGCTGTGAAAGCTGTGTGTGAGAGTGGTGGGGTAAAGAAATTGTTAAAATAAATCATTAAAGACAGTTTATTCAAGATGGGATTGTGGTACATTGACAGGCTGGTGGCAAGGAAGCATATGTTCAGTGTTACTGTTCTGTAGTTAGTGTGGTTGTTACCAAGTTCTGGTTTATCTTAACTTTTCTGAGATGCCAATAAGCAATAATATCCCAACTTCTTTGCTGTCACTGAATTCACACCCACACCAACTCCACTGCCATCCTAAAACATCACATCCTCAATTGAAATATATTTCTGGAAGAGCTTAAGAGCTCAGTGATTAAAAAAAAAAGCACCTTCCCTAAAAATGGGATACCATAATTAATTCCTACCAGTAATAGGTGAAATTTTCAGTTCAATGGATGCATAAGCATAAGAAGAAAACAAAATTCAGGTTCAATCTTATGTGAATACTTCATTATTCAAAGCTGTTATTGTCTGGAGGTGAGTACAGAGAATGCAGGTAATGAAAACAAATTTTATAAATATCATTGCAGTTGTAACTGTTCTGAAACCTATGTTGTCATCACAATCTCATCCATTCAGTACATGTTTAAACTGGGGCAGGCTCCTTGCTGACTTACACTTGGAGTTATGAGATTTGCAGATGGTGTGAATCACCAGAGAATGCGACCAGTATTTTTATAAACCTTTAGTTTTATTAGGTGGATAACACCCACAAGCACACTTCTCTCAACAGGAGGAAAGCACAGCTAGGGCAGCGGCAGAACAAGTTTCATGCAGTATTTTGCCTTGTGGAATCACAGGGAAAATTTTCCAAGTCAGAAGGTAGTTCAATATCTGTTGCCTATACAGTCCCTCGCCCTGTTCTGCAGTAATGATAAAAATCGTTGCTAAACACCATGCTTTTCTTTTTTTTCCTGATACAGCTTTGCAAATAAACAGATAACTTTAGGTTTTTTTTTTTCTTGGAGTCCCTAAATAAACACCAAATGATCCTTATTCTCTTTGTATGAAGCTGTGTACAACATTAGTATTTACTAATAGATCTGTGTAAGATCAGTCCCTGGCATGTGTTTCCAGAATGCTCTCCGCTTAGCTCTCTGTTGAGCTTTGTGACCAGAGAGTAGTCATTTTTCTTTGGAATGGTCTGGTTTTTGTGTCACCTTTGGTGAGATGGGGTCACTGGTGTCCATGTGTATGTATGTTTTGTTGTTTTAATTGCCACCCAGGATCAAATTAGATTGAATAACTAAAAGATATGGAACATTTTATAAAATAAATTCATTTACAAAGGTGAAGTGATGGCAGTTCATATGGTGAAGTGCCCTGACTGGGGTCTGTTACAGTATTTGCCTCCACATGGACCGCTCTGTCAAGATACTGATAATTGTGAAAATTTTGAAGGTGAGGCAGAGTTTGAGCACTCCCAGATGCTATCCCAGAGCATCCAGCAGCTCCCGTTGACTGATGTATGGGAAGTAGGTAGCTTGAAAATGTAAGTTAAATGTAAACGGGCAGAAGATTGATCTCTGGAGTACGGCCAGAACACTGCACCTCCTGTGAAAGTGTTGTGAAATACTTCATGGAGGCAAGTAGTTAGTAATTTGGTTTTTGTAGGGGAAAAAGGCAACTCTGACCACACATGCTGTAGGGTACTGCTACACAAGGCTAGTTAAAATTGAAAGAGGAAGACGTTTCCTAATTAAATATTTAAACCACACTGCGGCACAACCCAGAATTAGTCTTATTTTCAGTAATACAAAATAATTTGTTGCACGATTACATGGTGTATTGCGAGCAACTCCCAATCATAAGAACTGTAGCTTTGTTTGCATCATTTCTCATTTACTGTTTTAGAATTAGGGGACACACATTTTGAGATTCAAAAAACCAAAACAAAACACAAAAAACCCATGCCCCCCCGGCCCCCCCAAAGAAACCCCAACGTTGGGAGTTTCTTCATATTCCCTCTAATTGTGAGCCTGCCTAATGTTACACTTTCAAGCTTTTCCTATGACTGAGAAATAGGAATGTGCTTTTTTCATAAATTAAAATAGATATCATCATGTCATCACTGGATTTCCTGTTCCTGAGGGTTTAACAAAATATAAACTATTATGGAATTGTGAAGAAGTAAAATTCTAAGAATTGAGGGCGATTTATTTCTGTCAGCCTCCTTCCACAGGGACGCTGAAATTTTACCAAAGAAACTTTCCTCCAATCCTATAGGCTTGATACCAGACCTCAGTCTGTTTCTTGCGGGTGTAGAAGGAATGTCTCTTAACATTGTCCCAAAAGGTTTATCTGTTAGACTATTGAATTTACACTTACTGGTTCCATGAAAACAATGTACTTACTACTGTCACGTTTCTTTCAGTGGAACATAATATAAAATAAATTGCATGCCAGCAAATAGAGTAGGATTTTGACTACAGAGTTGGGAATGCTGGTAAAAGAAAAAAAGAGAGAAAGCAAAAAATGAGGAAATCAAAATGGGTAGTATATTTGAGGCTAATCTCTTTTCCACACTGTCATTTAGAATTTCTTCAGCACTGACTGCATTAGTTAAGGCAAGCTCAACAGAGCCCTGCCTTAATGGCTCTGCTTTTCAGAGCAACCTAGTTCTTCTTCATCTAAACACGCTTCAGGGTTCTCATCCCACCTCTGTGTTCAGTGGATCTTTAGAGGCTTTCCTGGACTTCCTGGAAGGGGTCCATCGTATGATTTCAGTGTTCGGGTTCCTCGTGGTGGTGTCTCACACCAGTCTTTCCCCACAGCAGGAGCTGGGTCTTGTGCTGGCTGTCACTTCGTGATTGTCACACGCCTGGTTGCTGTCCCTGGCTACCAAGAGGAAGAGCACAGCACATTCACCCTTTGGGGTTTGTGGGGTTTTTTCTTTGTTTGGGTGGGGTTTTTTTAAGGAAATGTCATCTCATTTCTGCATTTACAACAGAAGAAAAGCTGTTACATTATTAAAACCAGTTGTCAAAAGGCTTGTAACAGTTTTCTATCTTAAAGCTACATTTGTAAATTGCAGTGCAGGTGGGGCACTACTGATTTAAGGGAGATGCCCAGGATCCCAAATTAAATCAGTGGTACAGGAATGAGCAGAGGCAGCTCACTTCCCTGTTTCAGGGCCAGCCTTCCCCTGTCTGCCGAGGCTCTTGGTGCTGATATTGATACCCAATTGCAAACAGAAATCTATGTGTCTGACTCACATGACTGTTACCCTCCTAACAGTTGGCCCTGTTTGAGAATACGACAATCCATTGAAGAATTATTTAATATAGAGGTCTTGTGAGCCTTATTCTTCACAGTTGTACTGTGACCCTCTCACAGTTTCTGGTATTTCCTCTTTTACTTTAATTTAAACAATCTGTTGCAGATCTAGTTCCTGACTTGTAGAGGTACTGCATCCATGGGGAGAAATGCTGCCCTTATAATCATGTGTTATAGCTCCCTTTGTGGTTTATTCTGGCACTTTGACTTGTCATAGTTGAATAAATTGACTTCTGTAGAGTCCTCTTGTAAAATGCCACACTTTTGATTTTAAATGTGCCTCAGTGTGATGAATGCAGCATTAGAGTGAGATGCGCAGTAGTGCCTCGATTTGTGGATTGCAGCTCTAGGTTTTGTTCTTAAGCCTCTCACCAGGTTACTATAGGAATCATGGATAGACCATTTTCAGGGTTTGTCCTCTTGCATTCCATATCTGTAAAATATGCGTGTTTTACCGATACAATAGGTCTGTGTTGTCACCCAGTTGGTTACTTTTTGAACAGGTAGGCAGTAGGCATGCTGTAATGTGCTATAGAATGGTTATTGCACTCATATGCTAATTACCCAACTGCTACCTTGTGCTTCCATCATCTTTTTCTTGAAAACAAATACCTTCCTAGTTTGTAAATCGACTAAAAAGGAATCATTGTTTTAACATCTGTTTATATGGTGCCTGTCATAGACTGCTTTCATTCCTTGGGTGAAGCAAGCAGAAGAAAAGCTATTACTAGAATACAAACATAAAATAGAGTTAAGAACATGCTTTGAGATCTTTGAATGAAATATGCTGGGGGTTATTACAGCTGTTTTATTTCCAAGAAAACATCATCAGTTGTTATTATTTTTATGGGCACTTTCATCTGCTGTACTTTTAAAGGAGGCAGTAGGTCCCAGTGTGTCTCAATCCATCAGGTAATGGAGGAAACTAAAGGACATGAGTAAAAGATATCTTTCCATTAATGAGGTCTGAAGTAAGGTTCTAAAACCTGCTGGAATTTAGGAAGGGCATGTTTTGCTCTAGAGTGGTTTACCTTTTTAGGTGTTTGCTTGATAGTGAATAGCAGCTTAATAGTAATTTAGTTGATATTAATTCAGAATTAATAGCTGAAGTAGGTTTAACAGCTAATGAAAAGGCGCTGTTACGTATGTATTAAACCTGGAATAGCATATCTGGTGCATCTTTGTGTTTTAGGTAGCTTAATGACTTTTTTCATCAAGTCTGGAGATGCGTTCGTTTGTGAAATAGCTTGATGTCATGTGGAAGTTTGAGAAAAGAATTCTGGCTGATAAGAGGGAGGAAATCTGGAAAGCAACAATACTGAAAATGCTTTAGATATGATTTTACAAAATGACAGATTAATGGATTCTATCTGTCATATGTAAGAATATTCCATGTTTTGTTTTAACTGGTTGGTTCTGAATGGAGCATGATGGGGAAGCTACTTTCCCATATTTTCTCTGGAAAGGGAGGAAGGAAGGTTATGCATCTAACTGGTCCCTAATGGGAAAATAAGTGTTTGAATGAGCATTCATTACAATATTTGAAAAAAATTGTTTTTCAGATAATCGCCTTTGATGAACTTCGGACAGACTTCAAAAGCCCGATAGATCAGTGTAACCCAGTCCACGCAGTGAGTACCACCAGTGCCTCGCAAAACAGCTACCAAGGAAAGGGAAATGCTGTGAGCTGCCAGTGAAAGTATGAGTGTGGAAACAAATGCAGAGTCCATTGTGAAGTCAGCTGGAGTCTGGAACATTGATTTATTGGGCCAGTGTTAGGAAGCCAGATGGCCACTCTTTATGCTAATAGCTTTCTTTTTTGCTGAGGAGGCAGGAAAATAATTTGGAAGTTTGAAAACTGAAGGATATATAACATGATGCTAATGCTTTCTTTTTATCTTTTCCTTTTGTGGCACAAGTTTTCCTTATTGAAATAATTTACTTTCTCTGCATTTAAGTGTGGGATGACCACCTTCTCCTATACTGTCTGATTCAATGAGTCAAAAGCTTGTAGGGATTTGATAAGAGGTGTGTTTCTAGCCCTCTCTATCCCATCATGGGGATGTAGATTCTCGTGTGCTTTAAGACTGAATAACATATTCTGCTGTGTCTGCTATGGAAAAGGTTAAATATCGTCCTGGGACTGTAAACTCAGTTTTACCTAATGAACCAAAACGCAACCCAGATTTTAGCATATGAAAATTCTTCTGTTAATTAAAGCTGTAATCTAGGGTGATTTAGCTGACTACAGTTAAACATGCATCCGATTTGTGCCACCAGAACTGAGAGCAGAACTTGGCTCCCCGTCACCTCACTGGGAATTGCAATGATTATGGCAGGTGCTGAATTTGATCTCTACAGAGTATCAATTATTGAATTGCCTACAAATGATAACCAGATGGAGTAGCTAGTACTTCACCATTTAATCTTGTTTCATAACTCTGCAGAGGATTTGCGGTACTGCTTAGATCAGTGATGATTTTAAGCGTAATCTTTACGTGACTCTTCAAATAAGGAGACTTGTTTACTGTTCACTAACAGATAAGCAAAGAATAAGAAGAGAAGGAAAATTTTATGAAGAAATCCTATAGAGAATTTCAATGGGAGTAATCTGGTTTTGAATTTACTGGAAGTAATCTGATTTTGACTTCGCTTTATCTGTTTTTGTTTCCCATCTTGAGAAGTGCACACAAGGAATGTGTATTTATATGTACCAACTTCCAGTAATTTTTTCTCTTCCTAAAACTTGCAAGATGTTCCATGGAGATAACTTCCTCTTATTTTAAAATGGTAATGGAATTGGTATCCAGGATAAAAAAAAGTTAGTAAGTCCCTGTTTCGGTCATATTAGTGGTATGATCAAAAAGTTAATAGTAGAGTTTGCAGTAAAATGCAGTGAAGTGTTCTGTGATAAGTTGACATATTTGATGCTCTTCTATGAAACTTTCTGTGATAACACAAGCAATAACCTCAGATTGCTTTCTTCTGCACAGTATATATGTTGATGCCTTTTATAATGACATAAAAGGAAGATTTTAAGCAGATATTTCTTATATCTTTGGTCAAGTGTATTTTCTTTTTTCCCTGTGCATAGTTGCTTGTGCCCATATTTTGTCTTTGTGGTATAGATTGACACCACTGGATAGAGTCATAAATGCTGACTGAAAAAGAAGTTGCAGCCTGTGGCTCAAGGCTAACACAGAGTTGAATCCCCAGTTCATATTGTTACACCCAGAAACAGATTAAAAAATAACTTATTGGGACTTTGAAATGGGTAAATCATTTAGCTTGCAAGCAGTAGGTAAGAAGTGAATACTATAATTTCAGATTAATAACGTGTGTTGCTTTCCTGCAGCTATGAATTATGATCTTGACCCATTTTAATGGTAATATATTGTCTTTAATTTATAAACCCAGCTAATCTCCTACCTTTTTCCCACTTTTTCTTGACAGAGAGAGCGACTGAGAAATATTGAGCGTATTTGCTTCCTCCTGCGCAAGGTGAGTATAAACTGGCCCAGGATTTGTGAAGTTGGTGAGAATTAAAGCCATCCAGTGGCTTACATTGGCTTACTATTTGATAAACTAAATATTTTATTAGCTACATATTTAATGTTTAAGTTTTTTAATCAGGTGAATAGAAAAGTTGATATAGTATTTATTTTAACTTGATACAAGAGGGATGCTGAGAGCCTCAGTTTCTGAGGAATGTGAGAAAGCTGATAAACTGTAGGATTGATGCATTCATGGGTTACTTATCTGTAGCTTGAAAGAGGGATTTTATAAACACTCATTCTCCTGACACTGTCCCATTGAAGCCAAAATAATCATAATTCTAAACTATTTTGTTCTATGTATTCGTTTCTATAAATTGCCTTCCTCGGAGTAGTAATTGAGCCACCTAAATTATTCTGCACTTCTGCTTAAAAAGGTCGTGCCTGAAGTATGGGCTGCTTACTGCATCCTAAGCAAGCTTAGAACTAAATTCAGATACGATTTTAAGAAACTGATGGTTTTTTAGAGGTTTTGGGAAAGCCAGTGCTAATGATTATTGGTTTGGGGTGATCTAAAGGTGTGACTGTGACTCCATGCAGAATCTCTGAAGTGTCATTTTCTGGTCAGTCAGAACCCGAGTCGTGTCTGTTTGGCACCATTATGAGCATGTTGACTGTTAGGAACCACATTTAAGTATGTTTTCAGCCTGTTTAGGGATATGAAAATTGGAGAAAATACTTATCATCCATAGCTTTCCATGATATCAAATAGGCAGTCAGCCAGTTTCAAGCTGTGTTCCAGTTTATTTCATCTGAAGCAACTGGTGAGTGGTAATGTATTAATAAACGTGAGCCCCATGGGAATGCCTTGCCTGCATCAGTGTTTAAATTTTATTGAGCCTCAGC
>VXAK01014816.1:0-12159 GCA_013399435.1 Arenaria interpres
TCTGTGATTCTGTGATTCAATCAGGAAAGCCATTTCTGTCATGGAACAGTTTCTGTTACATTGTTCTCCAAAGCACACTGACTGTCAGAGTGGGATTGCAGAGGCTAATATTCTGAAAAATAACAATAAAAAATATTTCTGAAACAGGTACCTGTATGTGGGAGTAGGATTTCCACGAGCTTGACAATTCAGAGATACTTTCTTCTCCTCAGAATCAGTCGGAAAAATCACATCATCTGGCTCTTGTACAAACACTGGCCCATAATCAACACTTTCTGTGGAAACAGAAGTGTTATAGTTTAGGAAATCTGAATAAATATAGTCTTTATAATGTGAGATTAAAGTATGCAAAATCATTTTTATTTTCCAGAGGTTCATATCACATTATTTCAGATGTTATATTAAAAAGCAATAGTTAAAATAAAAAAGATAGGGAATAAATATTACTAAATTAACAATAAAATATATATTATGATACAAGTGTTCATCATGCCTTAACATGGCTTTCTGATCAGATAGATTTTGAGCTGCAGTCTAATGAGCAACTCAAGAGACTTAAGCCAGCAAGAGGAGTTAACTCTTCTTATAGAGAACAAGGTAAACAAAAATTTTCCTGCTGCTTCCAGCAGCTTATCTCACAAAGAACTAAGACACAGTTTTCTCCTTTATGTCAAGGAGTTGCTAAGACAAATAACTCAAAATTAATGGCAGCAACTGGTGGCTGCTATTAAATAATATATAACAAAATCTGACATTTCATTTTCCTCCATTGTCTTCTCTAATCTTAGCATGTATTTATATCTTCATATGAATTTAAATTTCTGAAGAAGAAAAGCTGGATAGAGCCACAGAGTACATCTATGATTCCAATCCATTCATATTGTGAAGAGGAAAGTGTAACCTTCAGAAAATGTCCCTGATCATGTGCATCTGAATAACCAAAATGCTCACTGTGCACCTGACGACTGTGGAATTTTAATCAACTTAGACTTGCTCCAAACTCATGAATGATTTAGTCCCATAATTCTCTTAAGATTTAGAACACTAGCCTAATAATTTGGCTGAGGGCAAATACTTTCGTTGTCCTACTACTTGCAGTGAAACATGTGGGACCTGGGTTTTCTCTGTCAGTTTTATGGTTTCATATGTTCACGTCATAAAAGTTCTCCAATTGGTACTGAGGACAACGTGAAACCTTAAGCAGTTTATAACCTCCTGATATATTTGTCTTATCAATGCCAGCTTGAAGTAAGAAAAGTGCACCTGAAGACTTTGGGTTTTGGTCACTGATTTATAAAAATTATTTACTGCATTGTTCTACCAAGTCCCCACAACTTCAGCCATGTTATGGGTTCACAATTTTGAGACCTGTGATCTCTCTCATGCTGCTAACAGTTTCAGAAAGTTTGAGTGGACAAGTAAAGGTGCATGGGACTACAAGTCTTGGTACAGAGAAGAAAGCCTTGGAGTCTGAAAAGGGATGAGAAACATGGGAGACATAAGTCATAGTATGCTCAGTCTGAGATACAAATTTCCATGTCCTTAAATTCTGTGACATTTTGGGTTTCTCAATGCTATTATTATAATACAAAGAAAAGACCACAAGAAAACCTTTTCTGCTATTCAACCTTCCTTTTTAGTGACTGTAGACTTGTTACACACTTAGTTTTTTGTCTTTTTACACTGCTATTGAAATGCAGATTTTGAAAATACCTTCATTTTCAGTGATGTATGCTTCTACTGAAATAGATGCAAAAATCATCCTGTCAGTTTGTAAAGACAACAGATAAGAGCAGTATCAATTAGTAGTTTCTGGTTTGCATATTTTTCAAGTTTATCAGCCCTTTTTGTAGGATTATGCAACGGAGTGTGAATTGCTGTTCTGCGTATTTACATCACTTCTGTGTTTAGGTACATTACTTCAGTTGTATGCATTGGCAGAAATATATTTTCGGGGATAAATATCTGCATTATCGAGGGTGGTGAGACACTGGAACAGGTTGCCCAGAAAAGTTGGGGATTCCCCATCCCTGGAAGTGTTCAAGGCCAGGCTGGATGGGGCTTTGAGCAACCTGGTCAAGTGGGAGGTGTCCCTGCCCATGGCAGGGGGGTTGGAACTCAATGACCTTTAAGGTCCCTTCCAACTCAAACCATTCTATGATTCTATGATTCTATAATTACTTAAAAAACTCCCACCACAGTTAAGTGTTTTCTAGTATGTACTTACATTATTGAAGTTAAAATAACTCCAGTACTAAATTTTGAACACTATAGCTGAGGTTGCTATAGGGGCAAAACTTATTTTAAGAGAGGAAAATAAAGGTATAAAAACTTTGCATGGTTTTTTCTTATAATTTGGTTACCTGCTTCTTACACTGCACAGGAGAAAATAGTAGTGAATGTAGGTGTAAATAATCAGAGCTCTCATCAAGCTAGCGTCTAGCAGAACAAAGAATTAATGAATGAATGTAAAATTAAATCATGGGTTTAGAATTAGGTTTATTGCATGCAGATTAGCAGGTATATGGACAGGGAGCATATTCATGAAGATTAATCACTTATCTTCTCCCTAAGAGTGACTTTGTAGATAAAATGTCACAGTCTAAAATGTCACTCCTGGGTCAAGCTGGAAAGAAAAGAAAAACATGCAACGCTAGGTAGGTGCTGGTGTCACTAGCATTACAGCTGTTCTTTCTACCTGTACTATTTGCAAATAGTGTGGTGCACTTTCCTTTTGGAAAAATAACCTGGACTCTATGAGGAGGTTGGCAGTCTTAATGGTAGCAGCCAAATGGATACTTGTGTTATGTGGAATAAGAATAGGTTTCATTTCTGCTTGCAGTGAAGAGGAAGGTAACAGAGAAAGTTCAGTGCATGCAAAGCATGTTCCTAAAAGATGAAAAGATGTAGTTGGCTGCTTATCTGCATTTCAGATGGAGTGTGGAGTACCAGCAGAGAGTATTCGGAGACCCAGAAGCAACATGATAATGAATGAGAATGTTCATCAGTTTGTAGCTAAAGCGACCAAATGAATTCTTAGTTAGATCATCTTGTCTGCCATAGAATAATTGAAGAAAGAGGTCTATTCTGAAGACATCAAAGCACTTGCTGAAAAGACAAGACTACATGTTTATAAATTATTAGGCTTAATAAAGGGGTGATTAAATAAAACGCGATGGGGTGTCATATGTGATATGCAAGAAATCATAACAGACCACCTAATGATACTATCTTCATTTAAACTCTAGTGACAGACTTGAAACTGAAAACCTTAATTGCTCTATGCCTCCTTTATTTCAAAAGCAACGAAGGAAACATACTACAGATGCAAATATTTCATTTAAATATTTTAAAAAATATTTTAAAACTATTTTTTTTCAAGTTAAAACACAGGCTGGTTTATACTTAAAGAGAAAAAAGGTAATTTTCTTATACATAATGCTAATAAAAGCTCAAATTAAATGAAGCCTTGTGAAGACTTCAGTAGTTGTATCAATGATAAGCTAGAACTTAACGTCCCATTAGAGGTAACAGAAAGTCTGGACTCTTCCAAAATTGACCTGGAACATCACTGGAGGCCTACTTTTCTATGTAGGGAGTTTAAAACTACATTGAAACTATGGGATTGGAGAACATTTCCCAGAAGTGAGTGCACACTCTGCTAGTGTTGCTGTTTCGTATGGGGTGAGACTCGGGGATGCAGACTTTCTTTCCCTTCCTCTAACAGAGGTAAAGCCGGGTTGCGAGGCGTGCAGAGAGTCATAGCGTGAGGCTGCAGAACTGCAAGACTAGTGAGTCATGGAGCCAGGGCTAAGGAGGGAAATGGACTGAATGGTGACTCCACAGCCTGAAATCTTGGAAACTGAGGAATGTGAATAGGTATATGAAATTTATGTAATTAATCAATCTTCCTAGAAAAAAATTTAAAAAATTTAAAAAGTGTATTTGCATGGCACTCATAATACAGGGATTTCTAAAATTGCAGGATAAAAGTCTGCACTCTCAGGAAAACGTTAAATAGAATTCTGGCTGCCTTTTACCATCTTACCAACTTATCAGCTGTTATTTTATGTAACAATTACTTATTAACAGTTCTTAAAATTTTCATATCAAAGAAGACACTTAAAGCACCATAATCTTAATTTATGATTTAGAATATTCAGTTCCATGGTAAATGAATTGTTGATATTCAAGATTCAGGTAAATTACTTCAAATTTCTCCTGGAAATTCTGTAATCACCACACTGTTTCACAATTTTTAACTTGTCAAAACTGTTTAATTTTGATTCTTGAATAACACTGTGTCTTCTTCACCCTTCATACGGCCCTTATTGTTTCTGAGGTAGTCATGTCGCCCGATAGGATAATGTGCAGATTAAAATCTGAAGTGCTTGGAGAAAATATATATATAATGATCAGTATGGGATCTACTCGGCCTTCTCGTGAATAGGTGAATCTCTTCTATCAATGGTTTTAGGGAAATGAGATTTTAAGTAGGTGGCAATGAGGTTCAACAGTTGAAAAGTAGATATGGGTTAAGAGTTTATTTTTCAATAACTTTGGTGTCATTGCCAATCTTGGTGCATTACTTGATTTGGGAATTCCAAGCTGTATCTACATTAATAACAGCAGCAAATGCTTTAGGAGAGCTTCACATAATTCTGCTTGAAGATTTCCAGTCTGAAGTGGGTAAATATGAGAATTTCACCTGATTACAACTGGGAATTTCTTAATTTCTCTTTCAGGAGTATTTCATCACTTATTAAACACCATCAAAAACCCATGTACAATTTCTTCAGTGTACAGCATAACTGAACATTGACTAATATTTACAAGAATTCTTCACATACCCTTTTACAAACTAGACTGTAGGACTGCTCAATTGTGCTCAAGAAAGACATCAGGGTTAATAAACTCTGGGGTTTAGTCCCAAGTCTAATCAACTGCGTCAGTCTGCTCTTTCTGATGAGAGTCTTCCTTGAAAAATGAATCTCTGTTTCTTACCACATTTTGATCATGAACACTTGTAGCATTATGTTCTTTGATACCTTATGCTAATCTCATGAATAACCAAGATTAGAGCTAGACTTTTAGATGACAGTAGCCATGGATGATTGCCAAGGAAAAAGAGAAAAAGAGTGCCTGATAATAAAATCCACTTGACCAACTTTATACATGTGAACTATTCTATGTAAGCAAACATACTTTATATATGTTCAAATTTTTACAGGATTAGAAACACTAACCATTTCAGAACCATATAGCAAAAGAGTTCATAAGCAAAAATGACCACCACTTCTCTCCCCCTCCCCCCCTCTACTTTATCTACATACACTCTAAACATCATTACTGTAGGACAGTACACACTGGGGCAGGTTAACCTTGGGCGGCTACCACACACCCACCAGCCGGTCGCTCACTCCACTCGGGGAGAAAATAGGATGAAAAAGCTCCTGGGTCAAGAGAAAGAAAGGGAGATCCCTTACAAGTTACCGGCATGGGCAGAACAGGCTCAGCTTGGGAAAACTTATTTTCAGTTAAAATCAACTTGAGTAGTGAGAAACAAAGACAAAAATTAAAGTAACACCTTTCTTGTCTTTTTCCAGGCTCAACTTCCCTCCTCCACCCCCATTTCCTCCCAGCAACAGAGCTGCCATGTATGACACAGGATCTATGGGAGGTCTCTGAAGTGGGCTCCTGGGATCAGGCCAGACACTCCAGGGTGTCTTAAGTGTGCTGGAGACTCAGCTTCAAGACCATGATTTAATCTGTACAAAGTGTTCAGTTCCAAACCAATAAATACTCAATGCCGCTGGGGAGGTGGTGGGGTGTTGGAGACCCCCAGGCAGAGCAGACCACCATAGTGTAATGTTCACACTAGCCTAAGTTATGGGATTTGTCCATTCTACTGTGTTTGAACAAGGCTGAAGAGTGACAGGCCTTTTTCCCTGGGCGGCCAAGAGCTCGGCCTTCCATCAGTTCTGGAGCACTTGGTGACGTGGTGGCCGTGTCACAGTGGGCAGAACGCTGGAGGTGGCCATGACACAGGGGTTGGTGACAGGGTCTCCAGGAGGGGCACATAGACGCCTGCACAGTGCCAGCCCAGAGTGGAGGAAAGGAGACTGGTGAGTGAGGGCTGAGACAAGAGGCAAGGAGATGGCAGGGGCAGGAGGGCAGGGCTGCGAGGCCTGGGCAGAGAGGCAGGGGTTGCCCATGGCCCCACAGATGGCGGCTGCTACCCCTTGTCCTGCAGAGTTAAAGGTTCAAACAAGGGCAGGACCAGACCATGGCACACTCCCATCCTCAGCCACACAGGCAGATATTCACCACCTTCTGCAAGGACACTGAAATGACATTAAGGCACCAAGAGTCTAGCAGAGCCCTGGGCAGGGGTTTCCCATGGTGAGCCAGGGTGCTGCTCTCTTGTTTTTTGATCCTGCCTTTTGCTGCCCCAGGGCCTGACAAAGACAGGACCAGAGCATGGCGACTCCCGACCCTTTGCTCTGCAGTCACTCTGCCAGATATTTCCGCAGCTTTCAATAAAGCCATTGACCTGGGGACAAGGAAGGACAGACAGCCCTTGTCTGCACCATGCCATGGGCCCACAGGCTGCTGGAGGCTCCCCACAGCCATGGAGAAGGGGAGCTCTGCCCTACCCACCCTCTCTCTCTGAAGGTGACCTTGAAATAAAATTTTCTCATTCATGAACCATAGGCTGTTTTTTCTGCTTTGCATGGTCTTTTGGTGAAACGTCCTAGGACTTTTCCTTATTGTACTTATTTCCTTATTATGTTTAATTTATATATGTCTGTATACATGCATATATATTTTTTCACATATATATGTATACAGATTTTTATACACATGTATTTTTTCTGATCCATTCAGGGATCCAAAAGCATTGTTAGTTTGAACTCATATTTTATCTAACAGTGACTCATGCTCTTTAAAAGGACAGTGTATGTGAGTATGTGTGGGAGGATTTGAACTCCACACCTTTTTACTTTCTAACTTATGCAGGAACATAAAAAAAGATGAATATTTAACATATATATAAAGTATATGTATGTTCCAATTTACTATTTTAATTTCTCAAGGGAAATATTTCTATTCCTCACACAGGCTTGTATGAAAACAACCAGTTTTCTCTGTCTTATTTAAGTGCTAAGAGATTGGTGATTTAATATACAGTGCTATATATGTTTTGGCATTACAGGTATTCGTCGCAACCAAGCAACATAAATAGTTTGTAGTCCCTTTACAAATTTAAGTTGCCTTTTTCAATCCAGGCAATTAAAAGCACTAAACACTCTCATTAGAATTTGCTATATAAGCTGGTATTTCTCAGAAAGGTATGGATATGCAAAACATTCCAAATATTAATAAAATCCCTCTTTTTAAATTCTTTAGTATTCTTGGGATCAGTACTCAAATATTGT
Source organism: Arenaria interpres (assembly GCA_013399435.1). Taxonomy (NCBI): domain Eukaryota; kingdom Metazoa; phylum Chordata; class Aves; order Charadriiformes; family Scolopacidae; genus Arenaria; species Arenaria interpres. The sequence continues at coordinate 7,440 of VXAK01014816.1, forward strand.
TTGAATTCTGAGGTTCACCTTCCAGCATAATTGCACTTATACAATACCATACCATATGAGGGCCACAGAGATGATTAGGGGCCTGGAGCATCGCCCTTATGAGGAGAGGCTGAGGGACTTGGGTCTTTTTAGTCTTGAGAAGAGAAGACTTAGGGGGGATCTAATCAATGCTTACAAATACTTAAAAGGAGGGTGTCAGGAGGATGGGGCTGGTCTTTTTTCAGTGGCGCTCAGTGACAGGACAAGAGGAAATGGGCACAAACTTGAATATAAGAAGTTCCACCCAAACGTGAGGAGAAACTTCTTTACTGTGAGGGTGGCAGAGCACTGGAATAGGCTGCCCAGAGAGACAGTGGAGTCTCCTGCTCTGGAGGCATTCAAAACCCGCCTGGACAAGTTCCTGTGCAACCTGCTCTAGGTGGACCCGCTTTGGCGGGGGGGTTGGACTAGATGATCTCCAGAGGTCCCTTCCAACCCCATATGATTCTATGATTCTATGACTTCTTAGTGACAAGTATTTAAATTCTCACAGGAGTAGAAACTGGAATCTGTGTGTCCTGGACTCCGGACTGTAGCCAAAATATAGTTTCTCTCTCTTACATACAGAGACACTTTCATTCTCTCACCCAGTTGCTGATAAAAAAAAAAATCAGATGTTCATCTTGCTGAGCATTGCAAACACCATGAGAACAAACTGCAGATGAAAACATAGCTTCCTGTACTTTCAATTCTCTAATAACTGAAATAGTGTCATTCCTCAACACTCAGCTTTCTTGCCACCATCATTGATATAATTCCAGTTCAATAAGTACACTGTGAAAAAGAATGAATTCCTGGAACCCTGGGAACACAGAGGTGGGCAGGAAGAAAATATAACCGTGTCCAAAGACCTGCATCAAAGCTGCATTGACAATATTATTTTTAGCATCTGATAATTCTGTGTGGTGTACTTTTAAAGTATAAAAGAAATAATGTTATCTGAAATGTTTTCTTAAGTAATATTTAAAAAAAAATAATTGTCTGCAAAAGGTGTAGCAAATTCTACACTGTTCTGGTCACTTGCATCAAATATCATAGATTTAAGATTTGCTAATCCATCTGAGGGTAGACTAGAAAGATCTCCAGGCAAACCGTTTGTTTTCAGCTGTTATTATGATACATTGACAGAATTTGTCCAAATAACAGTTGGAAAAAGGGTGATGGTAATTCTTCTTTGAAAGCAGAGTAAGTCAGCAAAACTGAAAAACCACAAGTTTTTACAGAACTGGGAAGGCAGCATTTTCTTATCTCTCTACTTCTTTTTGCCCGTTTTTCAAATGTAGAACCCATATGGAGATGGAAGAATTTTCTAAAGAAAAGATACAAGATAGTGTAAAATGATAAAACTTCTAAAGCAGCCTAAAAGGAGGGGTCAGTAACAGATCTTCCATCCTAAAATACACATTGGATTCTGTAGACAGACCCTACACAGAAAAGTATCTACTTGACATGTAGATGGCCAAACAATATCCCAATGATCTGTCCGTCTTGAGTATTAATATGTTCAGGATACACTAAGAAATTTGCAGAAGTTACTGATAGGGCTACATATGTTGCTGAAATGTGCATATCATCAGTCATTAATAAAATAAACCAAAAGTATTTAATTTAAAATTGGTCCTAGAAAGTGAAAGACACTTTTTGGTAAAGGTGGAACATGTTTTAGTGCTACTCATTATCAAACTTGCTTTTGAATTTCTTACTTTCCTGGTTTGTTTTCGGTTTGTACCACTTGCATGCATTTGAGGTGGTAAAATTAAAGCATTTTCTGATTAACCTTTGTAACCATGGAAACAAACCTGTTCAGTATATTCAGAAAATATTTTAGATGTATAAATAATCACCCTACTTTCAAAGAGAACATATCACTTTCTTCAACTAAAAGCTAGAAATCCTCGGGTTTTTTTTTCAGCTTAAACACAGAAAAAATGTATTAACTTAGGTTCTAATATTGATTTTACAAGTAGGTTCTATAATATAGCCTTTCACTTAACATCTAAGAAACAAAAAATAACTATTTTAATATCCCTATAATCTGTCAAAATGTAAACTTTCTTTTAATATACTGAAATAGAGAAAGCCCATTGATTCATCACACCAAAATACATTCCAATGATTAAATGTGTGTGTAACAGATTCTAACAATAACAAAGGTGGCTGTAATTTCCAATAATTATTTCACATATATAGAAGCAGGTACACATATATATGTATATATATTTATACACACATGCATTTATAAAATACATTTAATCTTAAAATTGTGTTTCAGTTAACTTAAAAGTCAAGAGAATTTAAGGACATGCTCCTTTTGACAGGTAAGTTCAGGTAGATACACGTCTTGAGGTATCTACATTGATTCTAGCATGCTGCATGCTGGAACAGTGTAAAGTACATGCATGATTGGGTTCACACTGCAAAGGAGATAAAATTATTTTCTCATATTTTTAGATTTATCTTTCCTGAAGCAGATATGTTTATTTGCTTATTAGACAAGATAGGACAAGGGGGGTTTTTTTTGTGGCTTGAAAATGTTATCTCTCTTCTGTGGCCTCAAAAAAACATACCTGTTCTAGACTTCGTTTATACTACCTAAATTGCATGCCACATTAACAAATATTGCCCAATATTTTCAAGCAACAAAAAATTTTTTTAGTAGTTTGTGTCTTTAATTCAGACTGGTAAATGCTGAATCTAGCAGATGGTGTGAAATCAGGAATCCTCCCTGAACAAAAATTAGATTCAGATTTTGCACATCTTGAGGTTCATTGATTCAAACACTTCCAGTTCTGAAATAGACCCTGCTATTTGTTTTCTTCTAAAAGACATCAAACCAAAGATGGAAGGATAAAAAGATTCTTTATTCAAGGTTAAGTTCAATTATTTTAACTGCAGCATTTCCAGAAGTTTTTGGAACTGTAAGAAAGTATAAGAGTTTGCAGTTTTATGATTCTTCAAGAGTATTTAATGAATAATTCACACTTTCTATGCACAGTCTTTAGTCGTGACTTTACACGTTGATACACAGCTTGAAGAAAAGGACTGTATTGCCTTAACTGCATGTTTACGCTAAGTAATTCCATATAGTTTAAATGCAGCAGTGAGCTACAGCATAGTTCTTTTAATTTGAAATATCAGGAAACACATGCTGAACTAAGAGTGCAAATTAAGTGGCATAAAGTAAGTATAAGAGGAGCTTTATTAAAAGTCATCCCAGGCCTCTGAGCATCTCCTGGGAAATCAAGAAATCGCTTGAAAACCTGTATACTTAGGCAGCTAATAAAAGAATTTTGTTTTTTCTTATGGCAAACCTGGGTCCTGAGTGTATGTCTTATATTAGATATTTGAGTTATGCAAATTCTTAATCATAATAACATAAAGTATGTTTCTCCCCCCTCTTATTAGTGTCCTCTCGCTTGTAGCAGTGGTCACTCACGACGACACACAGATGAGGAAATGCTACAGCAGCCTGTACTTGTTAGAAAACAAATTGCATTCAGCTGCCTATTCAGCTCCCATAGATGCCTTCTTGCCTTCTTGGATGATGCAGAATATCCTACCCAGTCTCCTGCCACAGACTCCTCAGTCCTGCCACGCCAGAATTATGCTGGTCTTCTAAGTCCTGTTTCATATCTCTGCTTGTGCCATGCAAGTGCTTCAGATAAGCAAGGGCTTTAAAAATCTTACTCACGTGCCTCAAGTTTACCTGTTTGTGCAACTGTCTACACATCTGGATGTACAAAGACCAGTAAGTGGTGGACTAGCTCTCCTAGGACTGTTTTATGCAGTCCTTGGAAGAAAGAACTGAAGTCCCTCTCTTCTGAGTCAAGTTCATTAGGGCTTATCAGTTATGGCCTTTTTAAAATTTTGTCTCCAGTGGGTGGTTCATCAATTCCTGCTGCAAAATAGAAGCTACTCAACTGCAGAGTTGGAATGTGGTCCCTATGTTTTTAGAAGCACAATGATTGCTGACCTATATCAGGTATGATCTCAGCATATCTCCTGGAAGTGACAAGGATTTAGGTGTTGGAACCCTTACTCTAAAGATCCTCATCCCATATGTCATTTTCTTAGAATGAGATAGGTATAAAATTTTCTCAGCCCTCTCAAATTTAGAATTTAAATAACAGTCAAAATTCACATCAAATTTGAACATAGTAAGCTGTATTTTTGCCAGCTTTTTTTTTTTCCCTAAAGAAAAAATGATGGAAAAAGCAGGGTCAGTCAGGGAGAAGATGCTTTATAGTTCCAGCTTGTACTATATTATTCAGCATGCCTCTACTCTATTGACTTGCTGCTACCAATTTCTTCTCCTACAGTCTCTAGACATTCATGCTGTTGAAGATGAGGATAATACACTCTGGTTCTTATCCTGAACTTTGATTTTTACCTGCACATATCAGGTTGTTTGGGAGGATTTATCAGTGTCTGGTGCATGGGCAATAACTGAGTTCAGTCTAGTCACTACTTACAAAGAGTATTACAGAGGATGGACAAATGTAGAAACCTGCTCCAGTTCCAGAAACGCTATCAAACAGAATTTATCTGCTTGCATGATTCAAATTGTTGGTATGCTAGATCAACCTAAATTCATGTAACATATTTATGCTTGTATCTAAGCCCTTTCTGTTCACAAAAGCACGTGCATACACCATTAGCTTTCAACACATACAAGGAGGTA
>VXAK01014816.1:15059-55018 GCA_013399435.1 Arenaria interpres
AAAAAAAAAAGTGGAAACAGTGGCAGTTGTGGTTGGGAAGACATTCCTCTAGTGTGCACACAGACGTAGATGAAATACACACTGGAAGGAATTCTACATTACAAAAAAAACCAATGTAACCCTGCCTTTGGTTGAAACTTTACAACACAGCATAATAAATCTTAATAAGATTTCCAAAGAAAACATGATTACAATCACATCTATAATGAATGTACTGTTCCTTGGGTATTTTCTGCAGATACAGGCACTTTTCTATTTTCAGCAGGTTATTATAGCTCTATGCTGTTTGCCCTATGGCAAAGGACATGGATTTGGGAATACTTTATGTCAGTACTTTTTCAGCAAATGATACGTACTTTGTGTGACTGAAATAATGTGTTATTAGGCTGTGAAATATATTATATGCCATGTAGTCCATTTGTTGACAACAGAAGATAATTCCTTGGGTGATGTTCCCGAGTATATGAGCTATTCCAGCTTGAGAATATTCAGATAATTATTCTTATGTCATTTCACTGGGAAAATTATGAAGCAGTCGTCCTTCATGGGTAGACAGGAAGGCTTCCTGTGCAACTTAGAGTCTAAGCTGTATATTGCTTATTTTGCAAAGAAACGGAGATTAGCAACTAGAAATTAAATACTAGCATTAATAATCCTGATTCTTAGGTAGACCATTCATATAGCTTATATATTCCTATTGCCCTGTTTTGTCATCTTGGAAAGTGGGTGGAGCAAGCACACAGCTGTCGGTTTTCACATAAACATACAACTTTATGATTCTACCTTTTGCTTTCAGTAGTGATTTTTTTCAGTTCAACGACACACTGAGAACATAATGCGGCCAGGCCCCTGCTCTAGCAAGTCTGCCACTTAGGTCTCCTCCTTGCTGTGTCACCCATTCTCTGCCATCTCCACATGCTTCCATAAAAGTCTCTCATATGACCTTGCTCACAGGTGAGAAACATCCTTCTACCTGATTTTGCCAGATCTATCACCCAGCAAACAAGTTGACTAATAAGCAGCCTTCCTCCCAGCTGCCCAGGCACATGAGAGAAACAAAAGTAGTATGTCTGTATAAAGTTATAAACAAACACATCAAAAATTGTATCCTCCATTACACTTAATTCATTAACCACGTGGCTGAATTGTAGATTATACACACATGGTAGAGCAAAACAACTACTAATCCTTTCACAACTGTATTAAGAAATACTTTTTCTTTTTGCTCTTTTTAACTGGAAGGGCATGCCAGCTTATGAGATGAGGCATACCACAGTTTCTAGTAAGCTTGAGCTAACAAGTACTCCTGACCTAATTAGCTTGGGACAGACTTTCTGTCATTAGGATGAGTGCCTGGATCAGTTTCCAGGCAGAGGAATGCATCTGGAGGGGAAGGAGGTTTGAGGAGGTGCAGGAGCCACATGAAGGGCTAAGCAGTGAGCGGGGCTGGGTAGAGGAGGAAGTACAATAGCGAGACTCGCTCCAGGCTGCCTAAGTTTTGCCAACATATCACCTCTCTAAATGAAAGTAAATAGAAGCCATACTGAAATCACCAGTGGTATGTACCCTCCCTTTCTGCAGAAGTTTGAATCAAAGTACAGTTTTTGCTAAAGCAATATTTCTCATTTTTAGGCTACAACTGTCCTGTTTCTTTGCACGCACAATGCAATAAGCTACTCCCGTAAACAGGATTCAACAACCCTGAAATAGTTTTGAGAACTTCTTTTTCCTGAAATAGTACGCGTAAGAGACTTGGTGAAATGAACTTGTTCTGTGCTGTCTCATCAAGTCAAGAAGACTCTAATTCTTTTCCCACTTAAAAATAATAAAAAAAATAAATTCTTGGTTTTCCAGTTGAATGGGAAACACTTGTTCCGCAGTGGTAAATCCAGGGTTTGAAAGAACATAAGAATCAACATGATATCACATGACATGAATGTGAATTACCATGGGAAGAAAGAGAAGGAAAGGATAAAAAAGTACATCTAGATGGTGAAAAGCTCCTGCAGTAATGGCACTATTACACAAGCTGGTTTCTGACCTTTCATGTTATCATTGTTTTGTTTGGCTGAGATTAGTGATCAATGTGAAATATGACCCTGATTCTGGTTGCTTTGTCATGCTCATGGGGATGCTGTATCTGAGTAAAGCTTCTCTTGTAAGACATAAGTGGAAATGGTAAATAAATTATACATAAGCAAATATTTTTTGTTTTGTTTGCTGAAAGCCTGTAGCCTGTGAACGTTACTGACAACTAGAGCAGAAATCGTGCTTACCTGAAAACAAAACCCACTTCCTAATCTGAACATTCGCCTCCAGAGATTTAGACTTCTGCACTGCCTAGTTGCACTGGCTTAATTAGAATATATTTTTATTGGAGTACTATTTACAATAAAATTATTCCTTTAATTTGGTTTAGATTAGACTTCTGAGACTTGGGAGAATAAATATGTTTTCCATTATTTAAGTACATAGTTAAACTGCTGGAGAGTAGATGTTACTCTCTAATGTGGTTTTTAGCTTTACCAGTCTACCCTCAAAATCCTTGAGAAATTCCATCAAAGACCTATGGGTAGCTCTCAAAACTTCACTGCATTTGAGCTTCACAATTAAGCTATATTTTCTGTGATCATTCTTAGAAATAACTTAAGAATTTGGGATGAAACATCCAAAGGCTTTTCAGCTGGAAGCAGACTCAGATAAGTAACATATAGGCCCAAATGGTAAAGATATTAAGCAACTATAAACCAGACGCAATAAAACCAGCAGCTTGGATTAGCCTTCATAGTTCTTTGCACTAGAACTACCAGATTTATAGTCACCTTAACAACAGTATGACAGTTTTAAGATAGACTATATTTTTTTATTCCAAGCGCACATTTTCCTAAATGTGATTTCCAACAGCAAACTATGATTTGAATTAGTTTTGGTAACTTTTTAATGAATCTGTGTCAAGTCATTAAATTATTCATGCATCTTTTATTATTTCCAGCACACGCTGCTCTTCAGCCTTTCTTTGGTCAGATTCAACACAATCAGAAAAAAACAGTGCCACAGGTAATACAGAAACTGTCTTCTACTGATTACTGAGGTTTTTTTCTTTTAGAAAAACCAAAAATACTAATGTAAAGATAATTTGAAAGAAGTTTTCTCCTATAATTTGTAATAGCTGTGTCAGGTTAAATTCAACTTAATTTCATGTATGCTGTGGGAGAACTAAGCTGACTCTGAGAGATAGGGGATCTTTTCCCACAGGATGGTACATGCTTATATATGTTCCTTAGGCACAGTCCATGGGCACAAATATAAACCACAAATAATACCCTGTTATATTTTATCTGACAGATTTGTTTCAAAAGGCACAACCTATGTCAACATAGCTCCAACAATAGCGCTATGCAATTTGACTAAATTCCATTCTGTCTTCAAACAGAGAAAAATGACAAAACAAATTCACTGAACTGATCCCGAAAACTTCTTTGAAAAAGTCTTTGTAGTGTTTGAAATCTATGGAGAGTAAAGGATTCTGACTCTTGGGGTGATGTTTTGTTTTCCTTCATATATTTTTTTTTTTTTAAGTGACTCCTGGTCAGTTACTAACTCATTGACATTTCTCAACTATCTAATTAAAATGTAGACTATCTTATAATACTTGCAAATGTGACCTTCATTTGTATATTTTTGCTAGCTAGCATGTTTAATCAAATGTCACTAATAATGCTAACCCATTTTTTTAACTGTAACTTTTAATTACATTGTTTCAGTGGAAGTGTTCAGTCTTCCAAGTCTATGAAAATATGTGCCTTCATTCTGAAAACTCAACTGTATTAATGTTGTTCCTCAATTTTTAAGCAGAAATGTATTTTCTGTCTTGTTCTGTGCATGCACATTGGTTTCCTTTTAGACTGCTCAATCATATATGGCTTGGCTATAACCTGAGAGCGCCATTCACGAAGAAAGGCTGAGAGAGCTGGGACTCTTTAGCCTGGAGAAGAGAAGGCTGAGTAGAGACCTTATTAATGCTTATAAGTATCTGAAGTGTGGTTTGAGGGAGGATTGAGCCGGACTCTTTTCAGAGGTTCCCAGTGACAGGACGAGGAGCAATGAGCACAAGCTGGAACAGAGGAAGTTCCATTCAAATATGAGGAAAAACTTCTTTACGGAGAGGGTGACAGAGCCCTGGAACAGGCTGTCCAGGGAGGTTGTGGAGTCCCCTTCTCTGGAGATCTTCAAGACCCGCCTTGATGCAGACCTGAGTAATGTGCTCTGGGCAATCCTGCTTTAGCAGGGGAGTTGGACCAGATCATCTCTAGAGATCCCTTCTGACAATTCCATGATTCTGCGATATACAAGAATAGTAGGAACCTGTGTTGATAAAGGTCTGTCAAGAGCATCTCCTTATGAAAAGTAGGATTACTACTAAAACACAGCAAAATGTCAATAAATTATGTTTTCCTGATGAAGTGCCATTAACTCTAACAAAAAAAAAAAAAAAAGAAAAGAAAAAATACCCAGAACAAAATAAAGGAAAAATTGGAAGCCAACTGATTTTCTCAAGAAGAGGTTAGTGCATCTTATCCTGCTCTGCATGCTTCCCACTGGTTTAGCTTATGTATCAGAGATTTAATTTTAAAGATGCTATTATATCCCAATTATCATTCAAAACAACAGGCAACGCAACAGTATATGTAGGCAATCATCAAAACCAAACCAAACAAAAAGATTGAAACCTTCACTGGAAACCTCATTTTAAACATCTGGAATCTGGATGTCTCTATGTGAGCCAGTGAGGTAGCAACGAGGAAGAGGAATAGGCATGTGATGTGATGAACGTGCTCAGGAAATGGCTGCTTTTTGCCATTGACTTTATAAGGAAAGTAAGGTGAGTAGCTGAGGTGTGAACATTTCGACTTGTTCAGTCTTAGTCCTCTTATCACACATCAGTAAGGCTTCATTTATGTTTTTTCTGCTCAAAATGTCCAGTTGCTCTGCACAAAGATCAAGAGACTTGAATTGTTTTCCAAAGCAGCAGTGGGGGATGACTTAGAAGCTGGAAGTTTCTGAGCAAAATATGTTGGTGTTCTTCACCAAACTTTTTCACCACATATTTAATAATATGGGAAAAGGAGAAAATTCATTTAAGATGGTCCTTCTTTGGGGAAAAATGCTCTTATTTTTGCAAAGATTTTGGCCAAAATAAGTAACCTTCAATGAAAAATTTTTTCTGTTGAGTTTTCACCAGTCCAGTGTTCAAGAAAATACACAATAATTTAATCTGAAAATCCAAAATAGCCTCTCACTTTGTAGAATTTGATTTTCTCTTAGAAATCTGGTCATACAACACAGAAAATTTGAGACCATAGAAGACTATGAACAGATATGGAAAAAAAATAAAAATAATTAGGGATATATTTTGTTATCCTTTAAATTAACAAAAGGAAAGTGCTTTGAAGATTTAAAACAGTGGCTGAAAGACAGTAGAGAATACTTCCAGTGGCTATTAGCAAATGAGTCAGCATCTTTGGAATATTATACCGTTACAGCTGATTTAAATGTCATGAATTTTTATGAGGAATTATTTTTCAAGAATATAAAGATTCTTTTGTAGAGTTAGTCATTGTTTCCCTTCTTACTGAAAAAACAATCTATTTTCCATCTTACTTCCACTTCATACTCATAATGTAGCAAATAGATGACTCAATATACACTCAATTATTCCCACTTTGCATCCAACATACAACATCCACCAGATCAAGCAAAATATTCTTTAAAATAGAACAGTTTCAGCTACAGAATGCTTACAACTGCAGTAACAAAAATACTAAAAGTATTAATATATTCCAATTATGGAAGAATGTTCATCCAAAGTAAAGCAATTTTAAACTGAGAAAAGTGTTTTGAGATTATTTTCCTATTTTTTCTATCAAAACAGTTAATATTTTCTTTTTCAAAACATGCTAATATAATATACAGATTACAGCTAGTTAGGGTATGTCATAGCCATAGCATAGGCTTCAAACACAGTGATTATGTTCAGTAAGTACTTTGTACCTTTTTCAAATTCACTGAAGTCATGTAATGAAAACAGCTTTTCAGATGTAAAAAATATAAAACTCTTATTTCAAAACTCTTCTCATGAACTTATTGAAGGAAAATTTAACTCCAAATATTATCAACAAAACTTTATAATTTAGCATATTCCATCTAGCTCAATATTTATTACTACTGTTTTGTGCACTCTTTAAGACCACAAATGTGTCTGAAACTTTATCAACGTGTGGAATTTTTCTGCTTGTTTATCTAATAAAAGGAGTTTTAGGCCAGCTTTGTCTGAAAAATAACACTTAGAGCAGACAGTGTAGGCAGCTGAGTGCATCCCTACTTTCATGCCACTCAAGAAAGCGAATGCAGAAATTAGCTGCTTCTACTTGTGATCTTTGGCCTGAAGGAGTAGTGCTTAAGTAGTACAAACTGTAATTTGTAGGCACATATGAAGAAGTGCCCTAAGACTCCTAAGTGGTTTTGTTTGTCAATTTTTAGATCTTCATTTTTCTAACTCTTCAGGTACTTTTCATACAATATTTTTCAGCTCAAACGTGACATGTATTCTCTAGCAGGAAAGTATGGAGGGTTACTAATGTGAGATCCATAGATTAGCCTACACTGCATGCTTTTAATTGAAATCTTCACTTATTTTCCCTGTGGCTGATGATCATCAGAGTGAGCTGTCAATTCTGAATGTGAAGGGAGAACCAAGTACCAAAGGTCAACTATTTCAGTACAAATCAATTAAAGTAATTAGATGGATAGAAATCCTTATTTATAGCCCTTCCTTCTTGCAACAATACGCATATCGATGCTAGGTAGACAATAATGGGTCAATCCAGCAAAGGAGAAATTTGTAATTGACATTGTTAATATAAACCACTTGATTAAATTATTAATACTATAATGAAAACTGAAGCAGTCAAAATCTTAATAATCAGTGTGTGAAGGGAACTGCCTGCTGATTTTCTTGGCAATGGAACTGTGTTTACATTTATAAAACCACAGTAATTTAAGAGATCAAATAACTACTTCGCCAGAAAAACATAATCTAGGATGTTGCTCACTTTTCAGAAAGGTTTTGAAACACATCCGGAACGACTTCAAAATAGCAGTTTGACTGCTGCTGCTCAAACACAAGCTCTAGTACTACCTTAAGACTACCAGATGTTGCCTTCAAAAGTGATATTTGTGCTTTCACTTATGTCCTTCAAACAAGGAATTAGCTTCCCATAAACATCTATATTGCTATTTTGCCATATTCCCCCAAAATTACACTTGAAAACTTGCTTTTTGGTGATGCCAGCTGGATAGCTGGTGAGAGAGTTCTTATTGCTTTGTATTTTCTCATGTGCTCATCAGACTTCTTTGGGCTGTTTACACAGTAACCTGGCTGGCAAGGACTATGTCTCTTTGCTTGCACTTTTACCTGCCACTAAAACAGGACTCCCGGCAACCACAGATCATAACCCAGCAGAAGCAGCTCTGACTCCAGCCTGGTGTCCTATTGTGTCACTGGGGAAGTGACTGGACTGAAATGGGGCTCTGAGCCATGAGTAGTGTGGAGCGAAGCCCTGGGAGGCTAAGCAGGGTCACTCAAGGCCCTGACAGCAGCCTCCATCCCCACAGGTGTGCCTCAAACCCTGCTGAGACCTGGGCTCAGCAGGGACCTGCTGTGGAGTGGTTTAGGTGCTGTGGGACAGTGCAAAGCTGTTTTAAGAGACACAGAGCCAGGGCAGGGACAGGGACTGATATGGGACATGGCACGAGAGGCTTGGGGCTGTGGGCCGGTGGATTCAGGCTGCCCATGGGGAGTATTGGCAGGCTGGGGGGGATGACAGGGGAGCTGGGTCCAAGCGTGTTGCAAAAAGAAGCACAATTCAGCCTATGATCTTTACCATTAAAATATTTACTAACAAGATGCTGAAAATAAAAAAAAAGTTATTAGAGTACATGTACATGAGAGAAAACTGTGTTCTTTTGAAAAGAAAGGAGGCTACTGCTTCAGGCTCACGTCACCAGGCAGAGCTTTCATCAAAGCATTGGCACATCTCACTATTCAAACTGCTTCCCTGTCTTCCAACCTATGTGGACAGAAGAAACTGAAAATTAAAAGAAATTAACCACTCATTCAAGAGAAACTGCTGGAAATAATTTTAAGAGTGTATTATTACTTTTTATACATCGTACCAAGTGTAGACAACTACACTTGGGTGAGAGAATCTGTGGCATTTTTCATCAAATGGAAGTACCATGAACAATAAAGTTGTAAGGGTTTCCTGAAGTAATGAAAGACAAATATAGCTTTCTGAGAAGAGTTTATGTATTAATAAGACTGAAAAAACTAGAATTTGACAGGTTTATCTAATCTACAAATTAAGATTAGTTTGGAGAGGTAACAGCTGTACGGTATATGACTTGTTTAAAGAATTTTGCAAAATTTCCTTTTATTATAAGGGAATGAACACAGTTTGGAAGCTCTGCAAGCAAACAGAGAACAAATTAACATTCAATGCAATGAGTACAAGAACAAGAAATTCTCACAGTCCTTAATTAAAATAATAAAATAAACCAGTAAAAGTTTGTCAATTAACATTTAGTTTTTGGGAAGGATTGATTTTACTTTGACATAGAAATTTGTGAACCAGCTTCTGATTGTCACAGAGACATTTATGATTAACAGCTAAAGTAAAGCTTTCTTTAAATTGCAAAGTTAATTAAAGGTCACCTAGGATAATGTAAGTTTTTCTGTTCCCTGTGATACACATTCTTACATATTATCACAACTATGTGTGTTTATACGTGCAGTGGAAGCAGACAGTCTTTCATCCCTTTCAAAATACCTATCTCCTGGTTCAAAGCATTTATTTATTTTTGAGGCCCCTGCCCTTCGGTCCTTCCTTAGTTCTCTGTGGTTTACTTTGGTGTTTGCTAAATATTTTACAGTGCACTTTCCACCTTGACTTGCATCTTTAAGACCTTCATGTGGCTTAGTCTTTCCTTAGGGAATTAATCATGGGATGCAGTGTAAGTGTAAACAGCTATTAGTAACAATTAAGCAATCCTTGCACACACAGAGTGAAATTTGTTCTCGTGCTCTGGACAAATACATAGCCAAAACACTTCTTAAGCATTTTTGAGTATGTAAAGTAGCACATAGGTCTACAGACTGTTAAGGGGAGTAAGATTTTATGTTACTTCATAAGTGTTTTCAAAACCAATATAGTCAATTTAAAAAAACCCACACCTTGTTATGATGGACATTCCACTGTCCTCCCACAAGGAAATAGCAGTTCCATGAAAAGGTACATGCTGAAACTTGTTTCTTGTCTTTTTTGTCTGGGATGTACTAATAGTGGTGAATACATGAACCTTTCAAAACATCCAAAATTATTCCAGTCTTTGCAATGAAATAAATTAAAGTACACCGTGCAGGGATTTGTATTCTCACAGGGTAAATCCATACCACAAACACATCTGCACACTGTTTTCCTGAATTGGAAATTACTTTGTTGGACTAAACCCTTAATATTTCGTAGTCTTTCAGGTGATTTTTAATTCTTCTCCTGTGTGTTCATAGCAGATTTTTTAACCACAGGATCTGGTGCCTGCTTGTGTGCATTTCCAACTATAAGCCTATTTCTGGTGAGTGAGCCTGACACCCTCAATGAAATATTTGCAAATGCAAAGGAAAGCCGTCAAAAGGATGCAGCCATTGAGACAGACTATCAGCTCCTTGAAGGACACAGACTTGAGCTGTTCATACAGCCCTTTATAAAGGAAAAAAGAGAGGTTGTAAAGCTGATCTCCAACAAAGTGTGAATTATTTAAAAATAATGATAGGACTGAGATAATTCCCTGACTGTTTTGTTACTCAGACAAAGCAAGTAGTGTAGTTCAATAAGGAACTATCTAGGTTTACTAAATTTTAGAAACAAGATTATTTTCATTTTCAATTTTGTCAATAAATTTTATAGACCAAAGTTTATGTCACTCAGAACATCACCAAACCAGACCTAAACACTACTTCCATCAAATTTGCAGAAGCCTATCTGAAAAGACTGATGCCATATAAAGATGAAAAAAAGGACTTTTAAGTTATGACAAGAAGAAACATTAAGTCAATATTTATGGTTCCGTTTGCATGCAGAGAGACAACTTTCGAAGATTGATTAATTACTACAGGTAAGAAAGAGCAGAAAATTGACTATAAACTGAAAATAATACTTCAAAATATTTAATAAGATTTTAAAGGAATATAGATGTCTGGGATTTAGTCCCGTTTTCAAGCACATAGAGTCTAATCTTAAAGTGCTGTTGTATAGAGTGGGTTTTGGACTTGGAGGATTTCTCCATCCCAGTTCCCTGGAGCCAGGCTGCTGCTGTCCTGCGACACCAGGTCCAGGCACTCACCACTGCTGAGTAGAAGGGAAGGATCACCTCCCTCATCCTGCTGGCAATGCTTTGCCTCATACAGCCCAGGACACCATTGGCCTTCTTTGTGGTAAGGGCCCGTTGCTGGCTCATGTTCAACCTGGTGTCCACCAGGACTCCCAGGTCTTTTTCTGTAAGGCTGCTTTCAAGCTGGGCGCCCCCCAGCATATAGGGTACCTTAATGGTACCTTAATTGAAAGTCTAAATTTCTCAGGTCTTCTGAGAATTCAGTAAGAAAATGCAGATGGGTATTAAACCTCAATCCTGGAGTAAACTCCTTTAGTGACCCATCATTCAGTGACTTGAGACCGTGGGTCTTTGACATTGCTTCCGTTATCTCCTCTTCATTAAGGTTAGTATATCTATGTTTTTAATTTTATACTTTTCCTGCCTCTTCTCCTAGTGTTTTAAGGATAGACCAGATGGTGGCCTTACATTCCACGTATCATTATGGCTCATGTAAGTCCAGTATATTTCCCTGAAAAACACCTGAGGGTAATAGCCCAATCAATAGCTTTTTGACTTCTTTTTCAGATGGGTTTCTCTTCTTCCATTACTATAGTGGAGCCTAGGAAGGCTAGACTTCCCAAATGTAGCCTTTGGGAACATTATGTTTATTCTCAGTGAAAGTCAGTAGCATGTATGTACCTCAATCAGGTTTAGAAGTCGGACTTAGAACTTAGATCAGCCTCAAGCTATTTATAATAATTTTACCATTCCAATAACTTTCAGAAAACTGAAAGATCCATTTTATAGGTGTTGTAAATTTCAATACCATATAGGTGATTTATGGCAATTTATCATTATTATTGTTATGAAAAATATATATATAATGGAAGTGTAAAGAGATTAGCCTCTTTGAGCAAACTGGACAAGGTATTGTATAAATTTCCAGTGACTGAGAACAAATAGTTAACAGATAAGAAGGCAAATATTAAGTCATTTACACAAAAAAAAGTTGTTAGATTAAAATTACTTTACCTATTATACATACATCTAAAAGATCTCAGCATTACAAGTAGACCTCAAAATTTTATCATACAAGGTGTTTGAAGGAGCATGGAGGTCTGAAGTCTCAAATAAAGACTCACAGTCAAAATGATTTGACAATTAATATCATAATGCATCCCAACAAAATGCCCTGTAGCATCATGTCATCCAGCAGTGAGCAGTCACACACTTCTTTGTAGACTGGTCAATGACTTACTACAGCCCCAAGAAAATTATCCTGAGTGCTTTGTCTAATCTTTTCATAAAGTCATTGGGAAGAATTCCTATCAGGACTTAACAAGAAGAAATACAAGATATGATAATTATAAAATAGAACCAAAGCACGTTTTCTTATTACCAGCAGCAACAACAAGTCTAAAGAGAAAATTATACCAGCAAGCAAAGTTATCATAAATTTGGACACCGGATTCTAATAAAACGCATAAATGCATTAAAGCCATCTATGTGGGAAACAAATAATCTGCAAGTATTGGCACCATAACAGATGTAATGGGATTACAGCTGGAACCAGCACTGAAACTCCACAACAGGCAAACTTAGTCCCCATATGTACATCAATAATGAGCAATGAAAATGTAAAATACAGCAGAGAAAAATCAGCACAATTGATTTTAGAAGTCACCACAAAGGACTTTTGTAAGTCAGAAACATCTACTACATTTCAAAGTAGCATTAGTTTGCCAACTGCTTAGGGAAGTACACGTGGGCAACAATAAGAAAAGACTTGTCATGTCTTGAATTATTTTGGCTTTATTGATGATTTCCATTTCAAAAAAGTAGTTGCCATTTTATAGACACGGAACACACAGGAATTTTTAAGTAAGGAAGATTTTCTGAATCAGTCAAGGCTGTCTAAAATGTAGATATCTTTCCAGGAAAATTTATAATAGTTCTTTTTGCTACAATGTAATTTAGTGCTGTCATAAAAGTAAATTTTTAAGTATGAATAGCACAGAACAGAAAGATTTATTCTAAGTCATCTAGTTGGTATATAGGACTTTACTGTAAACACAGTTAGTGTGACTGCTTCGAAGCCTGAGGTTATAGCTTTCATTACAAAAAAATTTCTATAAAGAGAAGATATTGAATCAATAAGCCTTGTCATTTCAAGGGAATTTGCATTCTGTGGGTTTTATACTCCCATCTATGGTTTTGCATTACTAAATTACAATGAATGTCAATCATGATAATAGAGAAAATATCTTTGTTTACCTGAAATTTCCCTTACTTTGAAATAATAAAGTCCATAGCACTGTTATTCTGGGAGGTTTCAGCCAGTGTGGCACAGAGTCAGACAAGACCTATCAGTTACCAGTAGGAAGGGCATATTTTAGGATGCACTTCCAGCCACATGGCTTCCAGAGCCAAAATATTTCTACTCAGTTTTGATGGAAAATATCTTCAGGGAAAAAAGGTCACAGTATCTACTAATGAAGCATATGGGAAATTCAACTTTGCAATAGCATACCAAAATCTTTTTATGTCAGTCACCGCCTCTATTTGTCTCCAAAGCAGGTCAGATTTGTGGGCCTCACTAGTCAAAATAATCAACATCATGTAACTCTATTTTATTTGCCTTCAGACTGGAGTCCATAGATTTGTGATGATAGAGGCTCTGCACACACTGGTCACACAGGGCACCATTCTGTCCCTTTGGCCTCCTAATTTTAGAAAGAATAGCCTATATTTCTATTATGTATTTCTTGTGTGCATGTAGCTGAGAATAAGCGTTGTCTTCTATACAGAGATTTCTGTTTTGAGACCTTTGAACATTTACTCAGCCCACAAATCAATCTCAGAATTGTCACCATCACTCTGTGTATTCAGATTTCAAAATTTTGCAAATTCTTCTAGAACAAGGTTTTAACTCAAAGGTCAAGCAATGTTTTAAATGACTAATTTGGTTTGCATCAGGCATACAGAGACTCCCTAGGCATACTTTAAAAATTTTTCTCTTGTCTGAAGGAAGTTTACATTTTTGTCAGTTACTATTTTAATATTTGATCCTTAAACTCTATTTGAGCTGCTGGCCCTCCTATCTTACAGGGAAATGCCATAAAAGCTCGTCTGGAAGGACTGGAGTATATTTTTGGCATGGCCTCTTTTGTATTAATTTCACATCCCTTCTGTATAAATGAACAGAGCTATGTCCTAAGGATTATCTCCCTACAGGCCTCCGTGAGCATGAACAACTAAAACATTGAAATGTTGTTATTCATTTGTTTATATTTTTATAATCTCCTCCAGAGGGAGTGAACTTGAGCTGAGAAATGGCTCTAAAAATATTTTAGAGTATGTGGCCCTCTCATCGTTCCCAAGGCCAACCTTTTTTGCCTTCTTTCTTCCAATTTAGCACTAACAGGCTCTCTCAAAGGAGGAGGGGGCTCCCCAAAAGCTCTGATCCTTGTTGCTGCATGGGATCTGTGTGGATCAGATGTTTCTATGCTTCTGCTTTTAGCTCTCAGTATGGAATACAAATTGAGTTTCTGAAAGCTATAGCAAGTGACAGCAGGAAAGGGCTGTTTCTTTTAAAAGTCTTTTGAGAACAACTGATGCTGGATTTCTCCGTTCTTTGTCTTCTGTCAGTGAGTTTCTGGGAAGCAGAAAGTTAATGAGAATAAACTTTATAGGCTGATGTTGAAGGCAGCAAACTCAGCAAACTCATTCATTTCATGTGCTGTTTAGCTAGATTTACATTTACTTAAATTTTACAATCTCCATTACTTCTTCAAAGGGAAAAGCAAGGAATCCCTCTGAATTTGAAAATTGTTCTTGACTCTGCCTAAGCTCTGACATTTGAAAATTCAACTTTTAGAACTTAATTTCTTACATTTACGCTCATTATTAGCCAGTGGAACCACATTTGAAGGCAAATTCTCTGCAGAAAGTGTGGAATTTTAAACTCCAGTCTTACTTTAATTTTTTCCATCCACATACATTCCCCATAGATGACTGACTCTGAACAGCATTGGAACCAGGAAAAGAAAGAGAATAAATAAACACAGGAGAGAAACTGTCAAATTTCAGGTTATAGACAACATATAGACTTAAGAAGAAAATGAAAGTGAGTCAGTTGTGTCTCTTCCCAATCACCTTATTTCTGGCAATGAGTAAGAGCAGAAGAGAATATTGATGGTGCAAGAAGAATCAGGAAGCCTGATATAGTGAAACCAGAGGAATTAACAGAATCACAGTATATTGCTGATAGTAGCAATAAGGATCTGTTATCACTGGTAACAACAGAATCAGGAAAAAAATACAGAGTCACCATTCCTGGAGCTAGTAAAGGACAATATAGACAAGATTCCACCTGGACCCAAAATAAAGGTGAGATGAAGAACTCTAAAAGGATCAAAACTTTATACCAGCAGGTACACTGCACAGTACTTGGCCAAAACACCTGCTCAGAATAAGAACTGGTCATTACGTTATTGATGAACACTCACAAACACAGCAAACCCAAATATCAGCTGCTGCTATTACTTTAACCTCTAAAAAGAAATGGTTCAGACTAAAAAAATAACACTAACTCTCTTGTGTTTAGTCGTTTAGAACATTACTTGACCTTTGAGTGAGAACCTTGCTCTAGGAGAGTTTGCAAAAATTTGAAATCTGAATACACAGAGCAATGGTGACAATTCTGAAATTTACCTATGTGCTGAGTAAATGTTCAAAGGTTTCAAAACAGAAATCTGTCTGTTTAGAAGACAACACCAATTCTGCAGTATAGAGATAGCAGAGGAAAAGAAAGGTCTCTTACTTATGTACTCCGCTATATTTGTAGAAGGATTTTCCATCACTTTCTTAAGCAATTCTCTTTGCAAAGACTTCTGCACCAGGTTATTTACACAGTTACACTGAGATAGCTGTGATTATGGCCACAATGTGGCTACTGAGTCGATCAAGACGACAAATGACCAACAATGACCTTTACTATCTCTGGGAACTTACTTCTGTAGAGTCTATAGAATAAAATTCGGTTCATCTCTTCACTTCTGGCCCAGCTGTCTCCTTTCTCCACACCTAATCGCTATCTTTGAAACTCAGTGGCAGGGAAGCTGGAACTAGATGATCTTTAAAGGTCCCTCCCAACCCAAACCATTCCAGGATCCTAGAAGCAGAAGATAGTCAAAGAAGATTCAAGATTTTCCTATCAGATGTACAGATCCCAAAGAAGAATCACAGATAACATTGTTACCTGTGTCAGACTTCCAGAAGAACCAATAATCCATGCTACTTTTGCTGATAAGCTAACATTGGCATTTATACTAATGTGCTCTAGAGACCATGCTGATCCTAGACAAAAAATGAATTTTAAACTCCAGTTTAAAAGGAGGATGTGGAGGGATTCTATAGAAAGTCATCCCATTTTTAACAAAAGTTACTTGAAGGTATCATTAATTGCTCTGAAATAACAAGCTTTTGAATTAATTAATAACAGTTGAAAGCTCTTCAAGCTTGCACGAGATATGGGAAAAATTTTCTGCTAAAAGAACAGCATAACTAAAATATTTACACTGCTAATGTCAGTTGATTCTAGCTCCATTTTCCATAGCTATAGGAAAAGAGATTTTTTCTATTACTGTTCAAATGCAATCAGAGATTGCCTTCTACAATTACGCTGTAGCTCTTCGGTTCTATCCGTAGTAATCCAGATTGGGCACGATTTAGTATTTTATGCATTTGTCAGTAGTACCAATGTTCATGAAGATTAACAGGCCAATATTTCACAGGACATGGTTTTTCATTTGCTCTGTACTGTTCCTGTAAGCCAGGTTTTAGATATTATAAAGAGAATGTTAAGAACTTGCTGTGGCAATAAAGGTTCAAGCTTGGAAAGATATAATAATAGAAAAAAATAGTTTGAAGTAAACAAATCTTAAAACTTTCCCTTTCAGGGTATGAGTTGTAGCAGGTAGGGCTGTCATCATGTGATGAGCTGTTCATAAGAAACTGAGGTCAACGTTTCTGTAGAAAATACTTGTATGAAAGGATAAAACAGATTCTGTCTAGAAGAAAAAGGTTTCCTTTTCCATCATATAACTCACTAAAAGTTCACCTTGTTTTACAGGGGTTTTTTTTGTTTTCTTTAAAAATATTGTTTTATCAGAAAATACCTATTTATCAAAATGAAAAAAATTGCAGGAATATATCCAATTAGACAGATGTTTTACTGAAATAATTTCTTTAATACTTGCTTAATCAGAGAGTGAAAAGCATCCTAGAATACCCAGAAGCATAGCTGTATGTGGCATTCATATAGGATGTCAGAGACACATATTCATGCTCCTGTTCAATTTTCAGAGAAATAATTACGAACCATAAAAGAAAGGCTGATTCTAGAAGCTAACAGTGAGAGCATTCTCTTGCGCTGTAAAAGTCACTGGTTAAAGGCCCTGGTCCAGAGATGGAAGAGGTACTGGGAACATCAAGAGTACTGAGAGTCCACTTGTAAACTACCCTGGTGTTTAGAAAACTCATCTGTGGTTGGAAAGATCAAGGATCAGACTCTGGAAAAGCATAAAATGAATCGAAGTGACATCTCCTTGACATGCATTTTAAACACTAAGCTGCTGAATATTAGCAGGGTGGACTTGCCACTTAGTTTTGTTCTTAGATTGCTTTTCATAGACACAGACAGGCAGTGAATGTCCTCCTCTTAATATTAAAATGGCTAAGAAATGCCTAATTCTATTCTTTCTAAAATGAGGACCTCTAATTATTCCACTCAGATACATACTTTAAGATGAAAATAATCATATCTTAAACAACTATTGCACATGTTAACATTAAAGAAGCTTAACATGAGCTGGCAATGTGCACTGGCAGTCCAGAAAGCCAACTGCATCCTGGGCTGCATCGAGAGAAGCGTGGCCAGCAGATCACAGGGGGTGATTCCGCCCCTCACCTCTGCACTTTTGAGACCCCACCTGGAGTACTGTGTTCAGCTTTGGATTCTTCAACATAGGAAGGACATGGATCTGTTGGCATGGGTCCAGCGGAGCGCCACGAAGATGATCAGGGGGTTGGAGCACCTCCCCTACGAGGACAGGCTGAGAGAGCTGGAGTTGTTCAGCCTGGAGAAGAGAAGGCTCGGGGGAGACCTTATAGCGGCCTTCCAATATCTAAAGGGAGCTTATAGGAGAGCCGGAGAGGGACTCTTTGTCAGGAAGAGTAGTGAAAGGACAAGGGGCAACGGTTTTAAATTGGAAGAGGGGAGATTTAGATTAGATGCTAGAAAGAAATTCTTTACTGTGAGGGTGGTGAGGCACTGGAACAGGTTGCCCAGGGAGGTCGTGGATGCCCCATCCCTGGAAGTGTTCAAGGCCAGGCTGGATGGCCAGGCTGCTCTAGTGAGAGGTGTCCCTGCCCATGGCAGGGGGGTTGGAATTAGATGATCTTTAAGGTCCCTTTCAACCCAAACCATTCTATGATTCTATGATTCTATAAAATCCTGTGGCACACCCAGTGAATACTAACATTGTGTTTACCCAAACAGTACCTTCCTTCTGGAAAAGAGACTTCCACCTTGTGGGACTGAGGTGTACATGCTGTGAACCTCTGAACCTCTTCAGAGCTTTCTGGATTTAGTAATTTTTCCTGTCTGAAGCTCATGTTCATGGCTTATGGCACTGCTCTGGGAGAGGCATGGGTCATGTCACCTTGTTTCTGACTTCTTGTGCTGATAAGGTTCTCTACAGGACAAAGAGGACTCTCCAGACAATGAGGACCTAAAGCAGCCACCAAGGACCAGAAATTTTTCTCAGCTGTTAAGATAAGCTGAAGACATTTGAAACATGCTGTCTTAAAGGAACATTTAGAAAGGTATTTAAGCAGCATAGATAAATGAAAATGTAAATAAGCAAATATTCATCTCATAAAGAATACCACTGACTATATCATTCTGCATTTTGATGATCTTATACACATAAATACCACCTTAAATATATGGATTAGTGAGATAATGACAATGTAAGAGCATGGTACAACAGGGAAAATAATAGCATCTAACTGCTAAACACATACAACCACCAAACCATCTTTTACCAGTTTTGTAGTAACTGCAAAAATCTACAGTTTATGACTTTTGGGGTACTTTTTCTTGTTCAATGTCTCAAATAATGCTTATTTCCCAACTAAATACATCTTATTATTCCATATGCCCACATAACATCATTTTCACATCACAGTTGCACTTCAGTCTCCAGTGATTTTGAACAGGTTTGAATATAACCAATACTTACAAATGGTTTCAAAACAACAACAACAAAAAATAAAGAGTATGTATGTGTATTTTTGAGCACAAGATTTTTACAGCCCTTGGAAAAAAGAAAGTAAAGTAATTTATTTCTCTTAGCTTCCAAAATCAGAACCAGAGGCACCTTACGACTCATTCACTTCTGCACTATAAAGTAAAATAGTACCAAAGTCATTGCAGGCTATTTTAACTGTCATAAGTGGACAAACTATATAGAAATTACTTTCTGAAAGACTTGTTGCATAGCAGGCCTGTTTCACTAGTGCAATTATAAGAGCATGATGTCACATGCAGAATTAATAAAATCTACTTTTCTTTACCTGGGTGCATAACAGTTTTGAGGTTAATGTGTCATTTGTATGATAAAATATTAGATGCCACGATACTATTGAAACAATTAAATACGACCACTTTTTCCAAATGGGTTTTGTTTCAATAGGATAGAAATTGACCTTTCACTAGCCAGCAGTAATCCCAATGTGTAAACTGAAAATAGGATTTACAATTAGAAGGCCAAGTAATAGTGTTTGCTGATGCAAATGAAAATCCTTTTTAAAGTCAGGGAAACAAAGCCTGGTTGTCCCTGAACAATCCCTGCTACAGCTTTTTGGGGTGACTCTGCCCTTTGTTATGCAAAGGGGAGCAATCTTTGTTCAGCTTAGTGCTTTATGGTCTTCTAGCATCTTGGTGTCTGTTGCAGAGATCTTGCAGCTACAAGGTCCCTTTCTGCCCTACTAGGGATCTTTCTGCACTGAAATAGTCCTTCTCACATCACCTGAATTAGCATGATAACAAATTGCTCCTCTTAACTCTAATTGTATACTAGGCACTCCAGAGCTGGTCCAGAATAATATTTGGTAATATGCTTCATCTTAAAGAAACACTCATATTTAAAGTAAAGTTTAATAGTAATGAATAGCCTAGAGGGCTCATTATTTTATAGATACAAATCGTAAGGAACTACATTAAATAATAAATGGATGATGGGTTGAATTTTTTTAAGAATATAAATAGATAGTAGTCCATTGCACTCAACAGCATTTGTTTGCACCAAGGGAAAATATATTTCTTCTAGCTTTTGTGAATTTCAGTTACTTAATTTAGTAAACTTTTTCTCAGTTTTATCAGTACTGTTATTAGTAATTTACATTAGAAAGACCTATGCTTCAACTTTATCTGGAGCCTAGACCATACACTCCAGTCTGTCTATATAAATACTTAATGAGGAAAATTCACTGAAACACCAGGCAAAAACTTCATGAATTACTTTTTTACCTCCTCACAAAAGATCTATAAAGCTACTTGGAAAGATTGGTATCTGTTTATAAGAAGCAGATATAAAGGAAAATAATTGAAAGAGTGAATAGAAAATTGAGCTGGCTCCTCAGACTCCAGTGTTTTACTTGTAAATGCTTTCTTTTGTGAGTACCACAGTAAAAAGTACAATAAAAATACCCAGAGAGAGTAGATGGATCACATATCTAGATTAACCAAGAAAACAGATCTGGGATAATAGGCCTTGTGGACGTGCAGTGGTTCAATGTATAATAATGTGCTGTTAAAATGCAATTCCTTCTTCTGGTAACTTTTACGTTGCAAATCTTGTGTTTGCAGCTGGACAGGCTGCTGAAGACCTCACGGCTGGTGAGGGCTTTCTGAAATATATTTGTGGTTGATTCCATATTCAACACTTTGAAAATAATAACCAAGATTTTTGAAGGCTTGGAGGACATGGCATGCTACTGCTGTTTACACATTGGCAAACACTCTCCTCCTCATTCCCATACATCATCAAAGTATCTGCGTATGATTTAATATAATACACAATTTATTAAGGTTAAGACCAAGGGAAATCTTGATCACACTCTGGCCTGACTTCTTATATAATTTCCTCCAAAGATCTTCATTGAAGAAATCCTATTTGAGTTCCTGAATGCCATACAAAACAAATCCAAAACATACTAAAAAGTTTTCAACTCATTGTTCAGCTTCTACATATTTCTACAGTTTCAGCTCTCAACAAGTAATCCTCATGGATACATCTAGTAAACCAAAGTGACCATCTACTACTGGAAAATGTTCCAATGTACCTGTATGCAGATAGTATTCAATCATTTTTTATATTTCATTTTAGAACACAGATTTTTTTAAATTTATTTATTGTTCTCAAATAAGAATGTTGTGCAGAAAATAGGTTTTTTATAAACATTTTCTTTGGTGACACACAATTCCTTTAAAGAAGTCATATTTGCATTTCAAAAGCATTTTTAATTGAAAAAATACTGGAAGAATGCATAGTGTACTAATTTAAAATTATTATATGGGTATGTATAACTGTGAGAAAGCAGGACAGATCTGCAATCTCTTCCATTTTGGAGTCTTCATGAGTTTGTGATTGTGTCCAATGCAGAAAAGCCCACATACTAGGCAAAGAGCCCAAACCAGTCTTTTGTTCCACTTTGCAATAACTGGTGAAATTAGGATTCCTGAAAGTGGATGTTTATATGAGAATATACACTCCATGAATGTGGAGTGCTGAAGGTAGCACTTCAGGCTAACTTTCAGTTTCAGCTTCAGTTTCAGAAGGTATACCTCTAGAGCAAGGTGTGAAAACTAAGCCAGAGAACTTTTAGAAAAAGTATGGTGCAGCTGCTGCCTTCCTGAAGTAGCAGACGACAAGTAACAATGGTCTGAACAAGAATTTGAAGTAGAAAGATTGTTTGGATTTGGTTTGTTTTAGAATATATGTTTGACTCAGTGACGATATCCGGTGTATTTGCAGTGTTCTTAATGTATGTGCAAGTTATTCCTGTGTATGTTCATAGTACAGAAGACAGGGCGGCATTAACTGAAGACACTGCTTGAGGCAAGAATCTGAAGGATTGGCTAATACCTTGGCTTTGGTTAAGCACCGTGTTTTGTACAGCAAAAGGATATGCTTTATGTACAGAGACAACAGTCAACAGCAGGGAACAGCATCCCCAGAGAGAACGCTGAGAGGCAAACTAGAACAAGAAAAACATGCATTTCCCTTGCCTCCATATTCTTCTTAGCCTCCTTCCGCTCCTGTTATGACCAACTGGTCTAACAGTCATTGACATTCACCGCTCCAGGCAACGGGCTGCAGGCTTCCCAAGCTCCCCAGAAGTACCTGAACTCTGCTGATTTACAAAGGCAAAGATTTTTTTTCCCCTCATGTTGCCCTACTCATTAAGCTAGAAATTTCATGAGTCTCATCGATATCAAACTTCTACAACAGCAAGATCAATGAAAATGAAGCAACAGGAAAAAGTAATCACAGGGCCAACCACACTTAAAACATATAAATCTCCTTTTTTACCAATTTTTTTTCCAGGTGAAGGATCTCACACACGCATGCACGCAGGCACCTCCTCCACACCCTTTTCCCACACAGAGACAAACAGGCCGTCATCAAACTAATCCCTTCCTTCTGCAGGCTGGAAAGTCTATTATTGTTCTTTCTGATTTTGACTATTTTGTAAGTGTCCACATAATGTACATAAAGAAAGTTTCTGAAAGAACCTAGAATGCCACAAAAACCTGGTCTAATAGAACCTAACACACCAGCGTGGCTTCCTTGTTACTCAGTCTGTTCCTGTGTCTCAGAAGTTGTGCTCATACAATGATTTGTGTTTTTTTCTGGACACAAAATGAAGCACTGCCCTCAGCCTGTGCATCATAACCTCTTTGGTGAGGGAGTATGATACTTCCAACAGTAATGGCTCGTGGTTGATTTACTGTCATGATACAAACTAAGGGAAAGCCAAATGCAGAGAACCAGGCTGAATACTAGTTCACCTGAAACAGGTCTTCCATCCACAAGATATTTTGGTGTTACTGTGGATATCCACCAAGAATTTTGGTGTTGTAATTCTTAATCCTAAAGAGGAAGGGAAGGAGGGAAGATAACTCCTGGCTGTGTTCCAGCTCGCAATACAGTTTATCAATGGGTTTATGGCATGCTTGGTTTTCAGGTCGTGATTCAGGTGGTCTGTCTCCATGTTAGAAATTATTTCTCTTTTATAACAGTATCCTTCATATTACAAGTTCCTATAACATTTCTGACAAATGCAATGAAAAATCTTGTTTCAAAAGTGCTGAATGGAGATTGTGTCTGAAGTGGAATGTGACGACAGCTGAGCAGCATAAACCAGGACTAATGTCAAAATGTTAGGGCAGGAAGAAAAAGATATATTGGTTCTGAGCGTAGTCTTCTATATTGGAAACATCGCACAGAAGTGGGCAACTTTCCAGAGACTGCCTTTTCATCCCTGAAAGAAAATTCCTCATGTAAATTTGACAAAAGGCTGGCGTTTCAGTGAAGAAACTTTCCATAAAAATTAATTTTTCATAACTATTTTCAGAGAACTTGATTATACCAAAAAGAATATTTTGGCTACACAGTGCAATTAAAGAGATACAGAATTTTAAAATATGTTGATTATAAAATTATTGCAGCTGTTCATGAGGTGATAGCCAGTTTATTAACTGACAGTTTAAAATTGATCAAGTGGTTATTTTAAAAAGAGAAATGAATTTGCTAGGAATCAACCAAGAAAACATTTTGAGCACCTGCATTTTGCTTGCAATTCTGTTTTACCTGAAAAAGTTTTTATACATTTTACAGTGAATGAAAATGCAAAATCAGATAAGTTTAGGTATAGAGACTACTTGAAACCCACTCTCAAGTCTAACAATGAAGTCTTTTTGTGATGCTGGGTAAGTCCCTTGACATGTTTCTGCCCCAATGTACAAAAAAAATAATGATTCTGTAGGATCTTTGCCCATGTGCTTACACCGGAGATATAAAACGACGTTTATTCAGAGGAATAGAGTAAATAAATCTTACTAATTTCCAAGGTGAACTGGCAAAAACACTTCTTTGGATGCCAGCAAATACCCACCATACTATATCTGTTTAACAAACTCTTGATAATCTACATGCAAGCAGACTGGATATTCAACACCGCAGAGCTTTGTTTCTCTTACAAGGCAAATTCTGATCTTTTATGCAGACAAAGGTGCAAAAATGTAATGTACTTCAAAGAAAGATGTGTTATTCTTTAATAACTACTGTAGAGTAGTGTCTTCATATGGTGTGTCTAGATTGTGTTCAAACTCCACCTGTACTTTCTGATTTAGTATCTGTAAAATAAATCATAGAATCATAGAATCATAGAATGGTTTGGGTTGAAAGGGACCTTAAAGATCATCTAGTTCCAACCCCCCTGCCATGGGCAGGGACACCTCTCACTAGAGCAGCCTGGTCATCCAGCCTGGCCTTGAACATTTCCAGGGATGGGGCATCCACGACNTCTTCTCCAGGCTGAACAACTCCAGCTCTCTCAGCCTGTCCTCGTAGGGGAGGTGCTCCAACCCCCTGATCATCTTCGTGGCCCTCCGCTGGACCCATGCCAACAGATCCATGTCCTTCCTATGTTGAGGAATCCAAAGCTGAACACAGTACTGCAGGTGGGGTCTCAAAAGTGCAGAGGTGAGGGGCAGAATCACCTCCTGTGATCTGCTGGCCACGCTTCTCTTGATGCAGCCCAGGATGCGGTTGGCTTTCTGGGCTGCCAGTGCACATTGCCCGCTCATGTTGAGCTTCTTATCCACCAACACCCCCAAGTCCTCCTCCTCAGGGGTACTTTCTAGCCATTCTCTGCCCAACCTGTATTTGTGCCTGGGATTGCAGGCAAGTTCACAACTTGAACTTGTGTTCAAGTTTATGCCCATTTCCTCTTATCCTGTCACTGGGCACCACCAAAAAAAAACCCACCCCATCCTCTTGACACTGACCCTGTAAGTATTTATAGACTTTGATCAGATCCCCCCTCAGTCTTCTCCAGACTAAAAGGACCCAAGTCTCTCAGCCTTTCCTCGTAAGAGAGATGTTGTAGTCCCTTAATCATCTTTGTAGCCCTAAGAACGAACTTGCTAAGGCTGTACTTTTTTATATTTTTAAAATCTGCTTTAAAGTCTGCTTTAAAGAGACTCTTTCCCCTGCATACATCACTGAAAGTTTTTGTATTACTTTGTCATGACATCTATGATGTGAGTGAAAAGATTAGCATTAGACAGTCTGAATA
Organism: Arenaria interpres; assembly: GCA_013399435.1. Taxonomy (NCBI): domain Eukaryota; kingdom Metazoa; phylum Chordata; class Aves; order Charadriiformes; family Scolopacidae; genus Arenaria; species Arenaria interpres. The sequence goes on from VXAK01014816.1 coordinate 39,918, forward strand.
ATCCAAGTACAAAACAATTTGCATAAATTGAACAATTTCAAAATTGACATCAAGCAGATAAAATGAGAAATGATACATTCTTGTGAAGGTCGTGCTCAGTAATAACATGTAGAAATTTAGGCATCTTTATTAAATTGCCTACTATAAATTACAGAAACAAGGCAGAATAAAGATCAAAGAGAGGCCTCAAGAGACCTTATCATCCAATCATATGCTTGATATGTTTGTACTACCTACCACTTGTATAATGCATGAGCTACATACATGAGTACAATATTTTTTAAGGTAAAATGAGCAATTTGGAATAAAAGTTTTAACCTTCTAGCTATTTAAATAAAACAATACAAATATAAGATCTGTCTTGCCTTTCTACTCTCTTTCTACAGCAAGAGCTCCACTACATAAAATTATGCCAGAAATACAGCAAATTTTCAATGTAAATTTCCAGAGTTGACCTCTCTAATCACCCTCCTGAAGAAGATCTGCTCCATGTGTCTAAAGAAGTAACATCCACCTCACCCCACTGATATGACAGTTCAATTTGTTTTCTGGGAAATCTAATTAGAATTATATATACTTGTTTTGGAAGGAACTTGTAATATAATGAAGGGTTCACACCTCAACAGGGGATGATCTATGGAAAGAAGAACAGAAGAGTAGAAAAGATTTCAATGACGTTTTAGTGCTTGGACTTCAGAAAAGGAGGATTACTGATCCAGCAGCAGGGGTAAAGGTAACTTCTCATATAACACATAAGACCTCACGGAAATGAGTAAAAAGGAGTACATTTCCATTTAAGAAGGAGATGTCCCTTGTGTGGGACATCTGAATGAAAGCATCTTGCAAAAGGCAAAAAGAACTCTAGAGGGAAGAGAAAGAAGACATCGTTAGCACAGATGTCTCAGCTGTAAAAACACAAAAATTGCCCCTACTTGTATTCACAACTTCCCTGCACCTCCTATGTGTGGGAAAAATTTCTTATGGACTTCAGTTTCAGGAAGAAAGGTGCAATGAATCTACTTTCTTTCAGTGATGGCTGTATTAGATTGTGGTGGGCAGAGGAAAGGAGGAGGGTATTGTTAGACCTCAAGACGATGTGAGTGTTTATGCCGCACATTTTACACAGCAGAGAAGTAATAATTTCAAGTTGAATACATATTCTTTCCTGTGTGTAGGACAGGTGAAATGAAGAGTGTAAGAAGAATGAGTTTTTCAAGACTACTTAGAGCAGACTGTTCAAGGAATCCAGGATGACACTTCAGTATTTCATTTAGATAATAAGTTAAGGTTTCGTGAAGTTCAAGTACTATGCATTGAATCTTGTAACATTTTAAAAAACAAAAGCGTCTTTTGAAGTAACCCCAGAAGTCATTATCATTATATTTGAGTAGTTCTTGTATTATGTATTACACAAACCATGTACACTGGGGCTGTGCAGATGCACTTATGAAATATTGTTCCCTATTATTTTATTATCATTGGAACCTAGAGATCCATGACTGTTCTCAGAAATTCAGTGTTTTGTAAGACATTCCCTGCTTACTTTTACTTGTGAGTTATGTAATACATAAGGAAAGACTGTCCCTAAAAGCCTAGAACATTTCATTAAATCTCTAATTGTGTAGAATAAGAGCATTTGCTGCTCTGAGGTGTGATTCAGTGATGAATAGTGTAGAAATTTCTGGAGGAATGCAGTTTTGAAAGTGCATCAGCCTGACTCCTGTGATCTTCAGAAGATCTCTTTGTGAGTAACCAAGCTACCTGGATTTTTAGTGCTAATCAAAGAAACTGGACAAGGGAAGACAAAATGTCATTAAACCTGAGCTCTTACAGTATAAAAGACTCAACTTTATTACTTCATGCATTTTTTTCAACTACTGCCAACTGCAAAACAAAAGCAGTAATTTTTTACTTTAGAGAAAGTAACAACAGCAACTACATTTTAAAGCCATGTAATTTTTTCAAGGTTTTTTGTCTGAAATTCATTTATTTTTTCAAAAGTAGACTTGCCAATAGAAAGCCTTTTTTACCAGGCTAGTGTCTCCCTAATTATTTAAAATGTTACACATCCTAATTATTTTAAATGTTACAATGACTACAGCTATGATTAAATATTTATTCAGATGCCCATTACCAGTACTTATGGGCATCAATAACCTACTATCTAAATTTTTTTTCCGTCAACAAATATCTTTCTATGTTTAAAGTTAGTAATTTTAAGTATGTGTGTATAGAAAGTGTTGATTCTTTGAAATTACCTTATAGCTGGCCTTCAATTTTTCAATCTAATTTTTATTGAATAATGAAGTATTTTACTGAATAATTCATGTATCTATGTCGCATTACATTAACATCACCATGTGCTGCAGTCTCTTAGTGTTATGCATGAAATAACATTTCTGATTTACAAAGACACAGTAACCTGGACCGCTTAACAAAAAAGAGGCTTAACTCCAAACATACCACATCCATTTTTCCTCAAACTCCAGACATTTGGCAAGACAGGTAAACCTTACTAGTCTAATTTTAGAGATGAAGCAGCATAAATGATATTTGAAATATTCATGTACTTCTCCATTATGTATTCGATGATTTGACTATCCAGGGACCTCAAGGAGACCAGAGGCCACTGCTAGTGACAAATACCCATACTTTTAGTGGCTATTGAATGAAAAGCTTGAGAAAGGAGCGAAAGCAATATTAATCCAACAACCAAGCAAGAAATAACATAGATTTACCATAGATTTGTTTCAAAGTTTCTAAGATTAGTCATACTAAATTAAAGGCTTCCTTCTTTAGTTTTCCTTTTTGGGGGGCAAAGGTGCTAGCTCAGTGTTACTAAACTATCTGAGTATTGACAAGAAACAGCATAAAAGACTGTAACCTCACTTACTGGAGGAACAGAAAAGAAGGAAGTGCAATAAGCTTCAGAGTGGTACTGCACTTTTTCTTAAAAATTACCCACTGCTTCTATAAAAACATTGTCCTTGGTGTCCTAGCTTTGCCTTGTAGAAATTTTCATGGCTTTATTTCCAATTTTCAGCACCAATAGTTTCTGTAAAAGAGTGTTTAAATGCACTCTAAGATCAGCACTGAATACTGAGATGATGACTAGTTTTTATGGCTAATTCTAGAGACAGGAAAATCCATTAGTCCCTCTCTGCTTCAGCTTCATCATCTGTAATATTGGGGTAATCTTCAAATTTTTCACAAGAAAATGTGTTAACCTCCATTAATCTCCAAGGAAAAATAAATAAAATATGTCTTCCACATTGAGAGTAAATGTACGCTTAATCATTGTACCAAATACCACAAACAGACCAATGTAGCTTAGTCTGCTTTGGGCTCTGCTGAGACCATTTTAAACACTGAGTGAAATACTATCTTTTGATTTCAACCATAAATACAGCAGTTCTTAAATATCTATTTCTCCATTTTTAGCTTCACAAATCTTTACAGTAAACTGACAGACCACACTAAATGAGGTGTTAAGGGTGCCATCTGTATCACAGGTGGATATTTTTAATTCTGTTTTTGACCCACTGTGTATATTCCATAGATATCAAAGAGTTACAATGGGCTTTGCTGTGGAGCTATGCTTACTTTCAGCTTTAAAGGCCTGATCAGCACAATTATTACAGGCATTAGAATAACTTATGGCCTATGGGAAGACTCTGGCCTTGTCCCACAGTGGGATGCTTTCCGCTCACAAAGAGACTGTAGAACTCTGCTCTGGTAAACTGTAGTCATGCTCAACCATCTGTCCCTGTGGTGCTGAGTTTGGGGGTCCAAATAGGAAAATTAAAATTAAAATCTTGGGAGTTCAGGGGATAATGATTTACACCCTTAGACCTCCTTAAGCAGGTGTGCAGCCTGCTGTTGAAGTTAATTACCAACCATTATCAGTGAAGCTGGCATATTGCCACTTTTCTAAAAGTAATTTTTTCTCCTAGTGTAGGCTGAAAATGCTCTTCCTTTTCATTTCAGCCTTCCTCCCATTTATGTAAGTGTGTCCCAGATTTCACCTTCAAATTAATCACCTTCAAATAACAATAAACTCTGGATAATCACCAGTTCAGAAAGCATTTAGAATCAGGAAATGGGGTGAAAAACCCCAGTACACTACAGTTTAATTCATCTACTTTTGCTAGTAGCTATGATGAACTAAATGGGTAACTAAAATATTCAATTCAAGTATTGTTATTTGTAAAGTCTGTTAACAGTTTTGCATACACGGGTATAAAAGAAACAATAACAATAATATTGAGGAATCAAAATATAAATTTATTTAGTCTTTTGTTCCAGGCCCTGTTGCTGAGACAATGTAACTACCTGCCACACCACAGTTTGAACAGAAATATGATTTTTCCAGATCAGAAATGTACTATCATACAATGCACAGTGGATGGATTTGGGGTTTCCTATTACATTATGGCAGATCTGGTACTGGTAAATCTTGTCCCATTAATACAAATACCAGACAAATGAACAAAATTCTCAAATTACACCTTGAAAAAATTTCAGGGAGGAAAAAAAAAAAAAGTAACTGAAACAGAATTATGCCATAAGGCTTTTCTACAGTCATAGTCAGAAAGCAGATAGCTAAAATTAGCTGATCAACTAAAAAATCTAATAGCTAATTAGCTATTTTAATTTAAAACCCATTTAAGAACTCCAAAAGGGGAAGTGACAAACTGTTTTGCATTACCATTTTCTTTGATCAAAATTCTTCCCTCAACTGCATCTTCATATCTCTGTTTACTTTTGAGGGAACTGTAAATGCTACCTGCAATGTGGGAATTATAGATAAGTGTGGAATTCAGAAAACTACATTTCATGATAAACAGTGCATCCCCTGTAATATTAAAAACACTTGAACTGACAACACATCACTCTTATAGTGAAAAGTAATAGGATGGGATTCACACAACCAGGTACAGGTGCCTACATTATGCAAGTCATTCAGAGATGTTTTATAGTGAGTGAAGGAAAATAAACATATCTTGGGCAAAGAGCATAATTAATCTCCCACCAAAGTGTATGAATTCTATTCTTAAAGTGCCTTTATTTTTTTACCCCAAACTAAACTATCTTCAGTTTTAAGAAGAGAAACCGTATGCTCCAGATTCAGTAGTCTGACTAAGACTGTTGGAGAGCCATTTGGGTTCCAATTCCAGAACAAAAGAATTTCCATTAAAGAATCTCAGCCACCACCTCCATAATCATCATCACTGACCCACAAAAGCTGCAATGTAAAAAATCTTACAGATAATTAAAATTATCCTCTCCTCCCCAATTCTTTGTTCTCCTCATACCCTTAGACTATCACACTAATCATAATTCTTCTGTAATTATCACCGATCTGAAACCCCTCCAAAACATTATTCCCTGACGTTACTGGCCACACTGTTCATAAGGGGGAACCATCACTAACCACGCACGCACCTGTTAGTCCTTTTACTTCTTTGACTGAGCACATCTGCACAGATATCTCTGCCCCACAGGAGAATACTGTCCCCCAAAAATATCTTATGTTGTATTGGCTCTAGAGTAAGTAAGGAATTTATGATAGTCACACAAGTAAGTTAAATAGAAGTAGATAAATAGAACTGAAGGTGACTAGCCCAGAAATGGAAAGGTAAAGATAAGTAAAATTTATCCTACATAATATATTTAGTTCAGAAATCAGAAGGAAAACATGAATTTTGTCCTTTAAAAAAAAAAAAAAAACAACATGAATTGTGCTTAAAAATAGTATCTAAGCAAAGATTATGTTTATCATATGATTTTTAAAAATAATTTGAGTTCTTCATTCTTTATAAACTAACATCAGATTATGTTTAATTTAATAAAGAGATTCTTGCCAGTGACAAGTTTATGGAGTTCTAATTATACGCTTTTGGCCAACTGGCAACGAGTTCTGAAGTTGCCTTTCCACCAGATTCAAAAAGGCTTTGTTAGTATCAATGAGACCACACCGTTATAGAGAAAAATATGTTCTCACTTTTCTGATGTTTCTAGAGAATATAGCGTTAGGATGGTAATATAAACCAGTAAGAACTGACATAATGCATATAAAGCCAGAAAAAAATAATTTTTTTGTTGGGGTAACATCTTAAAATACTCTTGGTAAACTTTACATTCTTTTTAAAAAGAAAAGGAGAACTTAGTGTGTAATGCGAATTTCATTAAAGCTAATGGAACAGAAAGACTAATATACTACTACATCATTTTGACAGGTCTTGAAAGACCAAGAAAAATCTAAATAGAAAAATATTTAAAGATAGTCTTTGGGGATTCAGAAATGTCTATAGTATAACACTTTCAAAATGTAGTTCCTTGAAGCACACAGCAGATCTTATTTCTTCATCAGTATCAAATACATAAGCTATGTTACTTCATACTACTCTAAATGTATATGTAATACACATAAAGCCAAATAACATATTTAATGTTCATAGCAAAAACCAGAATGCAAAGGTACATGGAAGTTGAGAATATCTGTTTCATTAGGGTCATCCAATTAAGGACCTTTCCAATGCAGAAGGGGATAATATGTAAAGGGAGAAGCAATGAAGAGCAGTCGGAGACACAGACTTGGCAGACACAGGGCAACAGAGATGATGCCAAAGATCAAAGTCTCCAGTCAGTAACTGATGGGCCATCAAAGCTACAGCTTTGAAGAGGGTCTCCTAGACTTTGCAACTGATATGAAGGGGTAAATAAAAGGAACATGAGGACTTGTTTAGTAGCAAGCCCCAAGCTGGACTAGCAGGTGAGGAGGAGACACACTCAGTGCAGCAGGTAAGAGGGCTCAGGGTATGGGCAGACAGAAGGACCATGCAACTACTCGGGGATCTGAAAAGTGCATGTGCTTGTGAATCTACAGTCTTGTGTGTGTGCTTTCACCAGTGAACTTCAATCCTGACCAGCTGAAGGAGAGGAAGGGTGCTGGACTGGTTGCGCTTACACCTCCTGCGAGCCCTGGTAGTGTTGCACGAGGGTGCAGTTCAAAGCAGTGCCTTCTGCCTGTGTAGCCAGCCATGTCAGCATCCTCCATGTGTCCTCTGTGTTTGTGTGTGTGTGTCTCTGTGACACACGCTCAGCCTGCCCACTGGTTGAACTCGCAAAGGGGGAAGCAGCAGCTGTGTCCGTTGGCCTGGGATGGAGACCCCTGGGTCCCCAGGTACACCAGCCTGGGCTCCAGCACCAGGCAGGGGGAATTCCCCTCAGGCTCCGGAGCTGCCAGAGACCATCACCACTTGTAACACTCCTTAACATGGAGGATCAGCGTACTGGATGATCAAATTTTTTTAGCAATCTGTGTGAAAAAAGAAAGCACCTTAAGAAAACCAATATGCCAGAAAATCAAGTGAATCTATTTCTAAAATATATAATGCTGTCAGCGAAGTCAACAGCTCTCCGTTAGTTAAGTGAAACTGCAATCCCTCCTAAGTATAGCCTTTGACAAAACAGCTATTGTATGCTTGGACACGGAGAAGGTTTTAGTGTCCTGAGAGGCTCCACTGAATCACAGGTCACTTGTATCCTATCGATGTACCTTTCTGGAGTGGCTTTTTTTTTCAAATGAACAAAATTCAAAGACCAATTTACAGAACAATACTGTTCGGAGTGGCAATGGTAACACAAAGAGAAAAGATGTTGAATTTTTTTCACTTATGAGGAGCACTGAGAAGCCTGTGGAACTGGAGTGCGGCAATGATGACATGGGGTGGCATGGAAATAGATGACATCTGCAGTGCATATAGTTCTATTAAAGCTTCCTGAATTTCAATTATTATTACTACACATCTGTGCAACACATTTAGGTCATAATGGGCTAAATACCCACACAATTTTACATGCCTTAACAATCATGTATTGAATTGAGTCACGTATTTCTGTGTCTGCAGGCTCTCTTATTCCGTTAGTGTGCATAATTGGAAGACTAACAATTAAGTTTAATAGTGTTAGAAGAACGGTCTGAGGTTAGAGCTGCTTCAGAAACAGCAAGATCACATATTCTTTTATCACAATCATTACAAAAATAGATTGCATTTTTTGCCTTTTTTAATTAGTCTGTTATTTGAACTTGTTTGCCTTTACCTCTTCAAAGTGAAGATGAAAAATAAGTCAGGTTTTGTGTTAACTTTGGTGACAAAAGCTGCTGCTGCAGAACGACTGATTGGGGAGCACTCTGCGGTAAAAGCCGTCAGGTAACCAGAAGCCCACACTGTGCCCTGGCACTAAAGAGTCCGAAAGCACCATGGGCTGTAGGAGTAAGGGCAGGGCCAGCAGGGCCAGGGAGGTGATTTTCCCCCTGTACTTGGCACTTGTAAGAATTAATCTGGATACTCTGTTCAGTTTTGGACCCTTCAGTACAAGAAACGCAGTGACCACCTGGAGAGTGGGGGAGACCACCGAGGTGGTGAGGCTGGGGCACGTGCCCAGTGAGGAGAGGCTGGGGGGAGCCAGGCTTTTTCTGGCTGGAGTAGGGTCAGCTTTGGGGAGCCTAACAGCACCTCCCAGTGCCTATGGGAGGTCCCTGAGGAGATGTAGACGGCTTTTCACAGTGCTGCTGGGTGGGAGGGTGAGAGACAATGGACGTAAATTGGTAAGACAGAAGTTCAGACTGGATATTGGGAGAAATTTTTTCCCAATGAGGAAGGTCCAGCAGTGACATTGGATTTCCTGACTGGATAAACTGTCAAGCAACCTGGTTTGTCCCTATAGCTGACCCTGCTGTGAGCAGGTGGCTGGACTAGAGATCTCCTGAGATCCCTTCCAACCTAAAAGGTACTGTGATTCTGTGATGAGATTTAACTCTTTATTGTTTGCAGCATCAGCTACTGATGAAATTACACACAGACATTTCTTTAACAGTTATTCCAACTTTCTTTTCAAATCATCCAGTTGATTAAGGGTGCATGAGAAAATGCCTACTCTACTTTGTACAGGGATTTTGTTTTGTTTTGTTTTTTTGTTTTCTTTTTTTTTTTTTTTAAATACAGTCTCTTATTTCTGCAGGCATGTCCAAAGTTGACCTTCACTGAGATCAGTAGTAAATCTTTTAACGATCTGAAAGAATAGGATCAAGTACAAAATTGTTTATGATAGAGCTATAACTTGTATAACTTGCTGTCTGGGTTCACAGCCTTTGATTATTCAGTTTTTTCCCCTCAACCAAAGTGCAACATTCAAAGCTGTATGCAGCAGACGGTACTTTCACTAATGGTGGCCACATGGGTTTTGCTACTGAAGGGAGAAAAGACAGCAGAGTACCAGGACAAGCAGGTGGAGTGAACAAAAATACAGGTGCATGCTTTGTCACCTCAGCTTTTATTAAAATAGCATAGCACTGGATATTTTATTCCCAGGATGGGAGAACAACTGGCACAGTAGCTCAACAGCAAGAATGATGCAGGTGTGTATTTCATAGACTCAGCTTTTGAACAGGGTTAGTGGTTAGCAGGCTGACAAGGGAAGGACAACAGACAACATGGTTAGAGAAAACCTTGCATTACCTTTTATTATGCGGTGACCTAAAGAGAAGCACTGAGCTGGTGGCATGTTTTAATAAAAACTTTCAGGCAGGCAGTATTTTGGGGTTGAAGAGTAACTAAAGCTACCTGTGAATATGACGTACAGTTTCAAATTTTCTGGCTTTCTGATTCAGGTTCAAGTCCAGAAATTGATCCTCCTATTTGGCAAGACAGTCTAAGCATGAGGCCCATATTGTTCACGGAACTGGTTCTCTCAGGTTTTCTGGTGGAATCTTCTTTAGCTAATTAATTCAGTATTCTTCAGGCAGATGGGACAATGCAAGAGAGCTTCATGATAATGGCATTAATGTGGAAATGCAGGAGTCTAGATTCTTTTCAATACCTGGTTAAATACAAAGATTTTTTCGTGTAGCTCAGCTTTTCACTTATTCAAGGAAATCTGAAATTATTTGTATTTTCTCACAATCACATAAAGTTCTTCATAGAAATTAACAGTTTAAGAGCAAAATTAAGCACTCCTTTATTCTTTCAGGAAGCTTCTTGATGGTGGACAGTCTACAGGTTATTTTTCTGTACAGTTCTGAGTGGCAGTTTCTGAGCTGCAGGTGGTTTTGGTGTCTAAACCTACAATTCTTTCTGCTTGCTTGTTGCAAGCCTTCAGGAACCTTTAGTACACCAAATCCTCTTTCCTCTATCTCTAGCTAAAGCCTGATGATCTGTATTTTTAAAGTCCAAGGTAAACCTGTTACCTTAAAGTGGTTTATAAGGCATTAGGAAGATACTGTGGGTAAAAACATTTTGGTGCTAAAGAAACAGTCTTTTAATTGATCTCCTTCATTCCAAAGATTTTCCACAGGCAATAGTATTGCCTTTTATGTGTGATTTTGCTTGCTTGACAATTAAGCAGTATTTATTTAGAATTCTAATTGTTCTGCAGATTGCTTAGTGTGGTTAAGCTGCCTTATATAGGATTTGAAGCAAATAGATGCAATAAATTGAAGTGCTGCAAGTCTTCACATTTCTTATGCAAATTAAGGCAGTCAATGTATGAAAAGAGCTTTAATAATTAAAAACTCTTAATATTTAAAACTTTAAACCAGTTTTTTCTTTTTTCCTGCTTCCAACAGTGGTTAACACTGATGTGATACTAATAACATAATTTATCATGTTCCGCAGGTAGGGTGATGTCAAACCAGAGGAAGAATTTCCATGGTCAACTCTCACTAACCAAACAGCCAAAAGGTATGTGAAGAAAACAAAAACATCTTTATGTGCAATTAAACACTGTCATTAAAGACAGTTGAACTTAAGATTAAGAATGTGCTTAGTCACAATATCAGTCTAGCTCTTTATGCAAATATCACCACATGCATCTAATTAGCTGGAGGTGGTCACTTACTTTGCTGTGATCTATTAAGTCTGAAATCTAGCACTGATCAGAGACCTGACAGCTCTTAAAATCACCATAGATAATTTCAGCATTTAAATAACCAAATGTAATTAAATAATAATTTGATGTATATAGTATGGGTAAATGGGGAAGGCTGGCTAGCTGGCTGGGACAGACATAAAATCTGTATTTCATAGTAATTTGTATAAAAATTATAAACTGTGGTTTCACCTAGGACCAGATGTGAAGACCTTGGGTAGATATCATTCTCTATTACACTAGGTGGTTTGTCTTCTACTGACTCCTTGCAGGAGTTATTTGATGTGAATTTTTAAAATGCCCAGCACAACAGGCTCCTAGGCACTGTTATATTATTGACAAACAAACACAATAATATACCCCTTCTGGCCTTTTATGTCAATGAATGCATAGGGTTGTACGGCTTTTGCTGGTTTTTGTTTTCCTTATTTCTATTGCCTGAGAGAAATTAAGCTCTCAAAGCAGAACTTCTCTAGGGGATTAATGTACTTAGGTAAAGCATTTGACCTGAGGACTTAGAGCATATTTCTTATTCTCGTTTGTGTGTCTCTGGAGGGTGTTCAACAGTTAGTTACCCAGCTCTATGGTGCCTGATTTGTCTTGATGCATTTTGCCTCTTTCTGTGATATACTTTGAAACATTAGCAGCAATTTGTGACTGATAATGGAATATATTTCATGTGAAGGTTTGCAAAAGATAAGCAACAATAAATCCAAACAACTCTCTCAGTTTGTGATGGACTTGTAATATAAAAATAAAAGTGTTTAGGAAAATTTAAAAATGGACCACTACTGTTACACAGAATTCAATGTACCAGAGAGCACACATTATGAAATGCAACTTGAAAATTGTACCAGTCACATTGGCAATGTATAGCACAATCAGCCGCTTTTTTTTTTGAGTACTGCATATGTAATGCATAAGCAAGTGTCGTTTCCCGACAGATTGTTCTTTATGTCCATCATTTCTGCATATTTAAACTGTACCCTTGAAATTATGCTGCTGAATATATGCATAATCATCAACTGGCACTAAATTTTTAAACATGCATTTATTTTTCTGCTCTCTTGCAATAATCTCATTCTTATCCCTATAATTTTAAACCCTTAAAACAAATTTATTTTAACATAATTATTGAGTAAATGATAGACCTGAAGGACAATTGGAAGCTCTGAAAGCAGAAGCATTTCTGTCAGTCTACATATACATTTGAATAAGAGAAAGTTTTTAAAGGAAAACTGTGCATAAATATGATGGTTTGAAAAGTCTATTTATACAGCCTATGTTTTTTATGTAAAGTTATGAATTCACCATATGGTTCTTAACAGAAGTCCAGATTATGCTTGGAACATCTAACCTCTCTCCTTCTCCATTGCCTCGCTACCACCTTTGAGCATCGACATTCCAAGAAGCACACACCAACACTAAAAGGTCAATGAAGATGCCACTGAAATGTAGCTGCTCTAAAGCACAGGTTTGGCTCATTAGAAAGGATTGAGCAATCAGGCTGTAAATCACCAGAACAGCAGTTTTATCTGTCAAGAATCTGTGAGCGCTGAACAGGAGCTTTTCAGGCATTCACCCGACAGAAAGCCTGGAAAGCTGTGAAAGGGCAGGGACTGTGCCCATCAATCCCACCAGTCAGCCAGAGCTGCCTCCACCAGACAAACGCTGCTTGTCTGAATGCAGATAGGCCTCAATGAACTCCCATGGGAATGAGGAGTTAGATTAAGGAGCAGTACGTTAGGAAAATAATAAACATGTTAATTTATTGCACTTCCTTTAAGTAAAGCGTCATCACATTGAGCAATTGTGTGCAAAGCCTATTTTCTTCCAGCTGTACACTTTTAACTCTTTGGATGGCCCATTAAACCACAGACACCTTTTAGGCAAGGTTCTGAGAGAAAAGTCTGCTTGGTCTTTACTGCAAATCCCAGGCATTAGTGCAGCAATTGTATTGAGGGCTTCAGGGAGTTGAAGAGAAATTCTGCCTTTTAAAAGTATGGGCATGAAGTGTAGCATCAGTTGCCTTTACAGACTCGAGAGACTTCAAATGCCAAGATTCAGTGTCTGGATCTTCTACTAATCGTCTACTGATCGGATGGAAAGTGTTTTATCTTAGGATGTAATTAGTAAAATGACAATGCGAAGGCAATTTCTATGCCAACTGAGCTTACTGGAGTTACTCCAGATTTAAAAAGTTTCACTGTAAAATGGAATTTAGTGCTTAATGTATGACTAATGGTATGAAACTAAATTAATGCAGGTTTTCTCACTTAAGCTTTTACTTGAAATGATAAAAAATGAATAAAGTTAATATAATTATATTCTTCTATTGATCCTTCCAGAATATATCATTTACCAAGTTCTGTCTTCATTACATTCTGTGCTCTATAGAATTTCAGGTATATCAGAACAAAGAAAAGGACCCAAGAAAAAATCACTTGCCCATAAAAAAGAAATGTAAACTAGTTTTGAATGCACATCATGCTTTTTCATCTTTGACAGCAGCAGTATTTCAGAAGATACCAGATATGAGGTATTTATGGCAGGTGCATTACTACTTAGAAACTAATCTCATACACATGGCTGTTAACGTGAAATATGGATTTTAATAATCCAGCCTGGTGAGATATGTGAGCCTGCCTGGTGGGGATGTGATTAGCCACAGTCTGCAAGATTAATTGAGATACACAGTGCAAGATTACATTTAGTGAACTCCAAGCCAGTCTGATTATGCAAGAGACCACTTAGTTAAGTCTGTATCTTTACGGATATAAAAACAGATAAATCACAAATTCTACTGTGACAGGAGAGTCAGAATGGAGCCTAAGTCAGTGAGCCCAGTGAACAGATTATCAAAGTAAAATATCCAGATATTTTGTCAGCAGGAAAAATAAACCACTCTGAACAGCAACAAAAAAATCTCATGTAGTTCAGACAAAGCAAAAGACATATAAGAAATTAGATTTAAAATGTCTGTTGTCATCATTATTTTAAATTGATGGAATGAAATTTACTTTTTGTTAAACATGGCGATACTCAGTCAAGAGAGTACTGTTTTAAAATATTAATTTTCCTTTTAGTTTACAGCATAGTTTGAAGTTGCATCAAGATCAGAACTACGCAAGATACCTGCTTGAAGGATTAGATGACTTCAAAATGGCACTATTAGAAATACTTTAAGCAGTTTTAACACAGTACCATTATTTAAACACCAGTTTGTAATTCAGACATTTAATACAGACATAAAACAGACATTTTTGCTCGTGCTCTCAAATCTTAGTGAGCCTAGCACAGATTAGAGAATTCTTATGAATTAGAGGTGAAGTAAAGACTTACAATAAGAAATGCCAGAATAAGGCATTGTGAATTATACTTCATTTGTTTACTTTGACAGGTATGGTTTAGCTTTAACTATTCATGGGAATACTTTGCACTTACTAGTAAATGTCATATCTTATAAGTAAAAATACTCAGCTTTTAGTAATGTGAACATCAGTCAGTAATTTTGTTACTAAATGGTTTTCTGGATAAGAAAAAATTTCCATGTGTGTACTATATGTCCCAAGGAAACACTAGAGGAGTAATATGCAGAGTCAACAGACACTGAACTCACTTTTACTCCAGTTCATCAACCACATCATACTGACCTTCAATTTAACAACCCTTTGCACTCTGACAGTCTGATATTCAGTGCTACGGCACAAGTTCCAGTACCTTTTTATTTTTTTTGCCTTCCTCCAGCTAAGTCCGCTGAAGCTCTTCAGTATATTTTCTCCTCACTTGAGCGCTTTAGGACATTAAATAAGCTCATATAAGCAAACGAGAAGAAGCGATAGCCACAGATAACAGTGCTGTGTCAAGTTCTGGGCTCTCCAGTAAGAAAGAGTTCTTCAAAGTGCCATGAAGATCATAGAACCATAGAATCACATAATCATTTAGGAAAAGATCTTTAAGATCATCAAGTCCAACTGTAAAACTAGCACTGCCAATACCACCACTGAACCATGTCACTCAGGACCACATCTTCACATCTTTTCAATACCTCCAGGGATGGTGACTCAACCACTTCCCTGGGCAGCCTGGTCCAATGCTTGACAACCATGTCAGTGATGAAAGTTTTCTTTATATCCAATCGAAACTTCCCGTGTTGCAACTTGAGGCCA
>VXAK01014819.1:0-23896 GCA_013399435.1 Arenaria interpres
AATTCACAATTTATTTCAAATAAACCAAGGGCAAACCTCTGGTAAACCCTCTCCAGGGCGGGGTTTCCGCCATCCCTGTGTGTTGCCTGCAAAGAGCGAGGAAAGGGAATTCCCAGAACAAGCGCCTCGTTTTAAAAATAAAGTTCTATATTTTTTTTTTTTAATTTTTTTTTCTTTTTTTACCCCACCCGCTTAAAAAGTTCTAAAATTTAAGAGTGCAAGACTATAGTGTACAGAAACCTCCTGCCGCCCCTGTCCCCAGCGCCTTGGAGCGGCAGTCATGCAGTTTACCACGTCAGTAGAAAAAAAAAAAAAAAATAATTATTTTTTGTTAGAAGTTTTCTTTTGGGGGGAAGCCTGAGAAGCGTCAGAGATGAAGCAGCCGATGCGCTAACACAAACCAAGCTGAAATCAAAAGGGTTAGCGGACGCGAGGATGGAGAGGCGTCAGGAGGGCGCAGGAGCTGGAAGCGAGTGGAAAAAGGAATAAAAAAAGCAAACATTCCACACCTGTAGCGGTAACGCACCAAAGGGAATCTGGTACCTTGGGATTAACGGCTCCTGAGCCATTTTCTATTCCCCTACATTTGTGTAACCTTGCTGGCTCGATCTGGGCCGCCCACCTATTTAGAGAGGTAAAAACTGGCCTTGTTTTTTGGTGTCGGGAGCTCCCGTTTCCTCCCCGTCACCTGCCCCTCGAGCAGCATCGGTCACTTCACACAAAGAGCCAACCTGCTCCACAGGTTTCCTTTTGGAGCCTACGACTTTCTGTGGGACACCGATGCCTTTCTGTAGGACACTGATACCTTTCTGTAGGGCATCAATGCCTTTCTGTAGGACACCGATGTCACCTGCCTGGGCTGCACAAGCAGGTCAGTCCTGCTGTTTTCTGAGAGTACAGAAACGGGACCTGTGCGTGCAAACCTTTCACCACCAGCAGAAAGGTTGGTTTGTTTTCTTTTAAAATAAATGGAGCCGCTGACAAAGCTCTGGTTTCGGAAAACGTAAGGGAATTGGGGATTGCACCGTGCGATACGTATCGCTGTTCCCCAGCCACGCAACTCAGCAAGTTTGGCCACAGCTGTAGGGTCTGGCTCGCCTACAAACGGGGATTCATAGCAAAGCATGTTGTGGGGGAGAGGGAGGGAGGGAAGGACGGAGGTGGGGAAGGACAGCGAGACAAAACCCCACTCTCATTTAGCTCGAAGCTGGACAAAGATGTGACACAAGTGAGAGCTCTACAGGACTAGGGAAACTCCACATACCTGTTCTGCAAAGAGATTAGGTGTTATGCTAGTTACGTTTAGACAACAAGAGCACCAGCTTTTATCCTAATTAGTACTTTGCACCTTACATCTTTAAAGAACAGTTTAAACACTGGCTCTATGCACTGCTGGGTCCCAGCGAGCCTCCCCCTGCGCCACCCCTTCCCCTGGGCCCAGCGTGCCCAGACCTCAACAGTCATTTGGAGAGGGGGGAAGAAGGAAGAGACCAACCTCTAGAATATACCATGGGGAGGGCACAAAGAGGCTGCTGCTGGAGCAGAGGAGGAAAGGAATTCTGGAGACAGCGGCTGGAGCAAGGACGTATCCATCCCTGTGGCTCCAGCCTAGAAGGGAGCCAGAAGAGGACAGAGCAGGAACACAAGGAGCCACCGCTCCCAGAAACCAGGGTCTCCCTCCCTGCTCCTGTCCCACGCTCCCTGGCTCCAGCCATCTGCCTGCAACCCTGCTCGACCTGCTGAGGCCTGCTGTAACCCCCACTCTGCGCCAGCAGCCTCTCGCAGGTACATCTCCCCATTCCCTGAGGATACATCCCACACCAGGGACGGGAGGGAGGGAGGGAGGGAGGGAAGGAAAAGGCCTCTCAGTTTGAAAATTTCAAAGCACCACCATGGGATCAGCTCCTGCGACAGCTACTCCTCTTTTAAACTCATTCACTTCTCTTGTTAAAATCCATCTGCCCAATTATACGTGCTGTAAATACTTGGCTCACACATCTCAGGTACATGAAAAAGGCTCCAACAGCAGAGTTAACTTATTCTGACATGCAGAAATTTAGCACTTTCCTTCCCACCCTCCAGTTTAATCTTTGTCAAGTGACATTATATAGAGCAACAGAGTACACAGGGATGCATCAAAGGCAACACTTCCACATACAGCACGGAAGAGAATCCCATGAGTTCCCTGCAGAGGTGAAGATCTCCTCAAATCAGAGGCTCCAGCTCCACCTTACTGGCTGCAAACAGCGTGTTCCTGGCGCAGGTGACATACGTGCCTCTGAAACCTCAACATGTGGCCTGCTCCCTGTAGCAAACAGGGCAAGCGTCAGCCTTTAAGTAACCTTTTTCATGTTAACCCCTACTAAGATGAACTAGGTTTTCATATTTTTATTTTAGTGTATATTTTACATTAGAAAAAAGAATGTTAATAAAAAAGCTCCACATGCTCCTAACAATCAATTTTCTGATAAGTCCCCACCAGTATCAATACTAATATACAAATAAATTAATTTTGCTAGTTAATTTTCTGCCTGGCTTGGTGCAGGCCCTGCACAAGCAGTGCACCTGTATTCAAGTGCCCGTCCACATTGCCGACGTGTGCCAGGGAGTGTGTTGTACATAATCTTGCCTCCTCATAATGTAGCGGTGTTCAGTCTCACCTTGACGAATAGGATCAAATTTTCTCAGCCATGTTACCCAGCAGGCACAAATAATCTTTACCAGGCAGCACGGCACTGTTAGAACATGGATTGTTTCACTCTGCAAAAGCCCCAAGCCTTGATTAACAACTGTATGCTACTATTCCCTCATCACTCACTTTGGCAATACAACACCCTCCCCACAAAAACAAGTAAAGCAAAAATCTACATGGAAGACCTAAAATTCATCAAACGCAGAATCTGACCTGACCCAAGGCGTATCCCCCCAGCATTAACTTGGTCTCTCCCCTGCAATTCCTCTGTTTGCTGTTGTTTGTGTGGCAGGATTTTGCACAGCTGATTTACAAGAAAAGAGATGTCACATGTAATCATCCTAAAGCACGGCCACTGCTGGTGCTGTCGGGTCAGACACAGCAGCAGCCGCTCTTTAACACCAGCCACTCTCCTCCTGCAACGCCAATGCTACAGCGCCCTGGTTAAAGGAGCATCGGGAAATCTGAGATATTTTGTAACCTCCTTCAGTGCCTAGGAGGATTTTTGGGTCAGAGGAAGGGAGAGGGGGAAAAGCCCATTAAATTTACAAGCAGATTAAGGAAAAACACTCCACTGCCAATTTATTTTTAAAAAGGGTTGTGTGTTATTCTAAGGTTTGTCTGTATAATTGTACAACCGTTGAAAATTACATAAATTGTAATGATCTAATACTATTAACAGCCATTCAGAGAAAAACTCCCTCCCCTTCTGAAACCATCCAGGGCAGGAGGGAAATGTCCCAGGAAATATGCCAATCTGAACTCTGGCCTCTAGCCTGGCAGAAACAGAAACAGAAAGATAAGAGAACAAACTGGACTAAGATGTGGTGTTTGCATGTGTCTGACTTGCAAGGGGAGGGGTGGCTTTGTCCTTGGCCGTGTTCTCCCAGAGGCAGTGCCTGCTTATCCCGGTGAAGCTGCCATCACTTCACTCGCTGCTCTCACCCCTGCACTTTGTCACTTCCTCCTGTCTTATGTGTCGTGGAAGTCTTTCAGCAGGGTCCTCCGTCTCTGCTCTGCTATGTGCATCTGATTCTCTAAGTCCTGGTAAAACAGAAAGTAGAATCTGTCAGCATTTATCAGAACTCCGCTGAGAAGAGCTCATTTTCTTTAGGGAGAGACTCAGCTCCAGTCTGAGAAGCACCGACCTTCAAACTTCACACATGCTCTGGATCACAGGATCACAGATCCTTTTCCTTTTGCTGCCTCTGCAGTTACCTGGTTCCTGCTCTGACTAAAAAGCTACACACTTAAGGACTCTGCTCTTCACCAGACGGCTACAAGCATTTGCCTCCAGAGCTTTGTTGGTGCCTTTTCAGTTTGCAGGACTCCTTGCAGCCCTCCCTCCCCTCCCATAAGGCAGTGAACCACTTAAACATCCACTGGCTAAAGGGGAGATTCTGGATCTAGCTTCTCAGCACCCTCACTCACCGCCTTAGAGCTCCTGCAGAAGTGTTAAGCCCAACAACCTGGCCAGCAGGCTCAAGCAAGCAGAAGACTCACCCCTCTGTCATAGCTGTCTGCTCGTTCCACCTTCCACGAGAGATTTTCAATTTCAGCTTCCAGCTGGGCCTGCTGGTACTCAAACTGCAGAGTAAAATTAGAGACAGCAACAAGAAACTAGTTTAGTGGAGCAGTTTCATACACACACACTACACTTGAGGAGCAGACAAACGTATTCTGCTGACAGCTGTGCTGGCAGAGCAGCTTTGTGCCTCCTCCTTCAGTTACACAGCATCTCCCCTTCCAGGAGTTTCTTGCATAAGCACTCTCCAACCTGCATCGCTCAAATGTCAGCCTAAAAACACTGCAAGTGACAAATACCTCCTAATTCAGCTCATTTTGCCATAAATGGGTCAGGAAATGCTCTCGTGAGCAGCTCTGCAGGCAGAGCAGAGGGACTGTTAACCACTGCTGGGAGCAGTAACTTGTTTCACTGGCACAGTGGGACCCAGAAAAGAACATCTGTCCACAGCCTCAGAGAACACATACAATGCTACAGGGAGACACTGGACAACAGGTTTTACTGGACAACTGAGTCAGAGAAACAACCTCTTCAGTGAATCCAGGGCTATTTTTGGGCACGTCCAGCCCGTGGGATGCTCCAAGCCAGCAAGGAACTTACAGCAGGAATAAAAAGCAAAGCTACATCCTGATTCAGGGCTGGAAAAGCTATTCTCCAGCAGCTCTTCACATGAAATATGGCCCACAGCACTGTGATAAGTCTTACCAAGGAACAAATGCACACTTCCAGCATCAAAACATTCTGGATAAATTGCTTGTTAGTGAAAGTGAAGTGCTGCCCTGGGAAAACAATGTAATGTATCAGAGGACTGAGCTGCTGGTCAACTTGAAGAGGAAAGGTGCAAAACTACCTGTTATTTGTCCTGTCCTTACCTCTAACTCAGGACTAATATTCAAGACACTGCCAAGCTCTGGAATTCAGCCCAGCATGCTGCCAGCTACATCCCAAAAAGCTATCAGACAAAAAAAAGAGCAAAAACATCTTACCAGCTTCTTTCTGGGACCAGACTCCATGTAGTAGGCATATGGATATGTGTACTGCAGGGTGTAACGACACTGTCGGGGAGTAGGAGGAAGAGAGAGAAAAGAAGGACAAGAGTCTCAGACTTGGAAGTCAGCACAGTCACATTTATGTGAGCACCTCAGGCTCAAAAGCTACCTTCTGGCAAGGAGAACGGGACACTTCATGGCGGAACTTCCTACACTTTCCTTAGAAGAACTTATGCAGTTATACTTTAACTTAACAGAGGTCACTTCCAGATGATTTTTGGCTACTTCATGACCTAGACCACAGGTGCTGTCCCACATACTCACAACCCTGAAATTCCCTTCCTCACTTGGTGTTGTGAATTTAGTATTCTGGTGTGTGTTCTCTTCTCTGTGCCAAACAAGCCACATTTACTCACCTTTGCAAGTAGTTTTGCAGCATTTTGTAGGTATTGCCAGTCTATCCACGTTCCCAAATTGTTCATAACTCTTTCTTGGATTTTCTCCTGGATCCGTTGGTACGTTTGTGCCTCCAGCTGCAAGCTTTTATTGTGATTCTCCCACTGCAAAGGGTCGGGGTGGGGAAACAGGGAAAGAAAAAGCGGCATGAGACCAGAATATTGCTGCTGTAAAAGCACAAGCTCTAGCAAGCAGAAATTGAAGTGGGGCAGGAGTCCAGCAAGGCAAGACATGCTGTGGCAAAGAACAGCAAGGCAGCACCTCCAGTAGCAAGTGGTGGAGGCCGAATACAACAGACTGAGAGCAGCAACGAGCAAACCCAGCTCTTCAGAGCAGGAATGCCCTCCGGTTGCACAACGACCTTGTGTCTAATAAGATGGAAAGTAACGGTGATTCCCCTACTTAAAGGATTTCTATAGAAAGGTCAAGAGTTTAAATTAACATTTAACATGGGCTCAGTGAACTCCAAAATCCATGTGCACATCGTAAACATAGCCATTTCCCAAAGCCTGTTGGTCTGGAGAGCCAGGAATGAACACATTTATTTTACCACAGGAATTGGCTCATGGTGTGAAAAATAAACTCGTTTCAATGGGGAAACAAGTGAGATGCAGCAGCATTGAACCTCTACCATGTTCTCTTCTAGAGATACTGGTCTAGGATTGCACGGTATGGCCAGGTGCATCGAGCCTGCTGTGTGGACAGAGGTGCTCTGACTGCAACTTTTAAAAAGGTGATTATATGAAAATTTAGAAAAGCTTTGGCATAGTCAATGGAGTACTGAACATGGCAGAATTTATTTGCTCTTTGTCTCTATGAAGACATACTGCAAGGAACTGAAGTTCCCCAATCCTGGAAGGAAATGATTGGAGCAATATCCATGTAGTGCAGCAGCATTCAGCCGACAGGAAAACAGTACAGTGGCACACAAGTAACACTGATTTTCTCTAGCACAAGGAAATACAGGAGCGAGCATGATTTGCTTTGGGTAGGACATTACTGGTTTGGATGGGACTCTCAAGGCAGGATTTGGAATAAAAAGCAACAAGGCCTGAAAATTCTGCACAGATTCTCTTTAGGTAGTTTCTTGCACGGAGTTTGCTGGCAATGACCTTTGCACCAGGCAGGGAGCATTAAAAGGCTACAGCAGCTCTGGCCAAGGAGATGTCTCCTACCCTCTCAAAATAGAACAAGTACTTCTTAAGGGCCTCCCTGGCCTGTGCTTGCTGACTCTGGTTTACAATATCAGGATTCTCTTTGTACCGACTGCATTCGTAGTACTCGCTGCCATGAGTCTTCCAGTCTCCCAGACACATCCAGCAGAAATCTGCAGAAAACAGCGAAAAACCCACTGTGATGCACAGAAGAAAACTTCCGAGAAAGAAAAGCTTCAGGAGACACAGCCCATCTGTTTTCAGATACTTCTGCTAAGCCAAGAAACACATATATTTTGTATCATCTTGCATAACGGAACACAACAGCGAGCCAAAAATACCAGCCTGTCTTGAAGATTTTAATTGCACAGCCTCCCGTGCAACTGTGGAAAGTAAATCCTGAAGTGCTGCATCCTGTACACTAAGAGCAAGGGGCAGAGCTGTGTATGTGCTCTGCACAGGCCACCGCTCTAGATTAAAGAAGACGCAGGCTGAAATCTTATTTGTGAGCAGCATCCTCCCCACCATTGGCACACTGCCCCATGCGGACCTCTAGCCGAATGAAATAGGAACAGGCAAATCCAAAAGTGAACGAACTCATACAAAAGAAAGTCTGGCCTCAGTTCTCTTCAGAGGGGAACCACCCAGGTAACCTCAGGTATCAGTGGTTTATGACACTACAAGTTAGGAGCCACTGAATTGGGAATAAAGTGGAGGAAAAAGAGCAATAGCAAAACCCGCGTGACAGTTTCCTGATTTCAGAGCGAGGCTGTGAGTGTTCTGCTGGGAAGGAAAAAAGATGGAGATTAAGTTGCTACAATAGGAATCACTTCTGCGCAACACATAATAAGAGACTGAAATTTGTATTTCCAGAGTTCACCAGCCTTCTTGAGTGCTAGTCACCATGGTACCGTGGCACTTGCCTGCTCACCCTTGTCACAGAGCTCCATCAAATCACGTCCAGTGCTGCTGAGGACCCCAAAGCAAAGGAAATGAGAGAGGACAGTAATCTTTAATCATCTTCCAAATTAAGTTCTGATGCTATAATATTTCCTGGCGGCACACTTAACTTAGAAGGCTGAATACAAACTATCTCACTCCAAGGCAACAGAAATTATTTCTGCCATGAAAAGATAAGTGCAAGGACAGGCTGTCATTTTGTAGGACTGCACAATGGGCCAAAGACACTCAGGCTGCTAATTGCCCAGGGGTGGACTGAGAAGTCCAACAGATAATGTTACGCAAAACAATTCACAGCTCCCGCAGTTTCATCTGGGTCGAAGCTCATTATTTCCATCACTAAGCAGAAGGACTTAAGCTGATCTGAGTAAATGGCTCAGTTCTGCCAGTATTTTCAGCTGATGACAAATACAATTACATGGAAAGCATTTACTACTCTCCTCTGAGATGGATTCCACTGTTAATACTATGGCAGAGATGGAGATTTCTCTATACAATGGACATCTCAGGAAAAGGGATCCAAACCAGCACTGAATCAGAACCCAGCTGAGATCACAGCCAGTGAAAAAAAATAAAAACAAAGCTATCACACACAAGCCTGTAATTAATATCCTGTTCACCTTTTACTAGGGGGAAAAATATTTCAGTCAATATTCACAATTTGTCTTCATATCACAAAAAAAGAAAGAACATCATCACTAACAAACACAGCAGAAAAAACTGCTTCCAAATCCTACTTACCATGCTTGCATTTGGAGCATTGCTGAAAAAGAAGAGACAGGAGGCACTGGTTAGTGGAAAGTGGGGGAAATTTTTTTCTGCTTATAACAAGGAAGATCTGATGTTCAGGGAATTGCTCACCATGTGATTGCAGCCTCCATTCTTTTCAATACAGATATTGCACTTGGGACACTGGGGAAACAGAAGCATTTGTTAGATCCAACTCTGTCTCTAGCAGCCTTCCGGAGAATGACAACACTTGCATGATTATTGCCCTCCTACTTTTTTTAAAATACGCATACATGTACATGAGAACATATATGGATACACCCTGTTTCCCACCAATTCCTGACAGCTCCATTTAAAAAGGAGGCAGAAAGACAAAGCCAGGGAAGTTACACTGCAGCACTGGACCACTTGCTCAAGAAAACAAGTTTGCTGTTGTTGCCCCTTGTAAAACTGTATGTCTCACTGAGTTACCACTTAGCAGTTGCTCAGGCAGAAGGACATAATTAGTTCAAATGACAGTGGCTTCCACAGCTACTTAGACTACAAGATAATAAGCACTACATCCTGCTTTCAGCAGCCACTAACAGATGACAACTTAGCTAACTGCAGAGAATCTGGCTGACCACAGTGAGAGCTGCACACTTCTGTGCTCCATCAGCAGTCCACTGATGCCCTGCAGCCTCAAGTTCAGTTACAATTTTTGGGTTGGATAGGTACAAAGAAGGAATTGAGTTTTGCTGCTTTTTATAAAATTTAATGGCAGGGAAAATGTATGCCAGTGCAATGCACAATGTAATAGAACCTTACTTCTACAAGAGAGCACAGCAGAAACAATGCCACCACATGTTGACACCTTCTCCAGAGAAAGAAGGGAGCTTAAGGTCTAACTACCCACTTTCCTAACACAACTGAAGCTTGGGCTAATTAGCAGTGTCACAACTGTCATTGGCTATGGTAGAACAAACGCCAGTTAAGAACTGTTTTGAAGTCAGGCTACAAAATCCCTCAAAGACATCAAAACTTCCCATCTGCAGACAGCTAATCTAGAGGACAAAGGTAGCATATCTATAACTTATAAAGATATTCCTATAGGCAGACTAGGGTACACAAGATGTAATACTATTTATTCTTCTTGGATCTAAAGCTACTAGAAGTACTTCAGTGTCTCATTTACAGACTTTCATCTACACCATTTTGCTGTCCTTGCCAAATTAAGACTTTATTTCCCTCACCTTCCAGTTCACAGTACTCCACACAGTTGTTCAGGTTTAAACCCCAGAAGTGCCTTATTTGGTACTGACTCTGCACTTACGACACTCTCTCCTCCCTTTTAAAATACATCTTCACTGATCATTTCAAAGCCGCCACAATTTTTTTGCCTTTGGGAAAGCAGCGCACCTGGCTGCCAAAGTCATTCACACCAGGCCTGGAATAAGGACCAGCAGGTCCTTGCTGCAGGAGGGCAGCTGGACTTCCCACACCAAGCATTCCCATGGCATTCAGTCGTGTAATATCACAGTCTCCAGGGAGCTGTGAGAACCTGCAGTCTGTGAAAAAGTAGCACACAATGCTACGTATGTATAGAATTGTATCTCGCTTCCCAGGCAGGACTAGAGGACAAGAAAAAACATGCAAGTGCTTGTCCTTACATCTTTAGTGTGAGCACTGATGTAGTTGGCTGTTTCGGAGTCATCTGCACACTTGGTGAGCCATTTCCGAATGGTAGCACAGTCTGTGGGTGCGTGGTACATCTGCCGACACTTAAAGCTTAACAGGGGGAAAAAAAAATAAAAATAAGACATATCACTTTCCAAGGAAGTGACTCAAGAATTGAGGTTTTCCCGATGACCAAAATCAGGGAGGTCAAGCGAGGGTAAGGGACGCAAATGCACTTGTGTATTACTAGAGTGCAAAGACCAAGGCTGAACTTCAATAAACCCCCAGCCTCTCGTGCAGAAACCAGAGTCAGGATGAAATAGAACCGAGGCCTTCTGTGACAAACCACGTGCCTGAGGGCTGACACATCCCTCCCTAGAGCCTACCCACGACTGCAGAGGCCTGGGGGATACCAGTGGCTTTACAAGTAGCCTGACTCCAGTGGTAGATACCAGGCATCTGCATTAGTATGACCATACCAGCCCAAGGTGAGGAAGGGCTATTTGCATGCAGATACCGGGAAGCTGGGTCTCTAAACCAGTTGTATTGTGCTCCACAGATATCCTCAACATGATTGAGGAGTGATACTGGAGACCCAGCAGCAGGAGACAGTTCAGCAGCCCTGCAAGCTGTCTTTTTTCTCTGCTCCCATACACACTTGAAGTCAGATAAGGAACATTAGCTTTCCTGTTCAGCAGAAAGTTATTCTCTCATGAGCCTCAAAATACACCAGATGCTCTGGGAGTCAAATACGCGTAATAAACTTAAAAACTCAATACCAGCAGGCAGTGGTGAGGCCTCCACATCCATTATTAGAATCTCTACCGGTCGCTACATCTGTACCAAAATTTGTAAACTAGCCAGAATATGAGAACAGAAGATTTGTAACCCCTTAATTGCTTAAGCTCTGCATTCCCTGGTTGTCAGAACATCCAACTCCCAAGGAGTGCAGAGGGCTGACCACCTGCAGAAGTCAGACCCCAAGTGTCCAATTACTCAAGCTAACTCAAGTTACAAACAACTCTAGCAAAGCATTTGAGATGCTTCTACACACTGAACCCGCTGGCAAGCAAATGGAGTAGCTCTGAGGACAGCACACACTTTCCCCATGATCTTTAACCTTCTCTGTTTCTTACCAGAAGACCTCATTGCAACGATTGCACTGCACTCGCCGGGCTTTTGGCTCCTGTACCTGTATGACCATAGGACAATCTGCACCAGGACACAGCTGCAGCTGGTAATGGCTCTGTGAACATACCAAGGTGGTAAGATCAGCAGTGGGCGCAGAAAAGCATTACCTTTATCTCTTCAAGCCTAACCACTCCTACCCTCAAAAATACACTAGTCAGTATTTCTTTTTGAAAAAGACAGTGAAAATTGCCACCAGATTTAGCCAACAGAGCAGACAAACCTCTTTCACATTAGGAAAGGGAGTGTTAGTGATTTACAGCTTCTCTAGAACATGGAATTCACATGGAGGGTTACAGACCAAGTAAGCACAGCAACACAACTGTAAGACCTCACCAACACTGCTACTCCCTTCGAGCTCTTTCCCCGTACTCTCCTTGTGTTTCAGAATGTACTCAGCTGCTCTCCTGTGGTGGCTGTTCCCTCCCAAAGCGTGTCTTATTGAAGAGAGGTGACACCACTCTTTTGTAGTGCTTTGGTGCTTCTTGAGTATTCCCAGTCTGTTTGCAGTTACAAGAATACTTCCTGCGCATTTAACCCTCACAATTTCGGCTTTAATTTCCCAAAACCTCACATAAAATGTTATTAAGCAAGCCAGCTCAGTTGGGCTACGCTGAGTGACTTATTTTTCAGAACCTAAAATATCTATGCAAGAGCAAAAAAAACTTTAAAACTCAGACCGAAGTTTGAAGTTCTCAGCTGCAACACTGAGAATTCTGCTTCAGGACAAGAGCCAAGCACCAGCCAAGGAGTTACTGGTTGACCTTACAACAGAATTTACTTTGGCAACCTGTTAGAGCGTTTTGTCAGTGAGGCCGTCCTACAGGAACAGCCACATGATGTTTATCAGGGACAATTTTGCTGCAATTACTGCATTTCTAATAAAAGATGCGAGACACTTAAAAAAAATAAATGTTTGCAGGTGTATCCACCCAGAATATTTTAAAATTGAAAAAAACAATACCTCCACATAGTCCCTGAAGAGGTAGCGCCTGTATTTGTCTTTCAGCTCTTCACTAGGCAGCAATGGAAACACAAAGTCTTCTGGTGTCCGAAGCAGGCAGTCCTGAGCCATGCAGGAAACCCCTGAGAAGAAAAAGCAATGTTTTAGCACAGTGCAACTTACACTAAGGAGTGAACGCACAGAGAGCAGTCAGCACAGTTTCCTAGGTGCCATCTGTTGTTGTGGCAAGAGGGACACAACTGTGAAACAAATCTATCAGGGCTGCTGAAAAGCTCAAGCCCAACTGTCTTCACCAAAAGACGACAAGACACATGTGCATCCCAGAGCAGTAAGTGCCTCAACCAGTACTTGCAAGGTCAGATATTTAAAGTAGAAAATTGCATGTTACTGCCATGCCAGGATGAAGGACAGGCTTGGGAAAGCCCAGAGCAACTCTGGCAACTACTGGCTTCTACCCAACACAAAGGGAGCAGATGTTTGCATCCATAGGCACTCCGGGGGCAGTGCAACAACACATAATGAGAGACGCAAACTCAAAATGCAGCAGATTTGCAGCTTTTAACTTGTTACAGTAATGCTCTTGAGATCAGAGAGGGAGAAAAGTAGCAAAAGAATCTATGGACCTGCAGGTTTTCTTAGGCAGGGGTAGCGCTCTCCTGGTGGTATACCAATGCTAACCAGGGATTCAGGTAAGACCACTAGTTCAAATTAAGTTTGTCACAAGTTTGTCACTCCATGCTCCATCTTCTCCTTACTGAGATTTTTTAGGCCAATTCAGCCAGTCATCATCAGAACGGCCAACGTGGCAAATATAGACCTGGTACCACATCCGCCTTGAACTCACCGACTCCGACACCATCCTTGACGAGCACTGTACAATGCTGCTCCCAACAGCTGCGACAGAACTGGTGCTGACACGCCAGAGAGAGCAAGTTCTCCTTCCGGACAAACTGCATGCACACCGCGCAGTGATGGGAGGAATGTACCATTGCCTGGGAGAGAGACAAATCAGCGTTACGGCGACAGCATCCCAGCTCTCCCGGAGTACCCTCACCTCACCCACAGGCACCTGCATCGCCTTCATGGTGACAATGGTCTCAGCTGAGTTCCAGCCCAGAACAGGTTCACAAGCAGCTGGTGTGTTGGGGTGCTGCACTGCTCCGACAGTCAGTCCTTCACAAGAACCTCTTTAATCTCACGGAGCACAACAGATCGACGGTCACTGAACAGCTCCTGACTATAACCTAGTGCTACCCAGAACTCACCTTTACCCTTCTGGTTCTTACTCTCACCTTGTTTGAAAAATGAGAAAATACATCATTGTGTTAGTCCTTCCCTGAATTTACTGATATTCTTTGTTAGCTGGGTCAGCCCCTACCGCTGTTCCACTGGCCCTGAAGGGCAGCTATAGCTGGAAGCAGGTTTAGCAGTGCCCTTTTACTGGACAATGATTTTGGGTAAGAGGAGAGGCAACCGAAGGTGCAGCGTGCAGAGTGTCTCTACAGAGAGGAAAGGGAGTTCACAGACCATCCTCTCACATCTCTGATCTTCTGCCTACGCTACATTTGGCAAAGCAGGTGTCACCCCTTCAGCTGAAAAGGATTAGAGGGTTTGTTTCAAGTCAGGCATAATTTTGCTGTTGCTTCACCAAACCACTGGGAAGCAGTCTGGATCTCCCCTTGGGGAGCGCAGAACTAATCGCCAGACAACAGATCTAGCCTCCAACACATCCCGGCTCGCCCCTGGGACCTGAGGAACTAGGTCTAGCACACCATCACCAAAAGCTCTACAAAGCTGTGACAGCAGGAGCTTACTTTCCTATTTCTCCTTTCACAGAGAAGTCATATAATCACTTTTTATCTATTTAAAGCTTTGGTACCCTTTGAGAAGTCTGTTGGAGACAGCCATCAGTCTCCATGCCTGGCTCCGCATGCCAGAGCCGGGGAGCAGCAGCAGGAGGATACGCAGCCACACGACCAACAGGGCTCGCTTTACAGTACGGCCACACGGAAAAGGAAATAATGCCACCTTGTTCTAAGCGGCCTCACTTATGGACCAGAACGAGATTCACCGAGTCTGCTGCTGTATTGATTCCCTACAGCCACTGCTCAACTTGAACAGCCAGCGCATTGCCTCGAACCTTCACAACCTGTCCCTCTGAGCTCACCACTGCAGATTCTCTCTATAGGGTCGCTTGCTCTACAGACACTCAGTGTGACAATCTGCCCCCAAAATATCATCATTCTGCGCTAGGAGTCAAAGCACAGAGCAACCTGCCCTAGCACATACAAAAAAAACTGTTACAAACTGCCTACCAAGCCAAGTTTGTCAAGTCTTACACTAACCTTTTAACTGTATTATCTTTCTTCGCAAAATGAAATAACCATTGCAGTAGAGAGGACTTAAGTGACAACCACCACAAGATTCAGTCAAATCTCAAAATACATGGACTAATTTGCAGGTATGTCAAACAACAAAGATTTTTTTTCTAGACTCTAAGCAGATAATTTGAGTCCATGAAGCTTACTCCCATCAGCTGTTTTAGCATTTTTACTCTCTGCTAGTTAAAAGTCAGCTCAGATGCCAAATCAGGCTTTTAAAATCTCCCCTCCCCCCCAAGCCAAAGAGTGTTTCTCAGATGTAATACTTTATCACTCAAAATCTGACACATGGCAATGTGTTCCTGGGTAAATGTGGATTATACCAAGCCACCCACTGTGAATGAAACCTGTAAACATGCAACAGGAAGTTTCTATTTAAAGGGGGAAAGAAAGAAGTATCTAAAGATCTGTGCAGCCTTGGCTGCAAAACACAAGCTGTTGGTTCAAATATCACTACTGACTGGCTCAGCAGCAACACCACTGCGAGATTTGGCTTAAGCATCCCTGAGCAGAGCAGTGCAGTGAAACAGTCATCTTAGGAAAAATAAATTTAAAAAAATCTCTGTTCCAGCCACAGCCAAGCTCTGTTCGCTCTGTGCAGCCAGAGCGTCCCTTGAGGGTCTTTTACAAAGAACAGAATTGGAAGAGGTAGCCAAGCCCATGCACTCTGCTCCTTCCGTTGTGTACCATCACTCATGCCAAAAAAAATGAGCTCAATTTTCTTGAGGCAAGCAATTCTTGAACACTACCTGCAAGACAATAGCAAAGCTGCTATTTAAATGTTAGACACCTCTTGAATGCATTCTCATTTAAAAAGTAAACCCAGCATCGAGTTAGGGCATTGGACCCGAGTCTGCGAAGGGTTAATACGGGACAGACTATGCCATTAGTAATGCAATCCTCCTATGAGGTGGGTCAGAGGTGTCTGCCAAGGGAACAGACCAAAATAGTTAGCATACTTACATGTTTGGATGAGGTGGGCTGAACTCGTGCTTCTACTAGCAATTGGGCAGCATTAGACTTGTGCCTGAAAGGGCAATTGAAGAATGATCAAATCAATTTCTGAATACGTTTTGCTTTGTTAAATTGATCCTTCTCACCTGTATAAATAAGAGGGTCTGTGCAAATGGCAGGGTAGGTTTCAACGAGGAAAGTGGCAATGTGTCCTGTGTGAGGCTCCTTCACATAGTGAGCTGAACTCTCATCAACAAAATGTTATGAGAGTTTCTTCAAAATCAGAGACAGGAACGACACTTCTTCCACTAATGGATTAACATTTCCCTCATGCTCCTTGATGAATATTTTTCTACAACTCTATCCCTCTTCAATTACTTTTGAAGCTAAGGTCTTCTACCCACACTTCTAGAACAGTCCTAAGGCATTGCCCATAATAACACACCCCAGTGAAGAGCCTGTCTGTCTCCTACTCCTTTGTAAAATCAAGCTATGCTGGCTAGGTCTCACTTTGACTCCAGTCTATTATCTAGTTAAGTATCTACTCTGTGACAGATTATCACCTCTTAGGGATATGAAGCTGTCTATCAGTAGCCTTAGAATTAAACGTTTTGCTGTTTGTGATTTCCATTGCAGAGGAATGTTTGTAGCTCCAGTAACAAAATCACCACTGAATTCAGAAATAGCAGCATCACTGTTGTGACTGTGCTGTAAATCCTCCCTTCTCACTAGCACTTTTAAGTCATATTAGAGATCTTTCATTTGATAATGTCAATTTGTACCAAGACAAAGGATCAGATCAACTGGACAGCAACTTGCAAAGTCACAGCTTCAGAAGTGAATCCTTCCCCAAACTTCCTCTTGTTTAAACGTCACCAGTTGACCTGCAAAATCACCCTGAGATGCCACGCGGGAATCCCACCCTCCACATTCTCCAGAGAAATGCTTTCAGAGGATGCATGGTAACCAACCAGCCAGTTACCATCCATACATGAGATGCATTTCCCATACGTTCTCTGGATGAAGTTGCTGGCTACAGGGCCAAAAATGGCATGGCAGAATGAGTCAGACTGATATGCTCTCTATTTTCAGACAATGTTCAGTTCTGAGCCAGTATTTTCTGGAGGGGCTGCCAGACAGCGGTGCCTCCTGACACACTTCCCGTATAGGCTTGGGCAGAGTCCGAATCCTCCTTTATAAATCAGTTGGAGGACTTTCTTTCACTGACACTGACAAAGCAACAAAGGGGCTGCACCTGTCAGTTCTCTCACCCCATCTTCTCTTGCTCTCCAAACATTAGTAAGCTTGGAAAAAAACCCATCACTTATGTTCAGAAGGAGCAAAAACTTCAATATGAATGTACTCCTAAAGAATATATCAGCATAGGTTCAGTGCTCCTTTATGATTTATGGTTCATATGTTCAAAAACAGAACATACGTTATCTTTATATTTGTTATAACAAATAAATATAGATGCAGCACTCTCAATCTGTTATCTCAAAGTTTAAGCTAAATGCATCTACAGGGTTCCCAGCATGACAATAATTCCTCAGACTGAAAGACATTTGCCACCACTACCCTCTCCCTGTTTATAAATTTCTTACAGGCAATGCAGCCTCAACAAAACAGTGGTTTTTGTCTATTCCCTGGCATGGACTGTACAGCCTGCTTTCAGGTTCAAAGATGCTTGTGAAAAGGACACTGACGGACCACTCTGAGCATTCTTGCAAAGCAAGGGGGAAAAGCACTGAGCACAGAAGAGATAGGACTATTTTACACTTACCTTTCCAAAATCTCTGAGATTTGCCAGTGGAAACTAACTAATACTAGCTTTGCAACAGCATGTGATACCTAGGTGGAAAATAAAATAAAAAAAAGTCAAGTTAGGCATATTTTGAGGTCACACCTCTGTTTAGGACTAAAATCTTCTTATAAGACTAATAAGTTGTACAAATTCATTACAATACTCCAGTGATACTCAATTCCCATTAAACTATTAGACATAATGTTCACAGCCAGTGCATCTGCAATGTAGAGGTTAGAATGAAGCAAATGGATGTACCCAAACTAACTCACATACTTACTCACAGCAGCACAGGGAAGAAGGAATCAAGAATTCACTAGATTAGCTTAATTCTTCATGGAAGCCTCACACCCAGTCCTCAAGCGGTGGCCACTTGCGAGGCCCAGACCAGACCGGGATGGGGGTCCTTGCTAAGTGTGCAGAGTAGGCACCGTGGGGCAGAGAGATACCCCTTACTGAGCTGGAGAAGCAAGGACAAGCTGCAAAGGCAGGCATGCTGTGACAGCAAAGGGTAGGGGGAAAAAACCAAAACATTTTCCCCAGCCTTCACTGTAGAGAAGAAAGTTATACGCTGGACTGGAATAGGAAGATGGAAAGCTACTGTGACAGGGACTATTTCCATGCTGAGCTGCTTGCATTACGTGGACTCCTGGCAAGCACTAGCACAGTCCGTGCTAGCCCGAGCCCCCTCTAGAATACGGGAATACAACATTTGAAGTCATGCTACAAAGGGTACAAGCAAACAAATTCTCCTTTGCTTCTATGTCTTCGCTTACTTCAGAAGAAAACAGGCGGGTCTGCTAGCACAAAAAGGCTCATACCCACCAAGACAACAGGCATCTGGATGTTCAACCTGCCTCTCGACCCCTTCATGCCTTTATCAGGCCCACGGAGTTCAAACAAAGCAGGTCTCCTGCAAACAGGAGACCTCTTCCAGGAGGATTCACAACCCCTGTCTCCTCACTCCTCTGTGTGCCAGGAGACACCTGGGCAAGGCCAGTGGTCTGCACATTCTGCATTCAAACACCCTGATGTTATGAAGGGCTCTACCTCCCACGCTCCAAGACACACTATCACCATAGCGCCTCTCTCTCTACTACACATATAGAAATCACAGCTCCTTCCATCCTAGCTGCAGAAAGAGCTCCTTGTTTTTCCCCAGAGAAGCTGTCAGTCCCAATCATAAGCCTTCTTGAATCCTGATACTGGTGAATCACAAGATCTGATGTACTGGTAACACAGACACACAGCAAACCCGACGCAACCCTGGAAGGAAAAACAAGCAATGGTTGCTCCTACAAAACAGGCAGGCTCTGCACACCTAAGGGCAGCATATGCATTAGTCTTCTAAATCTATCTCAACGAAGAGGTGCAGTTTCACAACACAACTGACCTATTCCTGCCACATGATACTGCTCCGGTCCTGCTCGGGCAGTTGTCAGCACTGGACGGTTGGTTCACCGAGCTAAACCGGTGTTACCCCAATGCATAACGCAACTGGGGGGGTTAATGGCTCTTACCCACCTCTGCTTTCTGATTTGCCCACTTCGCTGGCCACTAAGAAATCCCAGTAATAAAAGAGTACATTTCAATGTTCAAATAATCCTTTTTCTTTTTTTTTTTTCTAGATGAACTGAAGCATTAGCTCATGCCGTGTAAGGTCTGGTACGTCATCTTCCTCGACTTCACCAGCGACGTGACCCTTGGAGAACAAAGGCTGCCCAGGCAGCTGCCCTCCCTCCCTCTCTCCCTCCCTCCCAGCTCGGAAGCCTGTGACAAAAGGGAGTGTGACACAGAGGGACAGCACAGACAGCCTGCTCCGGTTTGCGAGGACAAAGTGCCAGTGCCAGCCTTGGGTGGGTTGTTATCTAGAGCTCCCAGCCTGGCAGCCCCAGAGAGACTCCTCTGAGTTGCTTGTACAAGGAAGACATCTGCATTTCACGTCTGTAAAGCAAACAAGCATCAGGAATGTGGTCTCTACAAGACTGGCTTCCTGCAAATGCAAACCACATGCTAATGAATCATTCTCTAAAAGCAATGAAATTATTTTTCAGTAGCAGTAAGGAAGAACTACTGTCCAGACAAAAAAAAAAAAAAAGCCCAACCAAACTACCAGACTTACATAGGAAGTTCATCTGTAATATATGAAAATGAGTATTTTTCAGTAGGATTTGTAGAGCCTCAGGTGTGGCATCCTGACTACATGAACTCCATGAAGTTACTTGTTCTCAGAGGAGGAACCAAGCACATTTGAGAATGAAGATGTATAGAATGAGAAATACAAATACCAGCATACAGTCTTCTGAAATCTAACAAACCACCCTAACAGAATCAAATGCTTTTGAGTCAAATTATTTGTCAGGAAAAATCTGGAATTAATGCTCCAGAAAGATGCCAAATTAACAGATCTAGAAGAATAACAAAGCTTCTGTGACCATTCCTATTTTGCTCCAACTGCAAGCACTGACTGGAACTGCTGTAGTGCTAATTTTATTACTTTCATCATAAAAGCACCCAAGAATAAAACATTTCCAATTCATAAAACCAGGTTCATGATGGGAGTCCACTTTCATAAAAGCCTGAAGCAGAAAATTTTTTGATACCACCTGATTGGAGTGCGTGCAATCTTGCAAACAACAAGTCCTAGAGTCAGCCAGCTGCAGCAACGCACGCACTGTCTGCTTGGCATGGAAGTACTAGTTCTTACACGTTAAAGATAGATAACATTCAAACTGTAAGAAAGAGGGATGGGAGAGGGGCAGAAAACTGATGAGGCTGAGGCTGTGTTGAGTGGAGTCTCACCACGTGACAATCTACATCCTGCTGACCATCAGCAAGGCTGGTAATTCAGAAGGCAAAAGTGAATACCACCCGGGGTCAACTCTACTGGAGAGAGTCAAGAAAATAAGCATAAGAAAAAACAAGTGTGTAACAAAAGCTTGCTTCTATCAATTAGCAGCGCTCCCCAGCCTCTTCAATGACTGTACATTCACAATAAGTGAAAGATTGTACCAAGTCAGCCAGTTCTTCCACAATAACACCCCAGAATAATTGAAGTATTTCTTTGTAAGCAGGAGCCAAAACATGCTGTGCACAGAAAAATACCACTGCAATCAGAAGTTTGGTGCATATGTACATAATTCATTACCGTAAGGTACCGTAGAAGCAAAGTACAGAAGCAGATACCGCTGGCTGAACTGTTCAGTTAGGAGACATCGATGCCCCCTCCGTACACATCCATGGCAGCCTGGCATCTTAGAAAATAAGCCTCAGTTGCTGTTTAGGCTCACTGTCCGATACAGCATTTCCTGGGCAGTCAGAAGTTTCACACGATGAAAGATCTCAAACTTATAAAGCATTTCAGAAAGAGCTATGATTCAGTCCCCTGTCAGTCGCTGGGTGCCACCAGAATCTCAGGTTATCAAAGAACAATAATGCTTTGTCTCCGACATAAAGCAAATAAAGAAAGACGCCTTTGGTAAATTGCCAGCTTTGTTTACACTTTCTTATTCTCGTTTCAGAATACTAAGACCCCAAAAAGACAGTGAAATAGCCCACTCGGTGTCTTGCTGGGACCAGGTCAGTAAAATGCTTCTACAGACCGCAGTGAGAAGGGAATGCATATTCTAAATGCCTCTACTTTAGTTGTTTGCAACTAATAAATTGTGCCAATGTTTCTTCATAACTTGACTTCTCCACAACTCTTCTAGCTGTGATTAAATTTATTAAAGTTTAGAAGACAAAAGCTGAAAGCAGCAGTCACGCTACAGAGTGTCTGTCTTTCCCATGTTCTCATTTGCCCCTTTTCTCACCATCAGCTTAAAACTTTAAGATCAAAAAACAGCTCAGTCCACACCTGAACTTGGAAAATTTGACTGAAGACCATGTTTCTTTCTTCAGGGTGGAGTGGCAATGCTGGATAGAGAGGATCTAATTCAATTCACAATTTCCAGCTTCACCTTAGAACTGGAATTCGGTCTCCTCAGAAACTTCTTCCAAACCTCCATCAGCTTAATTCTGACTTGCCGGTGCCAGAAGGCTGCTGATTGTCAGAAATGGCCACCAAACGCCAGTGTTTATCACTGCACTGGAAAAGGGGCTCAGTGTCGATGCACACAGGGAGGGTGCCAAGAGGAAGCTGCTCTGCGTAAGGGAAAGACTCTACAGGAGTCGCAAAAAAATTGTGAAAAATTTACGTACTGCTGGACAAAGTTAGATTCTGAAAGTAGAACAAAGAAGTAATGCCATCACATTAAACCCACAGCTATTCATTTTCTGGAAAAGAGTACAGTATTTATTTTCTTACTATTGCTATCTCCATTTAACTCCTGGGTTCTTTACTCTCCAAGATAAGCAAAATTCTCGCACTTGTGAAGTGTGAGAGAGAGTCTGGCACTCTCTAGGACAAGACAGTATCAAAAGAATTTGCAAGGGAGCTCTGCAGGTACCTCGCTGGGTTTGGAGAGCTCTAAGACAACTATGTTTCAGCTAGCTTCCCTAGATAAGCTGTGTTGCTTGAAGAGCTGAAGTTTCAGGTTTTTTTCAGAAAACCTTTTCAACCACACCACTTTGACAGTTGCTAATTCAGAGAGAAATGTTTCCTAAAAGCTAAAAGACTATCGTCTTTTGTAGAGCTTATATGCTACAGAAATTGCTCATGCATATTTATGTCGCATGCATATCTCATGAGTTCATTTCACTTTTCTCCAAGGGATGGCCTACTTTTTGGAGGTGTGTTTCAATCCTCACTTTTTGCAGAGATATGGCATCAGGAATTTAAAGCAAGAATCATCACGTGATTCTCAAAGAGGTTCAATTCAGAATGAGTTTGAGATATTATGATCTGGCTGGAGCTGACGTCCTGGGCTTTGCACCAAGCTGACAGTTTGTGTTAGATCAGGGTTTCTCTGAAACGTCTGGCCGAGATGAACACAAACCTGGCATAAAGATATGCAGCTTCCATTTCTTGTGTTTCCCTTAATCAAAGGTTTTTATACAAATAGATTTAAGCAAATAGGATTAATCTTGAGAAGCATTATTTCTTTTAATCCATAAGCAGTCTTTGTTAGTTCTACGAGGAAAGGATGAACTTGGAAAGATATTTGTGTGATGCATCAAAACTTCTAAAAAACTGCTCTTAAATTCTTTACAACAGTAAAAACACACAGAGCAAGAGCCTCTGAAATTGTTGCTGTTGGTGAGCAACGATGGGCAAAAAAGAGACTGAACTGAGTTTGCAGTAGAGAACAGCAACACCTTAGAAAGAAACCATACTTTGTATCGTGTGATTTTGCTGAAGAAAAAAACCCCAAACTTTCAGACAGGCTTTACTTAAGGATCCTGAGGTGAAGAAAGTGACCCACAAATGGAAAAAACCACTATTTTACACTCACTTCTCTTGTGGAAAGTAGATCTGACTCCCTCCATGCCCCACTGGAAAAACTCTCCCACTGCACTGTTTTTACTGGAGGATTTCTCAGAAAACTGCTGCAGAAATATTAATAACCTAGAAGAAATAAAAGGGCTACCAAAAAGCTTTATTTTTTCTTCTTTGCTTTGATCTTCTCCTCTTTTAAGCAGACTTCCAATATGCAAACTCAGGAGGTTGCAGGAGCTTGAGCTGTGATTAACATCACCTGCCATAAACACCCCAAGTGTTCAAAGTCTTCTTGTGGCAAAGTCCTCCGCATCTGTTAGGGGCTTCTGAGCATTAGAAGACTGTTTTCGTAACTGAACTGAAATTAATTTCACTTATCAGAAAAAAAAAATAATAGATATGACAAAATCAGATACCCTGCTTTTTTCCTGGGTTCAGTCAAGCTTAAAAAAAATGTGAGAAAAAGCCCTCGATCTTTAGGTTTCGCTCACAGCCTTGCTTACAATGTGCCTGATGTTTCAGCCCCTCTCCTGATTACAGAGTGCAGGTTGCACCGGGGAAAGAAACGCAATTTAGAGTCTGTAGCGACAGCCTCGATACCGTGGAAAGGTCTTGACAAAGAGCCCTACGTGAGCTCTGCTTCATCACGGGGTTTTAATCTGCACCCCGTCACTCACCCTCTGGCATGCGGAGACCTGGTGTCAGTCCGCGAGATTAAAAGCATATTTAGTAGACAGAGCGCGGTTTGGGAGTGACAAATACCGCCGGTGTTACACACACCGTTTGTGAAGCTGTCAGGGCACAACCGAGTTGGCCGCATACTGGAGAAAGGGGATCTCGGGTTAAATTACAACTCCTTCTCCACTCTTACATATTGCTTTAATCCATCCGCTCTCCTACACAGGACAGCAACAATTTCAGCTGCAGCTGCCAACAAATGGGATCAGTAGGACTCAGCGAGGAAATCTCAACATACGTATTTCTCAAGCTGTTGGGCTATTCTTCCTGAGAAGATTCAGAAATAAATTAAAAAAAAAAAAAAAAAAAAAAAAGGAAAGAAAAAGGCA
>VXAK01014819.1:23905-35173 GCA_013399435.1 Arenaria interpres
AAAAAGGCAAGTAAGATGGCATGCCAGAAGGCATTATTACAAAATAGCTATGAGACTCCTTCTTTGAAAGGTTTAAAGTGAAAGAAATGCAGCAAGGAAGCTGTAAGACGGCGCAGGGATAGAAGACTGACACAGAACTCCCCAGCTCTACTCACTGGAGTTATTCTTTCCAACGTAACGCAGTGTTGGAGAGCATCAGTGCCCAGTGTTCCCTGCACGCTGCCAAAACCCCCAGCGACACACACTGCCCCCCCGCTGTACTCGGCTCAGCCCCAGCCCAGGTGCTTTCCCAGCAAAACAGAGGAGGAGAAGGAGAAAATTCCTTCTGGCTGGCAGGAAGGAGGATGCGGAGATGCAGAGGGGGGAAGCGAAGGACAGGTAATAACCTGAATCCACACGATTGTGACCGGTGGCTCAGGACACAGGGTGGCCAACTCAAACTGGGAAGCACTGGTGTGTGCACACACAGCTACTCGGCACACACTGCGGAGCGCAGGTAACTTCGCCGTGAGTAATCCCTGCTCAGTCCCACATAGAATCCTAGAATGGTTAGAGTTGGAAGGGACCTTGAAGATCATCTAGTTCCAACCCCCCTGCCACGGGCAGGGACACCTCCCACTAGACCAGGTTGCTCAAAGCCCCATCCAGCCTGGCCTTGAACACTTCCAGGGATGGGGCAGCCACAACTTCCCTGGGCAACCTGTTCCAGTGCCTCACCACGCTCACAGTAAAAATCTCTTTCTGGGATCTAATCTAAATCTCCCCTCTTCCAATTTAAAACCATCACCCCTTGTCCTGTCACTACACTTCCTGACAAAGAGTCCCTCCCCATCTCTCCTGTAGGCTCACTTCAGATATTGGAAGGCTACATAACACAGCCCTTCACATGACAATCCCAGCTTCTACGGGCATTTTCTGTTTGTTATAAAAAGATGAAGAGAAGGAACATCTGCTTTGTAAAACAGGGTTTCATGGTACAGAACAGAGCCCATCTCTGCCATGCCATCCTCAACAGGCACAGCACAGATTTGGCAACGGGCTTCAGCTGCTTCTCACTGCTCCTGTGATGGTGTTGTCCAGCTGTAAGCTCGCAACATGAAGCACTCCCTGAAAGACTGTTTCGACATTTTTAATGACTCGTGCCTTGCCTCTACCTCCCACCAGGATCATACTCATCAACAGCTGTGAACAGATTTTTTTTTTTTTTCCACTTGCTGTGGAGTCATACTGGCTGTAAGATACACTTAAGGCGTGAATCACAAAGAAATGTGTGGGCTATAATCACCCTCCACATTTGTGGCTCATTTTTCCAATCAAGTTGAGAATTTCAGCAGATCTGGGAAGTAAGGAACAAAACTGGTTTCTCTCCTCAAATGACTTCATTAAGTTGTCACAAGCTCGCCAGCCAGCTCTCTTATCTTGCTGACCAGAAGTCTAGGAAAACTTTAAATAAAGTTTTTCTAAAAAAAGACCTTTCGGAGTCAAAATAAAGCACACACTGAAGACAGTTATGAACACATTCATGTCCTTGATGTTTAACATACTACTGAAGTACAGGCATTGTGAACCTGGTAGGCAACAACACAGTTTTTGTACAGCAGAACTTCCCGGATCCTTCTGTTTGGGAACAAAAAGTGGGTAAAGGACAAAGGTCCATCTCAAAAGTGTGCACTCTAAAGGGTTACAACTTCTGACTGGATGCCCCACATAATGTTGGCTTGATATTAAAACACAGAACATGGTACAGATATAAACCTG
The DNA here is from genome assembly GCA_013399435.1 of Arenaria interpres. NCBI lineage: Eukaryota > Metazoa > Chordata > Aves > Charadriiformes > Scolopacidae > Arenaria > Arenaria interpres. Next base: position 25,664 of record VXAK01014819.1, read on the forward strand.
CACGTCCTGACTAATCTAGGGTTCACAGGTACTTTGAAATTAGTGCACTATCATTGCCAAACACCACCACAGGGGTTCTGTGGAGAAGTCGAATTTGCCTATCGGGGCCTACCATTTATAATAAGTGATATTTAAATATTTATTAACTGTTTGCTGATATACACTAAAATTTACCAATGTTTGTTCTTATGGACATTAACTTTGACCATTAATTTTTCAAACCCTCTTCTTAGACACATGCATTTTAATATTTCAAGGGGCTTGGATACCTGCACTTGAGGTACTTAGGTGCAGCTAGTCTTTTATGGCTGCCATTTCACATTGCATATAAGTTTCATGACGTCATTACGGCACCAAAAAAGGCCGACTGTGCAGCGTTGCAGGGTTGCTCAGATAAACGCCCCACACCACACGCTCGGCCGCCATTTGCTCAGCGATACGGGGAGCCACACGCGCCCCTGTCTTGTCATCGGGCTCTTTAGGGACCTTCTGCGATGGCACCCAGGAGGTGTCCTGTGAGCACCAAGCCCCTCTGGGCAGAGCCGCCAGCGCAGGCTGCCAGCCTCTCCACGCACATGACTCCGGATCTGCTGAAGATGGTATTTGGAAAGGCCCGGTGCCAGCAGTCACCAAGCAGCTCCACAGACGAACCCTTCTGTGTCAGCGCAATTTGAGCGCGTGGAACAGTTTCAAAGGGCTGTGTTTTCATGAGCAAATGCTGTGTTTTTATGAGTGAATACTAATTTGGTCGCATTAAAAGATGCGACATCAGTCAGGTGAGCAAGAATATACAACAAAAAATGGTTTATCTCTGAAAGATCTGTAGAGATAACATGGATTAATAGGTTCAGTACCACGTCATGACATCAAATACTTTTTGCATCTACCGAGTTCTATTCTTCATGGCTCAGGGCTAAAAAAAAAAACCAACGCAACAAACCACACATCACAAGCAGTTAATTCAAGAAGCAAGGGAAGTAAGGTTTTTGCTGTCTGGTAAGTACTAGCAGATTACTCACATTAACAAATTGAAAAATTTAAGTTCTTCAGTTTCACAATTCCTTTGGCTTTAGTGGAAAGCCTATATTGTTATCAACTGCCTGTAAAACAACATCACCATCTTGCCTTGTTACCTTGTACGTGCAGAAATACCTTATCTTCCTCATGACCGACAATCAGCTTCTAAAAAGACCTAAAGTCAAGGTAGGATTTTTTCATAAATTGCAACTGCAATTGTTTTATCTGGTGGTTTATATCACCAGTCAAAAAAAATTGGTAAAAACTAGGAAGATTCATCTCACCTCTAAAACAGAGAAAATACTGCCAGTTATTTGGAACATCACAGATATTCCAGACTCGTACGGAGACCCTCAGCAGAGCCAGGAAGTGTCATTCACAAACAAAAACAATATGACATCATCACACACTTAATTGCTCGCCAGTGACAGGGTCAACTTTGTTTGTACAACTGTTGAGTATGGTACTGTTTGTGTGCACGTACTGATACTGCCACTCCAGGACCCGCAATCACTCAGCGACTGTACATTAATTACTGCACAACTTTAATTTATTATTTTTGAAAAATAGTGGATTTTATAATTACATCTGCTTTTTAAAAAGAACTGTTGTAAATTCCTCAGCTGGTCTGCAGGCAATAGATGCCATTCTGCTTTGAAGAGTACTGCCCTTAACAAGTGTTGAGTGTTGGTGAACTGACCTTTTGGGGAATTAAACCTGATTTGCTTCCATTCACAGGCCTTTTGGTCAAAGAATCACAGTTTCAGATAACATTAGTTTGAGATTTTCTTCTGGCATGTTTTAACAGAGATAGCCTGTCCTAATTTTGGTCAGAATATTAACTAAACCCTCCACAAACAGACCTCCAGATTAACAGCACCAACCAAGGAGCAAACATTTCCTCTTCTTTTTCCTGGAAAGCAAGAGTCCACACAGAGATCTTACTAAAACCAAAATGAAAAGGAACTTTCTGAGTACCACATGTGAAGTCCCCCTAGCTTCTGCATGGTTCTGGGACAACCACCACTGTAGCTGCAGGCCCCACAGCACAGCTGGTTGTATCTACTGCAAACTCGTTTATATTAGTTTTTCTACTCAGAATTCCCCACTTGATAAAAAGCAAGTCAGAAGAATTCAAGGTACAAGTTTGCTACGCTGGTAAGAAATACAAGGGCACACAACTACCTGCATGCTGGGTTTCATGCTTTTATCAGACTTAAGATTTTAAACTATTTTTGTTTCTAACTGGGGTAGACAAAAAACTCAAACATTTTGTCAAAGAGGCCGTCTTCTCTTCTGATGTTGCATTCAAACTTTTAAACATACACAGGGTGCTCACACCTGACCTGAAGTTAGCCAGCCAATGCAAGGTTTGTTTAGTTGCTCTTTAGCTTCAGTAGGAGCAAGAACAAGGTCATCTGCTTCTGACGAGAAATGAAAAAAGGTAACTAAGAGGGTTTCCAAGGAAAGTCACCCTTCGCCTTGACGCTTTTAAGAAAATAGGAATTCAACAATCAGCCTGAAATAGCTGAAAGTTTTTTTTAAAAAAAAAACCACGTTGAGGATTAATAAGCAGAGCAAATGAAATACTATTTATCTAGATTGTTATTAGCCAAAAACCAGTACAGATTGCAAGTATGAAGATGTAAAGCTCTGAGTATTTGTTTCTGGGTTTAAGAGTTTGTTGACAATATGCCACTGAGAAAAACCACACTCAGTACACACCCCTCCCAATTTAACCTTCAGAAAGTGAATCACTTAATGACAATACACAGTGACAGAACATTCAAACATGGCTTTGAGCCCATTTATTGCATTCATTTTTTCTTTGCTTTAGGGAATTGTATTAGTCTATTTATTCAGCAAATTGCTCAGATATCATGTCACGAGTTGCCTTCAACATCAAATCTCCTGAAGACAGTCTTTAATTTACCTCCTTCTTGCCCTGTCAGGGGCAACCACTCTGCCTTAACTAGGAGCTAATGCTGAAAAGCACCACATAACCAGTAGCTGTCACCAGGGAAAGAGGATGAAATCAACAAACTGAACTCATGTTCCAAGAGACAAAAGAACAATCACTGCTATCCAAAAAACCCAGGATATTAGGAAAGGTAGCCTTCAAAAGAAAAAAAAAAAAAAGAGTGTTTAGAGCTCAAGCAAATTAGAGGAAAGAACACAGATCTTGCAAAAGTCTGTCCCTGTTTATTCATGTCCATCAAGTCAATGGAAAATAAGGATAACAAATAGTTCAACATGTTCTATTCAATTTCCTTCTTCTCCATGCTTGCTAATGCAACGCAAATTCTTTCCACTCCAGTTTGTCTCAGAAAACTAACGAAATGACAAGTTTCCTTGGGGGAAGAGAGGGGAAGGAAGAAACAGGGTTGCTGAAGTATTATGGGAAAGGATGCCAGGAAACAAAAAGCACATGCTGCAGATACACAACAGATTTCCAAGAAAGTGCAATTCTTGCACCACTGTTGCTAGCGAACAGAGAGTTCATGTGGCACTTCAAGAGCTAAAGACTTAGAGCCTGTGGCCTACAAGATCACGGTTTTTCAGATTTATACCCAGATTTATTGTTGTCTTCTCACACACAACGCAAAATGTGTAGCACTTCTTTTTTTAAGCAAATACACAGACATATTCCTGGTATTGAAGGAATCTAAAATGTTCTCTCCTTGGGTCATATTTGGGGCCAGATTTGAGCTAACAGGTTGGTATTATTTGATCAACTACAACGTTTGCTCAATGAGACCTTCAGAATTCTTAGAAAACTTATTTTAACTTTGGAAGCCTGATTTTAAAGCCTAAATAAAGTATTGCTTTTGTTAATTTAATTCAAGGGAACAATATGGCAGGGGTCACCTTTTTGAAGTGTGCTCCATTTGAAGGCAAACAGTAAGGAGCAGAAAAGCTGTTCTAAATCTTTACTTAATCGCTAAGAACCAAGAGCAACCGGCAGCTGGATCAGAAGTGCTGACCAACTCTACGCATTTGTTCTTTTCTTTTGCCTCCCCTTTCTTACAATCTGGAGGGAACAGCAGGCATTCAGAGCTGATTGAAGAAATCACAGACAAGAGTTTGACAGTCAAGAAAGACCAAAACTTCATTTTCTGAGGTGGTGAATGCTGGGAACAAGCACAATAGATGGCAAAACTAGCTAGAGATGCAGCAAAAAGTATGGGTGCACTTTAGAACCTAATGCTTACAGGATTTATAGTCCTTGGGGTTTATGGTTACACTATTTCTATAGGACACTCCAATGTGCAAAAAAGCATCAAGAGATCCTTCTCATTTATTTTTTTTAATAAGGTTTGATTCAGACCGAATTAATAGGAAGCAAAATCTATCCAATATGAGTTTTTATATGCTGCAGTCCCCCATCCTGCTTTCAGGGTTTGTTCCAGAGAACAAGCACTAGGAGACCCGTGACAAAGTAGATGCATTGCTAATTCAAACACCTAGAGCTTGGGAAACTGCTTTCCTCTGACCTGTGCTGGGACTGAAGCACACTGGCAAGGCAGAGAGGGAACGTCTTTTCATTACCAGTCTGCACTACAGTAATCAATTGCACAAAGAGAGAGAAAACTTCACAAAAGTCTTATTGAGCATAACAGCATGGAGCTGACTCTTCCGTGATGAATTAGTCACTACAAGAGCTGGCAAGTTCATTGTACTTTAATTGCTGTCACTGCAACAGTAGGGTTAATACCTGGCATGACAGCTGATCTGTCTTTTTGAAAGTCTATGATTATTCTCTCAGAACCAACAAAGAAAGGTGTTTTTGTTAGAATTACAGAGTTTTAGCATGTCTTCCTATCTGTCAGTTATCTTCTCAAACACAGGTGTACCAACCTGCACCATTTATGATTTGGTTTGTTTCTTTTCTATCTATCCTCTTTGCACTGTGGCTAATGCAAAGAGTTGTAACTCAGGAATTTTGGTCATGAAGCTCAGCTCTGTAAAAAAAACCAAATTGTAAGAATCAACACTCAGTAAGGAAGATTTTTCAGGCCCAGAAGCAGTATGCAACAATTTTAAACATTTGAGGACCTTCAATAATGTTCCTCCAACCCCGCATAACAGTAATATCACCACAGCTTTTATTTCCAACAGTACACTCAGTATTTGCCCTTTCAATCACAGACTTATTTTACACCTGTGTTAATGCAGAAACCTTTCCTCACCTTTAACGTGGCAGCCAAGCTGGCCATGTGTTCATTCAGAGTGCTCTCCGACTCCTTGTAAGTCAGGCAGGTGAACTGATATTCCTCTGGATCAAAGGCATCTGCTCCCTGCTGCTCCACGTCGTTAGCTACCCCATCATAATAATCCTCAATATCCCCAGGATCCTCATCCTCTTCCTCCTCCTCGCAATTAGGGTCATAATCCTCTTCATTGCTGTCAGAGCCCTGGCTGTTCATGTCCACGGACATCTTAATGCCCTGTCAAACTGGAGACCAGGAAAGCAATTGCAGCTTCTTTTTCTCCTCCAAACTTTATCGTTCTTTTGATTTCATCTGAGCTCTGTCTCCTAAGGGGGGAAAAACAATTTTTTCTGTTGCCTAAGAAACCGTAAGAGAGGCCATGTCAACATCATACAGGTGATCAAACAGCCAGGAACGGACCAACCCAACAGCCCAGCTAAAGAAGATTCTGCTGTGCATGTCCCTGATATGGTTCCACTGCAACTCTTGCACCTGCAAAAGCAAGGTTGCTCTTACAGGCACGGTCTAAAGCCTTGGAGACCAGCTTATTACAGGGCATCCTTGCCCCCAGCGCCAGCCCTGAGACTTTTGACATTTGGCAAGCAGCTCCATAACCTTCACTACAGACCTTTTCAGAGGTACAAGCAGATTTATGACAGCTTTTACCAATAGCCCAAAGTGCTGCAGAAAAGCATCACATCCATTTCACCAACAGGAAAAAACACAAACCCCTTAACTATGACCACAGTAACTAGAAAGACAACCTGTGATACCCCGTACAAGTCTATAGTGCTTCAGAACCACAGCCATTAGGTGGGACTTTGAAAAATGAGACAAGCAAATAGATCTCTCACATACTCCCAATTTAACAACCTTCAGTACTGTCTCAAAAGAAATAGTGAAATTAGCTAACGCCTTTAAGTAGGTTCTGCTGGATGTGAAGTGGCTTGGGCTTTACATCTGCAGGGGGAACTAAAAGAAATTCATTTTATTACCTTCTCAATATACACTTATTACCTTCTGAACGTGGAAATTTATGCTCAAGTGTTGACAGCTGCTATTCAAGAAGAATCAGAACAGCCAATTTTTTTTAGATTCTCACTGGTACTGGAAAATTCACATATTTGAGTTTCCTTATCAGGACTACAAACCTTCTGCTTGTGTAACTAAACCAGCACGAAGCCAAGATCTAAGAGGTTCAGCAGTAGAGCACATATCAACCTTGAATTATGGTCATCTTACATTTAGTCACAAATTTCCATTTAACCAAATAATTGAGTATCAAGAAAGAACATATTAAATAAAGACTCAAAACAATGCTGCAATCAAATTTTACGTATAAAAATATATACATAAGATCAAAGCTATATTTTGCACAAGCAACATGTATTGGCTTTCTTACATGTTTGCATTTTGCGTTACTATGTTGTTAGTTCTGTTCCTCAAACATATTCCCCCAGTATCACAATTTGTAGCTGCTGGGGGAACCATAATCAAGCTTTGAAAATCCTGACTTTAGAGCACAGAAAATCTCAACCATAATTTTTCATTATTCTTCCTCAAGTTGTTTGTTCTCTGTTTCCAATAATCTGACGAGGCAGCAAAGAATAACCAGGAAGAGATGTGACGTACGATTAATTTGAGGGGCTGCAGTGATTTCAGCAGATATAAACCTCCAGTGAGAGAGGATGAAAGCTAGGAGCTAATTATATTATCCCCTGAATTCTGGTCTCCATTCCTTTCATTTGCCTCTCAATTTCTTCACTATCCACAACAGAAGTAGTACACAAATATTTTATAGCTCTGCTTCCTGCAGAACGTGAGTGGAGCAGAGGCACCATCTCTCCGTATTGGAAGGAGGCAGATGTGAAATCTGATTTGAAAGACAGAAGGCAAACCTATATTGTGTGTTCTTCCCTCCCTCTACCCTGCTTTGGGTTAACGAGTCACTTCTGGGCTTAATCTGTATCGACTCTGACCTCTTGCATAAAAGAAGTAATGGATCTTTACCTGTTAAACCTTATGTTAAAGGAATAACTTATTTGAGACTCCACTGTGAGCACTGCTACAGAGATATCAATAGCCCAGTGTGCAACAGCTTCCTCCAGCCAACCTCAGAGCATCACAAAGCCTGAGCAAGTCTCACCAGTCAGGAAACTTCTCAAACTCACTCTGATCATCCCACACACTACAGACAGAAAAAAACCCTACCCAAAACACTGAGTCCATTTGCTATCTCAACACACTTGGAGTCCTGTCCAAGCAAGGAGATGTTTTTAGATATCCAAGTAGAACAATGGGCCTACCCTGTACCTCAGCAGTTACATACCAGGTGCTGGGCAGGAGGCTCAGAAGAGCACAGAGCCCTTCTGCTGTGCACTAACACACTTATTTGAACAAACAGAGGAACTGTTTGCATGGGCAAATGGGATATATCAAGCAGAAAACAGTCTGGAGACTGGATGACTTCTGTGGCTCCTGTCACAGTCACAATGTTCTCGGAAAGAGCTCCCTTCCAGCATAACTGAACATCAGACAGACACGTGTGAAGAGAGAGGAAGACTAAGGTACAAGCTCTGTGGATGAAACAAAGCAGGATACTAGGAAAACAAGGAACAGAACTCGACTCACCTAATGCTCAGGCTAATGCCCTCATGAGCCAGCGACAAATACAAACTCTCTGAATACAACCTAAGACAAGACACAGCTAATACTTGGCAACACTAGTTTTTAAGACAACAAAGATGTTAAGCTCAAAAAAGAGGGTCAAAAAACTAAACAGTATTTAAATTACATAATTACCATAATCCCAAAAAATCAGATTATAAAGTTTTAAACCATATTTAGATCACTGTCCTACCCACAGGAGGATGAGGTCCTTCTTACCACTTCATCCAAGATACTCCCTCATCTTCACTAACACTGATACAATTTTATTCCCTCTCTTCCTGCAGCCCCCTTGCAGGAACTCATACACCCACCCCCGCGCTCTGCTGCCCGTTGGCTCTAACGGAGATGCCCTCTCTCGCTGACTCCTGCTTCGCAACACAATTCTTCTTAACAAGGCCTCTTGAACCAAAATACCATCAATTATGCCACCATCAGTCTCTCTGACCCCACCGCTGTCAGACACAGTAAATTACATTATCCCACCTCATATCTTTTCCTACCACACCATTCTTTCCTGCTTTTTTGTCCTCTGTATCTACCTCTCTGGGATTTCTCTAGTAACTGGTTTGTAGGCTACTCCTACGTTTTCTGTTGATATTTCACAGCCATTTGTGATGGCTTTTTCTTCTCACCTCTCTACTGATCATTGCGAGACAGAAAAGTCTAACTCGAGTCTGCCTCCTGAACTACTTATCCACGAAAACTTCAAATGGACGGGCACTCTCTTTTCTCTGCAACCATCTACAACCCCAACTCCACAATCGCTATCGATGTTAGTTGCACCTTTGTTTATGTCACTCAAACTTGTAATCTCTGGAGCACCCTCAATCGTTTCTTCACACACGCAGCACGCATACCTTACCGTTTCCTTCTCCACCGAGGTTCTTGGATAGAAATTTTTCATCCCAAGAGTGAGAAACTAGAACAACGCCCCCCATCCTTTTCACCACAGATGACTCTGCAGAGACCTCCTTGCAGCCATATCACACCTCCCCCGTGAAGCTGCCTGCTCTCCTCCCACCTCCCAGCCTTTGTTCACACTATCACGACTGCCTCGTCCTCCCCGACTCATCTCACCCCTTCCATTCCCGTCCTTTCTCATCTATTATCACTTTTAACAAGTTATTTCACTCGTACCCACACGAGCCTCCCTTCCACGGGCTCGGGCAGAAACGCACCCAGCTCGTTTAAATTACCTCAAAATCCATTTCTTTTGTGACTCGAGTCGGGTTAAACCCCGCGCTTGTCCCGCACGGCGCGGACACCGCAGCCTTGCGGGAGGAAAGCCCAGCACAAGCCGGGGAGCGAAGGGAGCTGTGGAGGGAGAGCCGGGGCGGCGGCGGGGCGAGGGGGAGAACCGGCCTGAGAGCTCACGGGCTGCGGCTTCTCCCCCGGGGCGGCCCGACCCGGGCACNGGGGCGGCGCGCTGCCGGCCGCCGAACTCAGCGGAACTTACAGACAAACGGCACCGCGTCCCCTCCCGCCGGCCTCGCTCCGCCCCGGGCCCCGCCGCCTCCCGCTGAGGGACACGGGGCCCGGCAGGCGGCGGCGGCTCTCACCGGGAGCCTCCGTTCTCCCCGCCCCCGCCTCACAGGCCGCCCCACTGGGAGCC
>VXAK01014819.1:35688-69067 GCA_013399435.1 Arenaria interpres
TCAAGGTGAGACGGGGGAGAGAGGGGCCCGGTACCGGAGGGCACGGGGCGGCTGTGAGGGGGGGACTACGCTTCCCAGCGGGCACCGCGCGGGGAACGGCAGGGTCCCCTGACGGGGCGGACTACATTTCCCGGCGTGCACCGCGAGGAGGCGGGGCCGAGCGGCTCAGCGGGCCTCCCGGGGGGGGCTGGCCATGCGAGAGTGCGCCCCCTGCCGGCTGGGCGGGCCCCCTCAGTGGCCGGTTTATAGTAAAAATAAAGAAAAAAGCGTCGGTGTTCCCGACGCTGGAGGGAATGGGGAGCCCGGGCCTCTCCTGTGGGCTCCTTCTGGGCCGGAGGGAGGCCGCCAGTGACCCGCTGTGAGGGAGCAAATAGGGGTCCGGGGGGAGAGTGTGTCGCTGTAGTGACACGGCGTTAGTTATCAGGTGTTCAGGTGGGGGTATTATCCTGATGTTATCCTAGCAGTTAATTAGTTACATACATTAACTATTAAATGCGTTAAAATTCAATCCCTTCTGCAAGGGGCTAAGTGGTGTCAATCTCCCTACCCATATGGTAAAGTCCGGTCACAAAACTTAACTCCTTAATGGTCACATAGAGGTGTTTTCTGAATCCAAGTTTAGATAGTAATATTTGATAAAATAATGTTTTCTTATCCCTTCTCACTAGGTCAGGCTGCAAACCCAGCCCAAGCCGCAGCCCGGGCAGCCTCCGCTCTATTCTGGGACCTTTGACTGCTTCAGGAAGACTCTGGTTGGGGAGGTACAGTGTGAGCGCGTCATCTGCGCCGCTGCCAAAAATATCACTTGTTCCCGTACGTCGCAGGAATGGAATCGTGTGGGAATGTTGTCCCTCAGAGACTACACGATTCTTGGGTTATCAGTCGAATTGATTCTAACTAAAATTTTTCAGCAGATGACAAAACTTGGGGGATACTTGTAACCCACCTGCTCCGGGTGCTCTTTGTTTTGTTAAGAAATGCCCTTGGTTCAAACTATCGTGATATTAATATCTGAAGTTATAGACTGGAGTGAATGTTGGTAGTTGTTTGCTGGCTTTGGTGGTGGTGGTGGTATTTGGAGTTGTCTCTGGAAACCCTAAAATAGGCAATGTCTTTTGCTGATATAAGCAGGACTTCTACTTTATTCTACAATGTATTATGCCATCTATGTGAAGGCAGAAGAGCATTAGCTTCAGTTAATAGATTTTTTTTTTTAATTTTTTGGGTTTTTTGAGAACAGAGGGTTGATTATATAGTAGTTTTGTTCAGTCTTCTTCAGAGGTGGGCAGTGGTTTCACTCCTGAATCAGCCGTATCATGTGATTGAACTATAGTCTGTTTTGTTTTTAGAAAGGCAGGCGGCCTTGGTTTAAAGACTTTAAGTGACATAGAATCCAGTTTTCTGCTTCGTAAGTTTTCCCAGCAGCTGTTTACCATTTGGAAACAATGGCTGTAAAGCCCAACTGTTTACTAGTCTGAAATCTAATATCTAACCACTGGATCTTGTTAGGTAACTCTCTGTTAAATAAAAGATCTGTCTCATATCTGAAATCTACTTTCATGACGGTATTAACAGGTTGTTATACAACCAAAGCAAATCTCGCTTCCCTGGTCTCTCCCACAAAGCGCTGAAATGCTTTGCTGGCTCTGAATCCCTTGCGGTTTTTAACACCCCTGCTGAAGCACGGACGTCAGAGCTGAACCATAATAATAGCCTTGTGATGTGAAGTTCAAAAGCAATGCTGCCTCTCTACTCCTACTCAATACTCATCAGTTTCTATAAGGAAAACTGTTAAACCTCTCTGCCAAGGCCTTTTGTTTCCCACTGCTCATGGGAAGATTGAGCAGGAGTCTCTGATCTTTGTCAGCCAGATACAATTTCAGTGCACAATCAGTTGTGCCTGTAAGCTACAGACATGTACTGGGATACACTGATTTATCTGGGGGAGGAAGGAAGGGCGTATGGACCAGCAATTATTTAATTTGTGCATCTAGTCTTTATCCAGAAAAATAACTCTCCTTTTTAATTAGAAAAAGTTCAATTCAAAGGCAAGATAAATGAAGTAAATGCTACTGCTAGTGTCTGCATTAGGATTTTCCATCTGCGCAGTCTGACGAAGGAGAACATCGGGAATGTAAAGCTGTATGGTAAAAAGAGTTTTGACTTGGGGAAGGAAAGAAAAAAAAAATTCTCTTGAACTCATTCCAAACTGAGTTCATGTGGGAAGTTCAGGCCAGTCTCCCTGGCTCTTCCTTTAATGAGTGAATTTGATCCAGCAGCGTAAGGCTCAGTGTCAGGGTTTTACACTACTGCATTTGATGACTCATTAGTGAAGCACATGTGTGTTTTTGTATGTATCTGAGAGAGAAGGCTTTTGACACAATCTATTAGGGCTATTACTTTGGTGGCTTTTAGCTTAACTTCCTCATACTTTAGATATAAGTCCAGGATGAACAGTATTGGAACAGAAGGGTGTAAGTGGTGCCAGTATTTTCCAGGAAGGATAACTTTCCTCTGCAACAGGCCCTGAGCCTCAGCTTGATATGTATAATTGCAAATGAACAATAGACCCCATTATTCCTCTGATTAATTTGACCGTTGACTGACACTATCCTGTATTGTAGCCCTATTACTTCTCAATAAATTGAAATGTGTGCAAAGTCTATGCAAAACCAAGTAATTCTTGTGATAACCTTTCTTGCAGGGAGTCCGAGGCTTATACAGAGGAATGGCAGCTCCTATTGTCGGGGTGACACCCATGTTTGCTGTGTGCTTCTTTGGATTTGGCTTGGGAAAAAGACTCCAACAAAGAACACCTGATGACGTTTTGACGTGAGTTTCTGAGTTCATCAGACAGTTGGGAAAGGCACCCTAAGGCTCTTGCAGCCTGCAGTATTGTCACACATTGAATTGTGGTGTAAATTTGTCTCCTCTCCTAGGTTATAAATATAGTTCTAAAAAATAAAACACTCGTGTTTTTTAATGCTTCTGGAAGCGTGGGACTGATAGCACAGGCTAAAAACAGACAGCATGTGGGCAGGTGCTATGCAATTCCCTTTCTACGCAAGAAAGAGCCATTAAGGAACAATTCCGTTTTAGATGAGTGCAGTGTGAGTTATATAACGATTGCCTGCAAAACAGTCTCGCTAATAGCAGAAACTATGGAAGAAATAAATTCATGGTCAAGCAGTCTTGACAACATTCACAGTCCTGATTCTCTTTTCCCTGTTAATTGTGACTCTGCTGCTTCCTTACATTAGGATATAATAATAGGCATAGAAATGTTTTATTGTTAATTTCTGAAAAGCAGTGTTTATGAGCAGCCCTTCTCTCAGGCACATCTAACCACCTGGAAAGGGGGTGGGAAGCTGAGAAAACTTTGTGCGGTTTTCTCCACGCTGACTTAAATGTGAGGAAAGCCCCCTGCCCGTAAGGTACTCCCTTAACTTCTTTGCTGAATTGTGATTCGTAGCTCCACAGGAACAGAACTGGAGCTTAGCAACATCTTATTCTATTATTTGTGCGATACAGAGGAGCTCTGTCAGAGAGCAGGAGTCCATTGTGTTGAGCCAGGCGTGGTGGGGTGGGGAGGTTCGAGGCTCCCGGCTGGTGTGAGCCCCTGGTTGTACAGCACTAGCCACTGCTGTGACACAGAGCGAGCCCCCTCGGCTCGGGTGGCTCACAGGGAGGAAGTGCCGAGCTGCTGGGACGCTGCTAACTTACCCTCCCCTTTACCACCATAGTGTCCTCATGCAGACAAGGCTGAAGAGTAAGAGCAGGGGAACAATATGGAGTGGAGAATACAAGGAAACAAATGGGCTGCGGGCTTATGTCCAGCAGCCTTATCACCTCAGTGACTTGTGTTTTATACACATCATGCCAAAGGGGAGTTTTAGGGAGCAAGCTGGAGAAGGGCAGCAATAGTCTTTTGAGTCTTTATGTAGAACTTCTCCCATCAGAGCCACAGGAGAGAAAGAGCAAAGGTCAACAGATAAATGGTGGAACTGTCATTGTGCCCAACTGTGCTGTGAGTGCAGACTTGACGCAGTGTGCCTGGGACAGGAGGCCCAAAAATAAAGGTCAGACCCTTAGCACTATGGTTATGGGTCTCGAAGCAGGCAGTGGTTCCTAATGCTGATTTTGAAGGGAAGTTTTGGAAGGAAGCAGATGGAGAGAAACCTGAGGTGCCTGTTCTGTCTCTTCTGAGGCTGAATAATCCCAAAGTGAGCAAGAAAACTCAAAGCTTCATTTGAGCAGGAGATGCATGTGGAGTGGTGAGGAACATCTAAATGGCCTGCAAGATTTGATGGGAATTTAAGAGTAAAGAAAGGTGTAAGAATTGAAAAAACTGGATAGAATGCCATCTCTTGGGCAAGTGGAGAGAAGCAGGAGGTGTGGAATTTAGTTAAATTGAGATGTTAGAAGGTAGCAGGACATCGGACGTAAAGATAAGTTTGTGATGGAGAAACCCAGCTTGTTTAAAGGATTTATGTCACGGAGACTTTGCCACATGAAAGCACGTGCAGAATGTGTGGGACGATGGCGGGTTGGTAGGACAGACTGGATGATGGCAGAGGCTGGAGGAGTCAGGAGCTGAGAGGTTACAGAAAGGAGGCTCCTGGCTGAGCAAGCAGGAACACGGGTGGAAACTGAGGCCACTGAGGAGAGTGTGGGAGAATGGAGGAGGAAGAGACTGTTGGGAATAAAAATGAATGGGAATGCTGTAGCAAAAAATGCAAGTACTAGAAATATTAGCAAATACAATGGATGTGAAGACCTGAGTTATGGTTGCTGTGGGAACCAGTGCTTTGAATCCTAGAGATCTTACATGCTTAGCTCTTATTAGGCATTGATGAGGCACTTCTGCACTCATCAAAAGCAGTGGATACATTTCTAGTTCCACTGCCAGCCTTGTGCGGAACAGTGTCACCTGGTGAGACAGGGGTCTTTCTGCCCTTCGTTTCCTGTGTACGGTGTTGTGTTAGGGTCTCTTCTGTTTCCTCGGGGCAGATATCCTCAGCTGTTTGCTGCTGGCATGTTGTCGGGAGTGTTCACGACAGTAATCATGGCTCCAGGAGAGAGAATCAAGTGCCTTTTACAGGTAAGGCATTGGATGGTGGTGATGGGAATTTAATTTTAGGGGGTCTTGTGTTTCCATACCAGGAACTTGTTTGGTTAGTATATTCACTCTGTTATGTTTTTTGGCAGGACTGAGACAATTGTCATTTAATGCAACTGTGTCACGAAGGGGCATTATACAAACTCACCGCGACAGTATAAATACATGCAGCCTTCGTTGCTCTATTCATTTTACAGAGCACAAGCCTTATGCTCTGTGGCATCATATGAGGCATCAGTGGATGCCTCGGTCCACTTCATTCTGAAAAACTGGACTTTTCCATACTTTAAGAAACTTCTAAAAAAATACAAAACTACTACTAGATCATAAGACTCTCGTGTAAAGATTTTCTGTTACCTTGACAAGTTCCCAATAGGGAATGCATTTCAAAATATGTGAAGTAGTTTTCTAGTGTTTGGGTGGCTGTTAGCTCTACACCTCCTCCAGGATTTTAAAAATATTGTTGGAAAATATAAACCTGAGCAAATGAGAATACTGTCTTTAGCAGAGGTGGGAAGGTTTGTTGATTTCAGAGGATGTTGAACTCGGTTGGCGGAGTGACGGGTGGTCACGTGTTAGTTCTGACAGACGTGATGTTATTGTGGAAGCTTTTATACACCTGCAAATTGTTTGAATTGCACGAAACTATTTGAAGGCTACTTTTTGTCAGTGCAAGTGTAGTATTACTTGACTGACTCCAGTCATTTTGAACTTACACTGGGGAAAAATAAGGGAGAATCTAGCCACTGCATGGAACAGTAAACATATCCTTGGCTTGCACAGGAGGGAGCTGTTTGAGGAAATGACGCAGAGGTTTCATACGCAGGAGTCCCTGTGGAATGAGTATGTGCTCTTTCCTCTCTGGAAACACGCGCGTGGCTTTCTAACTATGAACTGAATGATTGTTCACCAGCCAAAACCTTCACTAGTCAAAACTATCGCTTTAATCTTTCAGATCCAGGCAGCTACAGGTGAAACTAAATACAGTGGCTCTTTGGACTGTGCAAAGCAGCTGTACCGCGAGGCTGGGATTCGTGGCGTGTACAAGGGGACAGTGCTCACCCTCATGAGAGGTAACAGATGGAGACCTTCTGATGCTTCTTCTGCATGGGATACTTTAAGATAAGAAGCCTGACATTGTATCATAGATCTCAGTGTCCCTTCTTGTCTCTTTAGCCAATTGGAGATGCTGTGTCACCCCTTTTTTCCACGCCCCCCCGTCTGCAGAGCTCCTCCAGTGCCTCAAAGGGACTGAGAAATAAACATGAGATTCTCAGTGAGTGAGGAAGAGATTAGATGATGAGGATCAGAGGGATATAGGAAGTAATTAAGATCTGAGAAGCCAAGTGGAATGAGAGACTTCAGGAGACGAGCAAAGAGAACAAAGAGAAAACAAAAATACAGAAGTGGGCTTTTTTTTTTCCTTTTGTTTGCTTTTTTTTTTTCTTTTCTTCCTTGGGAGAAGGATTGTGACTGCCCATGACTGTTGCTGTATAACATTGACTGTTTTAGAAGATGTGATTGCAGCAGTTATGCTTTCTACCCACTCGAGTGTGGGTTATTTTGGACTGGGATGTCATGACCCCTCTAACAACAACAGCAAAGTAGTTGTGGAGACACTGAATGCTTTACACCTTTTGGTACTTTCTCCTTTGGAAAGCATTAGATTGTTCCCTGTACTGCAGCAACGTTTTCCAACAATAAATTGAAATGTCTGTATTTTGATACCTCAGTTTGGGAATTTATTCTAACCTCTGCTCCTCACAGAAGTGTAGAACTAGTGATGTAGAACTGTGGCAGTGTCCCTACCCAGAGGCTGGTTCTCCAGTTTAGGCATGTGCTAAGAATCAGCTGCAGGAGTATCTTTAAAAAAAAAAAAAAACAAAACTAAACTCATCAGCTAAAAAAACCAACCCCGAAATAGAATCATTAGAACAAATAGTGTGCAAAACTCTTGAAGTTCCTGAACTGTTCTGGTCTGCTATGCAGCAATTAAGAAAGCCTAGAGCTGTCTCATCATTAGGTTAATGGCCAGCAGAGAAGTTACAGTCTGGCTGCTGATAGAAGTGCTTGAAAACAGATATTTTCCGAGTTCTTGTCTTTAGCACCTGCTGTCCCTGGGAAAGTTCAGGCACCTCTCTCTAGAGCAACAGAAGATTTTATTTTGTTTGTAGAGGAGGTTCAGAAAAGGAATCTGGATGTACTTAGTGGTGTTGCTGAGCTGGCATGGGGCTGCTTGCCTCTAGGCTTCATTTTGTTTCCCACTACTCACAGTCTTTGTTTACCCTCTAGATGTCCCAGCCAGTGGAATGTACTTCATGACGTACGAATGGCTGAAGAACATTCTGACCCCGGAGGGAAAGAGGTTAGTGAAATCTCACAGTCATCATTTTCTGAACTTCTCAAACACTGCTGATTAATCTCTGCAGTTACAGAGAGATTTAGGACAGTATCATCAAAACAATTTTTTTTTAAAGAAAAAAGGTTCCTCATCTTGTGAGTTGAGCTGTTTTGGTCTGGGATTAACTGACAATTTAAATAGTGTCCCGAGTTTCTCTCAGATTCTAGCCTTGGATCTTATTAGCCAAGGAATATTTAAATTAGGTCTCTTCACTTTCACCTCTGTGTGTGCACAAAAAGCTGGGTGGTTTTGTTGTTGGGGTTTTTTTGTTGGTTTGTTTTCTTTTCCCCCCAGAGCATTTGTGTGTGCTGCTGAATAAAAAGATTTGAACCTTTAGGTTGGAGTTAGTAAATTTTGCCCACGGGGTTTTGATTCTTGGAAATCTTGCTCAGGTTTCCGTGTCTGCAGCATTGTGCTGCCTCCTGGCTGTCAGCCAGGCTGCCTCTTTGATTGTCACCTTAGTCAAAACAGATGAGCTTTTAATATTTTGTTTGTTTGTTTCTCTTTTTTTTTTTTTTTCAATTTTGTTTTTTCTTTTCCCTCCCACCCTACCCCAATCCTGCCACAGTGTGAGTGACCTCAGTGCGCCTCGCATCCTCTTTGCCGGGGGCCTAGCTGGGATCTTCAACTGGGCAGTTGCCATTCCACCAGACGTGCTGAAATCCCGTTTCCAGACTGGTGAGTTGCGTCCCAACTTGTCACAGCCACGGTCATCACAGGGCTCCTGGGAGTGGGCTGGGCAGCGATGGAAGATGCCATCTGAGCATCTTGAGCATTGCTTAAGACAACTACACGAAAAACCCAAGTGTGTTGGTTTCCTCACAAATTTTTGACAAATGCACATCTTTGTTTCTGCCTCCCTATTAATATAATCACAGAATCACAGAATGATATGGGGTTGGAAGGGACCTCTGGAGATCATCTAGTCCAACCCCCCTGCCAAAGCAGGTCCGTCCAGAGCAGGTTGCACAGGAACATGTCCGGGCAGGTTTTGAATGTCTCCAGAGACGGAGACTCCACCGCCTCTCTGGGCAGCCTGTTCCAGTGCGCTGCCACCCTCACAGGAAAGAAGTCACTGGGCACCACTGAAAAAGACTGACTCCTTCCTCTTGGCACCCACCCTTTAAGTATTTGTAGGTGTTGATCAGATTCTCCTCAGTCTTCTCTTCTCCAGACTAAAAAGACCCAAGTCCCTCAGCCTTTCCTCATAAGAAAGGTGTTCCGGGCCCCTAATCATCTTTGTAGGCCTTTCCAGTACCCTCTCCAGCAGTTCTCTGTCCTTCTTGAACTGGGGAGCCCAGAACTGGACACAGTAAATGATCCTGATTCGAGATACCTGTTTTGAAACCTCAGCACAGAAGTTGCAATAATAGAACTGCTTGTTGTGGCTGTTTTGTTGCAAATGTAATTCTTTGAGAGGTTTTGTTATTTCACTTCACTGTAGCCTTTGCTATCTGAAATTTACTGTAACTGGGCATGCCCTGCCAAGAGCATTTCTTTTAGACAAGCAGATCTGCTCCTAAAGATCTGTGGCCTAGTTGTGGTGAGAATGGCCCCAGGCCTTGAACTTCAGCTGTTTGACAGATTTTCCCTTGGTTTCTCTGGGAGTCCCAGTCAATGAGTATTTTTGTTACAGCTTCTTGTGTTCTCTGTCTGTTGAATCAGCTCTCCATGGAATGGAGATAACCATTTTTTCTTCAGTCATGGATCACCTTAATCTAGTGCAGGAAACTTCTTTTCTCTGAATAATGGATGCTGTGGTTGTTTGGTATCACACCAAGGGCTGCGTGTGAAACACTTTACAACTTTGCACCCTTGTTCCACTGAGCCAGTCCCAACGCTGCTGTGCAGGCGATGTGGGTTAATGGTGGTCCTGTTTGGCTGGGCTGTTTTGTGGAGTGCTTGTTCAGAGGGCTGGCAGAGGCAGCACTTTCCAGAGAAGTGTCAGGAGAAGGAAGAACTTGTTCTTTGAATAAAACAACTTTTTAGAAACACTTCAGTGAATCTGTGTAACATCAGGATTAAAACAGCCTGTGCTTTTCACTTGAAGTTTGTTGCTATTCTTGGCTGCGATGTGATAGGATCATTTGCTGTCTCTTATAAACAAACTTCATCAATTTTTATAGATGACCTCCCTGTCCCCTCATTGCAGCTCTAGGGAGAGCTGTGATCAGTGGTGCAAGCAGCAGCTCAGACATCCAACCCTGACAAAAGTTATTCTCCTTTCTTCCCTGCCCCGCAGTGACTTGATTAGGTAAATGCTTTGTGGTGATGGTGAGCACCTTCCTTCTGTCTACTGAGTCTTTAGTAAGGTGTCTTTTTTGTTTACCAGCTTTTGACTGAAATAACTTTCCCAAGCAGATGTTTTCACAAAACAGCTCCAGCAATGTTTGGGTTCTGGTGCCACTTAGATGGTATAGAAGTGTGAGCCTGTTGAAAATCCTGGGCTGCTACATACGCCGCATTCTCCAGTGTTTGTGACTGTCACACATCTTAACTGATGTGTTTTGTATCCCTTGCAGCTCCTCCAGGAAAATACCCGAATGGTTTTAGAGATGTGCTGAGAGAACTCATCAGGGAGGAAGGAGTTGCATCTCTGTATAAGGGCTTCACAGCTGTAATGATCAGGGCATTTCCCGCTAACGCGGTAAGTAAATTGCAATTCCAGGTGGATTTTGAGGAGCTGGGCAGTCACTGTGAACATTTGTGGTCAGTAGAGGAGATGACCGGCTGCTCGCTGTTGTACCATTTCAATGAGATTCTTGTCACTTCTGGATGTTGGTATCCAGATTCTAAAAATGTACCTTAATCTAGGGGGAACGCCAAGTAAACCTTTTTTCAAAGCTTTTCATGAAAGCCCTTTGACTTATTCTGATAGTATTTCTTGCCTCATTGGACATCCACCAGTAGAAGACAGAAGTGGGTGGATAAGTTTGGACTGGCTTCCCTTTCAGGAAATAATGAGCCAAATGGAGTAGAAGTTCTGCCTTTGTGTGGAGGGAGATGGTAGAATTCTTACCTCTGGTCCAAGACCTTTTTTTGTTGTCTTCCTCCTTCCACATTAGCCACGTCTGGTGTTTATAGTGCTGCATTTCAAAAACTTTTTGTGGAATAGGTTTTTATAATCCTTATTTGTTCTGTACATTCTCTCTTTTCCAGGCATGTTTTCTTGGTTTTGAAGTCGCTATGAAGTTTCTTAACTGGGTTGCACCAGGTCTATGAAGACCAGGAAGTCTTTGGAAACTAGAGAGGAAAAGGAAGAGAGTGCAAGTCTGCCTCAAAGGAATAAACGAATGATCACTTGAAGTTTCAGGAATGATTACTTGCCTAATACCTTTTTGCCTTCCTCGCCTTCTTTAGGTGGTGCTATGTGCCGTTCAGAAACGTAAGCCGTAGCTCTGAAACAGAGGTGATGAGGAGTTAGAGGTGATTCACCTGATTCTGAGCCAATGTACCATAGCAGTAAGACTGCTAACCGACAGCTGTCACTACTACACACGCTACCTTAAGTACTTCCTCATGGAAGAAGGAAAAACTTCTTACAATGTAATACTTTATTTACCGAAGAAACATGTAGCTATTAATGCTGAAAAAGTCCTTAAAATAATTGTTTGGCAGTGTGTACTTAACTCTCAGGGCATGAGCTAGCAGCTGCACATACTAATATCTACAAGCAATGTCTGATAGCATTCCTGTCCTTGTAGTTTTTTCAGTTGTTTTTCTGTGTTGACAGTGGTTTTAATCTTAAATGTGTGTAATGCAGCAAACACAGAACTCAGCAGAGGAGGCCAGAGCTACGTTTGGGTGCTTGAGGGGTATTACAGATAGCGTATCGGATCTTGTGCACTGATCTTTTCTGTGGAACTAGGAGGAAAAATGAATTATCCTTAACATTTGTACTAAGCTTTACTGAAGCAGCCAGTGGGGAAATGTGTTTGATCCTGAACTTTTCTCTGAAATCCCTTTCTGTCCCGCTGACAATATTCTGAATGTGATTTCAGAAGTACAGCATGGTTCAGAGCAACCCACGATGTATTTGATTCATCAAATGCTGTGTCCTGGGATTCGATCCCTGACCTGGGAAAATTTAACAGTACTTCCAAGAGCTCAATTTCTCTGACACGAGGGGGATACATGAAGGGGATGCTGGCTCTGCGGTCTTGTCTAACTTTATTCTTGCTCCTGTTCCTTGGTTTTCTCTTAATATCATTAAATATAATCATATTTTTATTTGAGAAATGACTAATGCTAAGAAGCAAAAAGCAACTCTTTTTTTTTTTTGTTTGATGCAGTGTTATTGGAACTCAATAAAGCTGGCTGCTGCTTGGCTAGAATGTGTGCTTCGGTTCACTTTTTGCATGGTCACGCATGGTTAGTTTTGCAAAAGTTTTCCAATTCTTAATTCTGAGCTGTGATTGGGAAATAAGTTGTGCCACGCTGTCTTTAATTGTTAACCCCTTGCCTTTTAGCTTTTGGATTTCTGACCCGAGCCATGGAAATGAATGTTCCACACTTCATGGGTTTGCTGCACAAGTGCCCTTGGGTCCTGTGTTGCGGATGCAACTTTTTAACTGTAAAGCCAGAAACTTAAGTTACACGTTTTGCCTGTGGAAAGCATTTTATGTTTTCCAGGGAGAGGCTTGGAAACAGATAGAGGGGAGCTTAGGGAAAGCAGCTGTGCTGATGGTCCACAGGAAAGGAGGCTGAGAGTTTGTCTTTGGTCTGGCATGGTCTGTTGGCCTGTACCATAAGGACACAGTCTTCACCTTGGTTTTCCACAGGCAGGGCCAGCCCTGAAAACCTTCCACCCAAAAGTGCTGCAGAAGCCTTGAATCCCCCTTTCTTTCCCAATTCTTTGGAAGGACCGGATGGCAACCTGCCTTCCCCAGAGCCCACCCCTTGCGCTTTACAGAGTGGGGGCTTGAGACCAACGAGGAAACCCCTGGTGTGGGAAAATCCCAGTTGCTTGGAGCTGCTTCCACGTTCTTGCTGCTGCCTCACCCTTCACAGACCGTCCCCGTTCCTCACTGCTTGGTAACCTCCTGCTGCTCCTGCTTCCCAATGTCACTGCAGCTATGGATGAATGAAATACTTGAAGTGTGAATGCTGAGTTAATACCAGTTCAGAGAAGTGGTGATAAAAGGACATTAACCTCTCAGATGGTTTTAAACACAATTCTAGGTTTACTGGGGCTAAATCCAACCTTTCAAGAGGACAAAGTCTGCTTTTATGGCTCTGTGCTTCCTGACCACCAGATGCTATCCTGAAGTTGCTTTGGTTCCCTTGCTCTCTGGCTACCTCTGACTTCTGTGGTTGGGCTCTGATGCTTAGAAATGACTTTCAACTTCAAGAAGCGCTATAAAGCTGAGATTTTTTTCTTTCCCTTTTACTTATGCATCCCAGAAATACTGACACTTCTTGGGAGGCACAGACATCTATCTTTTTTCTTAAAATTCTGTATACTGATGTTTCACGCTGCCCATTCCAGCTGCTCTGTCAAACAGCGCATCCTGTTGAGGTCCCAATCTCCCAGGAAGCTAAGAAGAACTGAAGCATAATCATCCTGATTGTAAATGCTGTTCTGGGCTGCCTGGTGATGGTGGTTGCCCAGCAGATGGCTGTCTGGGGCTGTCGGCGAGAGGGACGAACCTGCAGGTCCAAAGGCAAGGTCAGAAGCGAGGAAGCCACCAGAGCAGCTGCTGTTGGCCGGCCACTGCCTCCCTTTGTGGCAGCCACAACTTTCCGAATTGGGCTGCAAAAGTTTTATGTCTCTGTCAGGACAGAGAGGCGGCTGAAAGGCAGGAGGCTCTTCTCCACATCTGTCCTGCTGAGGAAGACTCTGATCCTCCAGGCTTGGTGATGAGCTGTGCACTGTAATTAGCGCTCCCTCCCATTCCAATCCTTTTAGTCCTGAGTGCTGCAGTCTTTGAAAAACATTTAATTCTTGGAAATCAAATCAGGGACTAGTGATGGCCTGGATTCAGTTGCTGGGGTTAAAAGCACAGCTCCTCCGTTAGGGTTCTGAGGAGCCTTCTCTTTGTGCGTTCTTCCTTGGTGCTCCAGCACTTACCTTGGCTGTGCTGTCACCAGCCCAGGCGCCTGTCTGTGGCCTTAAGCAGTATCTGCTCTGACAGACTGAGACATTCTCCACGCTCTCTAATACTGCAGTTGTTACTATTAACTGTAACCTATCTCTCTTCTGCCAAACTATCATTTTAAATACTTTTTTTTAAAAAGCATTTCAGATCCTTTTTCCAATTTCAATTATTCTAATTATATTCTCCCTAATCTGAAGGTTTTGCAGAGCTTTGTATTTTGTGTGATAAAATTCTGGCTCACACCCTTCATTTTAATTTGGTGCTTTTCACTAAGTAAAAAATGGAAGAAGTAAATCGGGAATGAGGGGCTGCTTTCCAAAAGCAGTGGTGGGAGGAGAGGAGCTTTGGGAAGGCTGATCAGACACATCTGCTTGTTTGTTCAAAAACTGAAACCCAGGCACCCTGGAAATGTTTAAAAAGCTGCTCATGTCTCTCAAGATTCTGCCATACAAAATTTGCCAAATCCTTGCCCCAGGTGTGTGCAGCCTCAGAATGAGAGGGGCGATTTTAACACAGGTGTGGTTTCCTGCGCACTGAGGACTCTCTTGCTTTCTGAAGCTCAGATTTGCGTTCAAGTGCTATTTTCTAATTGCCCAGCTTCTTGTGGGAAAGCACGTACACAGGTTAATGTACGCGGCAGCAGTGGTTAAGCTGCGTCTCCGTGCCAGCAAAGGATACTGATGACATTTGTCTTTATGCTTCTTGTGCTGATAGTATGTGGTTTTGCTGTATCAAAATCAGCATAAAATTCCACAAAATGCTCATGCTGTACATCTGCCTGGCCCATCCTGCCTTGATGGAAGTGATTTTTCCAGTGGTGATTCAAGGTGCATGGAAATATTCCAGAAGTAATCCATGATACATAAACCTTCCGTGCTTGCATTTCAAATCTTCCATGCTTGCATTTCTCTGCCCGTTGTCTGCAAGTGGCTGTTGTGTACACTCTGCGTTGCTATACGGACGGAAAGGTCCTTGGAATACCCCTGACAAGTCAGTCTTGATCTAACTTGACTAATTAAAGGAAGCCGCCTGTGGGAGGATTACTACAGACTCTCCAGTTTGGAAAGGACATTGCATGGTAGATATGACCAATGGTGAGTAATGTGAAGAGGGTGCATTTACTCATATTTCTCACAGTACGAGACATACAGTGTGTCCAGTGTGTCTGGCTCCATCTCCTTCTAAAATCTCTCCCATCAGGCATCCATACACAGTGATAAGATCCTCCTGGAGCCTTTTCTTCTCCAGGCTGAACAATTCTAGCTGTCTCGGCCTCTCCTCATATTGCAGGTGCACCAATCCCTTCAGCATCTTTGCGGTGCTTCACTGGACTCCAGTATGTCCTTGTCTCTCTTGTGCTGGGGAGCCCAGGACTGGACTGGGGACTCCAGATGTGGCCTCACTAGGGCTGAGTGGAGGGAAGGATCACCTCCCATGACCTACTGTGAGGTGTTCTTCCTATTGCTCCCTATGCTCTTCCCAAAGCAGCCCAGTAGGCTGGTGGCTGCCTTTGCCACAAGGGTATGTTGGTGGCCTGTGCTCAACCTTTTCTCTACCAGGACCCTCAAGGCCTTTGCTGGCTTCCCAGCTGGTTGGCCCCTCCAGCATTGACTCATGCATGGGGTTATTCGTCCCCAGGAGCAAGATTTTGTATTTCGCTTTGGCAAACTTCATGCCATTCCTGTCGGTCCAGCTCTCCAGCCTGTCAACGACTCTCTGAACGGTGGCACAAACCTCTGGGTACCAACCACTCCTGGCTCGGCATCATCTGCAAAGTTGCTGAGGGTGCTCTCCATCCCATCCTCCAGGTCATGAATAAAGATGTCACACAGCAGTGTCCTCAGTACTCACTCTGGGGTCCACCTTTAGTGACTGGCTTCATCACAAGTCACGTGGACTTCATGCTGCTGATCCCAACCCTCAGAGCCCGTCAGCTCAGCCACTTTTCAGTGCACTGATCTAATCTGTCCTTCACCAATTAGTGCAAGGGGGTGTCACAGGAGACAGCATTGAAAGCCTTACCGAAGCCAGTAGACAACCTCCACGCTCTCCTCTCCTCCACTGAGCCAGTCATCTCACCACTGGTGACTTCCCCACTGGTCAGAGGGGCCTGGCATTGCTGAAGCTCCTCCTGCTAGCAGCTGTAGAGGAAATACAGCAATAAACTGGTGGCTGGCATTTTGGAGCCATCCTACAGCAAGTGATCTTTGACCACGACAAGAATAGTCCCTTCTGGTGGCTTGCGGCCCCTGGGCAGGAATGCACCTTGTGCATGCAGCGTGGGATGGTTCTCTTCAAAACATCTCGTTTCCAACCGTAACGCCTGACCGTGCTGCTTGCTCAGACAGGCCATGGACAAAAATGCCCGCTGAGTCAGTGGCACGAAGCCATGAACGCCGTGCCACCGGGCGTGCTCTGCACCAAAGGGCTTTAGTAAACGCTGCTCAACTGTTCCCGTTTGAAAATAGGCCCAGCTGCCCTGGCAGCTGCTTGCTGGGGACTTTTGCTCCCAACCCAGAGGGTGGCAGGGAGCCACCTGCCCTGCAGCCGGGGGCTTCCCGGGATAGAGGGCTGCAGGCATTGCTGGCATTCCTGCCCCTTCCCCGCTCTCCGGGATGCATTTCGGGTGACCCGGCTGCGTGCGGCTGTGCTCATTCATAACGGCGGGCTGGCTGCCCCACTCAGCGGCCACCGACGTGGCTCTGCCTGACCCCGGTTCATGCCGGGCTCTGTCTTTTTGCCCGGTGGACCCTGCCCTGAGAAAGCCACCCAGTGAAGGAGAGGGAAGGGACTGCCTGGGGCTGGATGCTTGAAATGGAAACCCGTTTCTAATTCAGGGAGATTTGTGTATAAAATTGAGAACATTTTCCATTACCTCAATGTGTTAGAATAGTTCTGCAAGTGTATCTCAAAACCTGGTAAAAATGTAAACCTCAAGTCAAGGTTGGACAGGATTTTTACTACCATGTCTCTGAATTCAGACACTTTAAACCCAGACGGTTCAGTTTAAGCAGTTTACAATGCATAGGTTATCCCTGGGCTTACTGGAAGCCTGGCTATAAAGATTGGTATCACAGTCACAGCAACAGGCTGTAGATAAGCCTCACTTCCCTTTGCGGGTGACAGTTTGAATGCAGATTTGCTGAAGCACAGGACGCTGTCGCTAATGCTGCCAGGTTTATCTGGGCAATGAGCTGACTTCCCTCCTTCATGGGAGACCTGAGCTCTGGATAGCAAAGTAAATTTTGAGCTGCCTGGTTATGGATTCCCCAGTGCTGAAAGCATATCCCTCGCAGCAACATTTCTTCTTGGTACTATTTCCTAATAGCGTTTCCTAATAGTTATTTATTGCTGGCAGCTGCTTGCTCCTTCCTCTCTCCACTCATACAATCAAAAAGCTCTAAACTCTGATTTAGCCTTGAATATTTGTCCCGGTAGACTGAAGGCAAGGAAATCAACTCTCTGTCGCTTCCCATCTTTAATCCCTACGCAGATTTCAGCAGAAGCAGCTGAAATGCTGAAAAGGTGTAAAATTACAGCGGGTCCTCCTGCTTGGGCTAAGCCCATGTGATTCAGAAAAGCTCCCAACTGCCTGCATAGACAAATCCTAAAAAAATACTTCCCTCTGAAACATAATCCTCCCCACTCATCCCTCCCCCTCCCTCCCTGCTCACCCTTGACTCCCTATCAATCACTGCCAAGCAATTATCTGCTTCGTTTACTGCCTCCTGGCTGGAGCCAAAGTTCAGGAATGGGCAGTTGATGGCAGGAGATCACGGCGGAGGGAACTTGCTGTTCTTCTGGCCTGGCCACCCATTTCCAAGCAGTGGCAGGCGTGCTTAGCCGCAAGGCATGGCAGGCTTCTGCGGGGTGGACAGAGAGCCCTGGGCAAGCCTCCCCCTCTCTGTCCTTGCCCACTGCCCAGCGGCTCCAGGTCTCTGCCTCTGTTCAGCAAAAGCTGCATCGGGACGGCCAAGTTCAATGTCTCCTGGGCTGGGGAGGTGCCTGGAGCCAGTTCTGCTTCTGCCAGGGGTGTCGTGGATGAGGCACAGTGACACAGCGCTGCTGTGAAAAGTCTGTCTCTCCTGAGATAGCAATTCCTTGTGACATAGATGACTTCCCCCATGTGCTGATGATAAATTCTTGGGGGTTTCCCCATTTTCCTACCTAAGGATCTGAATAAGGGGATAACTCTGTACCACATACTGGTTGTCCCAAAGGCACAGAGTCACCCCTGGCATTTGCAGATCTAAGTCTGTTCTTCCAGGATAATCTGTCTACCCACATTTTCCAGCAGTACAGTCTGAAGACATTTCTTTAAGCAATCTGCAAATAAAAGGAAAATTTGTCTTTTTATTTTTGTTTCCTAATCAACTAGCATTTATTACAGCTAAGGTCACTCCTTCTGGAAGATATAAAAGCTCGCTGTGTCACTAAGAACTGCCTTACTCAGACCAAGAATCTCTCAGCCCAAAGCTCTGCCCCCAGCGAGGAAACAGGAGGCACAAAGCACCCAGATGTACCTCCCCCAGCTCCGCCATCCACAGCCACACACTGGGATTTACTGGGATGGAAACCGTGCACCTTTGCATTTAGGAGCTCTAGACCCACTTTTCTGTACAATCACCTTTAGGACACTTTCCTGCTTTTGGCCTCTACAGTACCTGGTGGCAGCAAGTGTCACTGTTTAACTACGTGCTATTTTGTCTTAGATTGGCTGAATGATGATTTCACTGCTGTCATTTAAATCCTGTCTTGTGAGAAATAATAGCATATTGTTTCCACTTCATCTGTTCTAAAATAATTCATTGCTTTCTGGGCTGTTCTCCTCTGGGTCCTTTTCCAAGCTGATGATTTATTTAATCTCTCCTTGTACGAAGCCACGATCCTCCTTTCCCCTTTTTTGTATTTCTTCTTGTTCTACATACCATTTTTAATGAAATGATAATAATTTCTATACAGCCATATTGATATTTTTTATTTTATTATCTATTTTTTTCCCCTGGGCACTGGCACAGTTGGTTAATTAAAATTGGTATTGATTTCTAAATACGCTGAAAAGTTTATTCATTGAGTAGTTGGCTGATATTCTGTCTTCTACAGGTTCTTCTATAATTAAAACACTCTGATCCATCATTTCTGGTAAATTTGAAGTATGTGGAAAAAAAATTTACTAAATTCATGGAGCATGATTTGCTGAAGGTGGTGTACACATTGGGAAAGGATGGGGTTTTTAATTTAATCCATGTAGCCTAGCAACATTTACACCATCAATAAACAAGTACTGTTTTTTCTGAGCAAAAAAATGCCCAGCCCTTTCTTTATCCTGACTCCGCTGGTAGGAATGGTAACACCGACAATGCCCAGCCCACTGCATTGAGAGCATCTTCTTCTGACTTCCTGTCCCTTTTATTCACCCTTCAGCTCACCTGCTAAAGCTTTGTTCAGAATAATTGTAAGATCTTGAAGTGAGGTGTCGATGGAAGATGCTCATCTTGATTTTTGTGGTTAGTTTTAGTTGTTAAAGGAGCTGCTTATCATATTAGTCATATGGCTGTTCTAGATGCTCTGAAATGCGATTGCTAGGAAACTTGAAATCTGCTAAATGTTTGCTCACAAGAATTTTCTGAAGGAAGATCTCTGGCAGTTGCGTGCCACTTCTGAAATTTGCCCCAAATCAACTTCAAAGGGGAGGATCTTCTCAAAATCACTAGTTAATACTGCTTAGGTGAATTATTTGCATAAATAAATATATATAAAAAGAGGTTTACATTTACTGAAAGCACTGAGCAGGCTTCCTTAATTTCTTTAACTTGTTCCAGTGACCAGAACATTCATTTCCCAAAAAGTGTTCCCTGAGACTTCATCTGGCGATCAAATACTGCTTCTAAGATTTGGTCATGGTTTTCCTCCTGTTCCAGTAGCTCTTCCCTAATTGGTTTCAATATGAATTTAGAGAGGAATGAGAAATCTATTATTCTATATATGTCGTAAGTAAAACATAATCTTATTTCCCTGAAGGCAGCTCTTCACAGCAGTCTGGGAGCCTGAATGGCTGGTACAGTGAGTGCTTGCTCCCTTCTCTATTTTACCTTCTTTATTGGGTCTTTTCCTGTGAAAACATATGCTGGTCAAAATTCCAATGAGAATTCGACCTTTCCCAAAGTAGTCGCCTATTTTAAAGTGCATTTAAAACTATTTGCTTTTGACTGTGAGCAGAAGCTGAAACCTGTGATAGGGATAACTCAGCTAGTGGCTGTGTCCTTTAATAAGAGGTAGCATCACTTCTTGTTCTTATATTCAGCTTCAGTCCAAAAAGATGCATTTTTAATAAGGAGTCCATGGCTTCCCTTTGCTTCCGCTGAAGTAAACAGTTGCTGCAGCAGACCTTTCATGTCTAGCACTTGCTCAATTACTTTCTTGAAATAAGAAAACAGAAGCGGATTAGTTTTAGTTTTGTCATTTTTGCCTTCATTGTTTTGTCCTTCGATCTTCAAATATCTCAGTTTAAAGGCAACTAATAATTATTTTGCTTTTTTTTAAGCTTCAGATGGGCTGCTTCTGATGGAGACAATCCCTGTGAGGCAAGGGGCTGCCCCATCCCCGGGGCGAGGGGCCAAGGAGGATGGCAGCAGCCAAGGAGGATGGCCAGAGCTGTGAGAGGCCGAGCAGCAGAGCCCGGTCCAGCTCCGGCTGTGTCCCTGCTGCTCCTGGACATGGGTCCTGCCGACCGTGGCCAGACCTGACCACAGCCAGGTTCTCAGATGGCACTCGGTTCCCTTCCCCGCGGAAGCCATCGGCCCTCGCTGCGCCCAGACACGCTCCCACTGTGGGCACCTGGCACCGGCCCCTATTTTGCTCATCACTGAAGCTCCTCGGGAGGATCCTTCCCATTTCATTTAACCTCCTCTTCCCCAAGATCATCGTCTCTGTATTTTTCTGCAATGAGAATAGGCTTTTCCCATTAAACCAACCTTTGCACAGGTTTTTGTTCTCAGCACCAGCGCTGTCACTGTGTCACAGCTGACACTCACTAACTCCCAAGAAATCCTCCCATATAACCTTTTGGTTATTCCTCATATATTCAAGTCCTCTGTTTTAGCTGCACTTTTGCTACTGCAAGAACATTTTCCATTCCTTTGTCCTTTTTTCCCCTTTATTTTCCACCCCTCTTGAATTTCTGATTTGCCATGGCTTTTTTTCAGCAGCTAATTATTGGCTTCTCTCTCTGGACTATTCTTCTGTGTGTCTGAGACTTAGATTTTGATCCCAAGCAACTGGAATACATTTTCCCCTTGTTTAAAGCCTCTCTGTAGGTAAAAACAATTTTGCAAACTGAAAGAAGATTTAAATCAGCATTCTTTCTGTAACAGATTTCTTTCCTTTTGAGCATGGCTTTGATTTCCACAGTTTGGCAGCAAGGTCTTGAGAAAATAGCAGCTCATTGCTTTTGAGATAAACTCTTATCTTTTTTATAATTTAATATTTCTGCTGCTACGTGGAAAATTTCCCCGTCAGTCTCTGTGTCTGTTAGGTAGCCTAGGAAGCAGCAATAACATTTACCCTGTCAGCTCCTAGGACAGCTCAGATTAAACAACTTTGCAATTAAAGTGTTTACTTATTACAGCCTTTTTCCTTCTTCCTCATTTCGGGCAATTTCATCAATCAACTGTCTTCTCATTGACTGTTTTTTCTGTAGCTCTCTGGCACCGCCACGCAGCTCAGGCTCACGAGGTTTCTCCTTGCTCTGGTCAAATACCATCCTTCACCGCCAGCATCCTGAAGTGCCTCCCCACGCCCAAGCCCTCCTCCTGAAGTCAGTTGGGTCGACTCATCCTTCTTTGACCCTCCCAGTCCTTCCTTGTCTTTGCTGTTATGGTTTCATTTCGGCCCAAAGCCAAGCAACTTTGCAAGCTTGAAACACCCTTTTCAATATGACATTTTCAATTTTCAGAATTCTTTGGCAGCAAACCTTTCGTAACCCTGCTGAGCTTTAAAGGGGTTGATAGGTTTGGAGCGTAAATGAAGTGGGTCTACCTTGCAGCACAAAGCTAAACAGAAAATAAATAGCTAAAATAGATAAGTAGGAAAAAAAGGCCATTTCTGAGCCATGCCCCATTTTGATGCTGCATCCTCAAATCTAGTAAGATGCACATGGGTGTTTTCAGGTAAGGAGAAATCAGCCAGCTAGTGAGGGGAAAAGTGAAGCAAGCACAGTCTGACTGGGCTGTCAAATGTACAAAGAAAACCAGGAGGAAACACCGTGCTCCTGACTTTGATCAGGTTTTGGTACTTGCAGCGCTGTTTGTAATGGCCGTGTTCCCTCGCACGGGAGACAGCTCTGCGGGAAGCCGTTGTCAAATGGAAACTGCAGAGTAAACGGGGCAGAATCACTTCTGATCCGCTCTGGGATGCACTCCGCTGTCAGAAAACACGGCGTTCCCTCTTGCCTTTATCTCAAAGAGTTGAAATAGTCAGAGGCAGGGAGGAGATTGAGTGAGACAGGCCGTAATTACGTTCTTCTTTCTCATATCATTAAATATGAACAAAGGAACAACTGCAACGCATATCCCCTGCACCGAGATGCTCCTGCAAACGCACACAGCTGAACTTCCCCAGCAATCTTCCTGTGTCATCAGCAAACCTCCGTTCTGCACATCACAGATTGCTCAGGATGACAAGAGAAATAAACTTCATGGAATCTGACAAAGGACTTGACTGAGCTCAGCCAGACAGGGGGCTCGATCAATAATTCAAAATAATACTTTGAACACTAAATGTTCTCTTAGGTTCCTCTAAGCTGTAGTAGAAATCTAGGCTTTATCTTTTTCAACAGGTTTGCGTTAGCTCTGACTCAGAAAACCCAGTCACCTTTAAGGGATGCGAAGAAAGAGAGGAAACAGGTTTTTTTCTGCATGTTGCCTCTAGTTTCTTGCTCACTGCAAATTAAACCTCATGGAGCTGACATTGCTGATGTGCATTTGAAAGGGACACTCCCCCCCTCACACAACTGCAGATAATGTGGAACATCACTGTGGCCACTGAATGGCTTTGAGGTGACATCAGAGTCATAAATGTGTGGGGTTGGGCTGCATTCCCAAAACCAAGTCCCTTCCCCAAGGGAGTCTGAATTTAAGTATAAGGTGAAATGTGGCAGATGAATCCCTCCAACAGGAGGGAGCACGCAGTACCAGGATGGTTTCCATGCCCCAGCCCTCTCTGCAGATCTTTCTGGAGAGCACAGCCCAGCTGTGGCGGGGAGATATGGAAAACCACCGACATGTCTTTTTGAAACTGTCACAGGGGACAACGCTGGCAGAATGACTGCTAACAGACTTGGCTGAAGACAGGTTATAAAAGATGTTGATGGAGAAGATAAGAAATGGTTTTGGTGCAGGGGAGGAGAAGGAAGATTGAGGAGTTCATAGAAAAGTAGAGTGGTGGAAAGGATGAGCCAGGAAAGTGGCAGAGTTTGCTCTGGACAAGAGACAAGATTGCATCCACAGAAGCCAGAAAAAGACCTGGTGTAGCAGAGCCATAGGAGAAAGGAGGGTCTGGATATGTGATTCAGCTGGGAGAGGGTAAGGAAAGGTTGGATGTTTCCTAGATGTGAAAGGAAAATGTGACTCCCAAGGCTGCTGATGCAATTACCAGAGTCATTGAGAAAATACAGCAAGACGTCAAGGAAAGCAGCATCCTTTCAAGGCGAAATGATGCAAAACCGCACATTCTGAGCAACATTTCTCACAGTGCAGGAATCCTTTGTAAACACAATTAACCATAGCTTTGATTGTGAAAAGAAAGACAGCTAATGTCTTGCAGAAAATGCACAAAGAATGGCTGAGAGAGGGTAAGGCCAGTATCAGAAATACAAGGATAAATCAAGTTGTAGGGCTGTAGCTGTAAGTACAGGCAATGTTTACTTAAAACCAGGTACGTTGACATCATTGAGATGTAGCACTGCAGCATATGGTAATGCCTCCAGAGCCGAAAACTAACACTAGACCCCCTGAAACAGGCTCTGCTCTTCTGCAAGAATCTGTGTAAGGCTTAAAAAAAAAGCAAAGCACTGCTAAATGCAAAAACAGGACACAGGCTTGTGTTCAAGAGATGCTATCTATTCCAGGGCTAATTGCAGTAGGCAAGAAGCTTCCTAATCCAACAATGTAAAGGGAAAAAAGATTCCTACAAGAATGGACAAACGACAAGGAAATTACCTGTCTTGTGTAAATTCTTCCATCTTTTACCATCTTCCTGCTTCTCCAATTGCTCTCCAAGTGCTGTAGATAACTGATGTCCATGCACCAAACTGTGAAGCCCCTCATCTTACTACCAGTTACACCGATGGCTCTGGTAAAGTCCACAGAAGGTGTTTGGTGCAGATCTCCATGAACACAGTTGCGATAAAGGGTCTACGGGCTCTCGAAAACTTGTCAGTGTTTCCTCACGGGTTGGGCCTGGCTGCCGGACCGCCTGCAGGCACACAGGTGGGAGGCTCCATGCCTCATGGTATTAACATGGGCATTTGCCTGTGTAAATTGATCTTTAATCCCCTGCCTACACGACGTTGTGTACTGTGTGTGTGACACAGCGTCATGCAGCACTGGACTATCCTAAAATGAACATACAGGATGACTTCCACTCACAGATGCACCCTATAACAAAAGACAGCAATTTCTGATGTTGCAATATGTTTGCAGTTCCTGATTGTACAAACCAAGAGCGGTGGCCTCGGCACTTGCTCTCTCCAGCTAATCCCCTTCTGCTGACATTGTCTTCCTTGCCATCTTATTTGAACACGCTCACTGGTAAGCTCCTTGTGGCAATAACCTTCTCCCACTACCTGCGAAGACCCAGGCACGCCTGTCACGCTCTCCTAACCCAGACACAGGCTGCGAGTGTGTGGTCCTACACTCGTTAGGTCACCTACCTCCTCTCATTCTTATCGCCTACAGGCCAGGGCTGCCCTGCTTTTTAGGGGGCAGCTGCTTTGAGACGATTTGATCTATTGGCGTCTGCCCGCCTGATGTCGCCGAGGCAACGCGGTCCCCGGGGAAGTGGGATGTGTTGCCACAGCAACGTGATGCTCTGGGCTGCAGCTGCTGCCTCCTTCCATTGACACCTCGGAGGGAGAATTTGGGGTTGCTGGAAGCACCGAGACCTACTGGGGATGAAAAGTCAGGGTGGACAAAAGCTGATGACAAGGCCAGATACGAACGTATATTTGTAACCCGAATTATAAAGCAGTTGAATATTTAAGGCTTTGGGTGCTGCTGCAGCAGCTTTGCCAGTGCCTACACTAATGCACTGCTCTGAATGAAATTATTTATGTCACATTCCTTTATTGCTCATGATCACATGTTTCGCTTTATAGTTAAATTATGAATAATCCAAGCAGGATATATTTTAATGATGCTTTCACTCCTATTCTGGATGTATTGATTCAGCAGGTTCTTTCAATACAGACTCTCTGACGGTTGTGCTAATGTAATGAGTATTTTTAAATAACAGAACAGTGAAAGGAGGAAGAGGAAAAATATTTGACCCTCCATAGAAACTGATGACAGCTACTTTTCCAGAAAGTGTGGAAATATTGTATCACCCTCCACTGACCTTCACAAAAAAAAATATTAAAGGCTGTTCTAGCTCTTTTGCAGCTGCAGTTTCCTATTGCTCTAAGGCAAAGATTTATTATTTGTAGATTAGTAGTTTCCACCAGCAAGCAAGGACAGAACCTTGCTACGTTAGGTATCACCAAACCAAGAGTGAGCTTTTCTAGAGCCTATGAGATACTGAGGAAACACTGGCAAACATAAAACCACAATAGATCATAAAACACTGCCAAGAAATGATGGAGTCCATGAGCCCCTTGGAGCCAGAAGGTCATCCCTGGACCTGCCCGACTCTTCTCCTGAAGTTGTAACACACAAATATTAGGACAACAAAAGTTGTTAAGCTTTCATAACAATTTATATTTTAAAATAACTGCCTTTGTAAACAGATTCTATGAATGAAAATGCTCAAAATATGAACCTACAGGGAATTTTCTGAGTAGGGAAGGACTTTTTTACATCAGCCTAGGACCAAGCACGGTGGGGTCATGCTTCTAGCGAAGCTCCTGTGAGCACTACCCCAACACAAGCACTTCAGTCTGACTGAAGGAGCAAGAGGATGTACTGCACAGGGGGAGTTGTTTACGGAGCAGCGTACAGTAACGACATGCTTAACTGCTCACTGCCACCATTGAAGCTTTTGCAAAAGCAGAACAACAAATCCTTTTGTAAAAACTTGAAATTTCAACTGCATAAATAAATAAATAAATATGAAAGTAACTTTTGTCATCATTGTAATAATAGATAGTCTTTTTTTATAAAACAGCTTTTAGTGATATAATGGAGTGTAACACAGGGTTCTGTAATTGAAAAGGACTCTTGTTTAATTAAAGAAAATTAGAATAATGCCTGACTACAAAGTACAATACTTTAAAAAATCTGCATTGAATATTTATTGGTTCACAATTTCTTGTATGCTCTGAGGAAAGAATTGAAAGTATTTCACAGGTATCTATAGGATAACTTAAAAAAAGGTAATAGATTTGAAGTGCAAGGCATTGAAAGGGTTTCCGGAGCCATTCAGAACACAGACAGCTATGGATGTTACTGACAACAAAAAATGTTATGTGTAGGGAGATTCCTGTGTTTTCACCACCAGTCTCACCCACTGGCTGACCTGGTATTATCAATAAGAGTTCTTAATAACTAGGCAAGGAAAAATCTTTAAAGATTTAGAGGTAAACATTGCCAGCACGGCTGTGAGGAATCTAAAGATCTTTCTGTACGGACACTAGATGTCAATGGAGAGACACTTCAAACCAGCTGCAACAAAAGGCTGTGTCGCCACATTCTCTAAAACCAGATTCTTTTTTTCCTCTTTTTCTAATACAACTCTTTTGGGCTGATAGCCTTGGGAATTAAGTCACAAAAAACCCCTCAGGAAAGGCACTGTACACGGAACACCCATCCAATTAGTTTCTGATACAGACATGATTCAGGCAGTAGTTGAAGGCAGCAAGCGTTTTTCAGCCCTACAAACCAATCAGTTTTTTGCTGAGACTGACAATGAGGGATCTAAACACGGTTATGGGGCCTTATAATCCCCTGCCTTGGATGCTGAGCCCACCTGCTTCCTTGAATGAAGATATCCAAGCTGCAGTCAAACATCAAATACTTTTTTAAAACTTAAGAACCTAAACTGGGTTGGAAAAAATAGCCTAAAAGTAAGAAGTTTCACATCCCCATTATCCTTCCCTGAGACATATAATCCTCTATCAACATTTTTATAATGTATGTTAAAGCACAGCATGTGAAGACTGACAGCAAAATGCAATTGGAACTGCTTACTGATTTTCTCTGAAAACTGAAAACTGGTTAACTCAGCTGCATGCTGTGCTATAAGTTTAATTAAAACAAGTGCTAACTGCTGTAATCGAGCTCATAAAAGGGTTTTTCAGAATAAAATATAAAATGTTGGGGATTTGGTGGATAAAGCTCATTTATTACTGTTGTAATTTACATTTAATACTGCAATTTTAGTACTCGGAATTAGTCAACACACTGTGCTGAGCTGGTAAAATGAACCCCTCAGGTACTGTCCATCGTAGTACTGCCCCGTGTCCATGTACAGCAGCTCCGTGTGGCGGGTGGACCTGTGGTCATCAAAGGGCAGAGACATAAACACTGGGAACAGTGAAATGTGTTAATAGTTGGCTTTTGCTGTTACCATAAAATGAGGCCAAAGAGCAAAGATTCTGAGACTCCTGATGCGGCAAGGGATCAAGCGCTGCGAGGGGGGGGCACAGAGACAGGCTCAGTCTGGAAGGAGGCTCAAGGTGCCCCACAGGGGTAGATAAGCAAGATGGGGTGAGGGAAGGATTGTGGATTTGGGGTAAACCTCAGAGGTGAAGTTTTGGGAATGGCAACAGTTATTTGACAAGACACTAGTGAAGATATGTGACAAATGGGGCTTTGAGTAACCTGGTGTAGTGGAAGGTGTCCCTGCCCACAGCAGGGGGGTTGGAACTGGATGATCTCTAAGGTCCCTTCCAACCCAACCCATTCTATGAAATGGGAAAATGCCAAGGTGTGAGAAACGGTTAATAACATTCAGTGGACAAAGGTGAGAACGGAAGATGTGAAACCAGGAGCTGCGGTGATGGCGATAGAGCGATAGGTGTCTGAAATGCTCCATGGGACAGGTAGTGGCAGGTTGGGACTACACACGGAAATGCTGATAACCCCAACTGCGTCAGGCAGAAATGTGAGAAGATAGGGAGGGAAGGGACATGTGTGTACATACAGTAAAAGACAATCCAAGGTTTGCAAGCAAAGGCTCAAGGAAGAAACCAATTTCAGAGCTCTCTGTGGGACACACCCCTTAACTCCAACAATCTTTTGTTTGAACAGGGCCTGCTGGAAAATGTAGATAGAAATTGATACTTTGGATTCAGATTATTCTTTGAACAATGTACAGGCAGGTTAATTTGCTGTCTTCTTTTGAAAGAAAACAATGCAAACCCCTTTTATCTTTATTTAGTAGAAATGCCCGTGTGCTGTAACCCTGACAGCCATTCCAGCAGGGTCAGGGCTATCCAGTGAGTGACTGGCTGCCACGGCACATGCATAAAGCTCTATTCCCACCAGCTCCCTCGGCCCAGAATTCATTCGACCTCACCAGAGAGGTTCTTCATGTAATATTTTCAGTGCAGGGGACAGAAGATAAAATACAACCAAAGCAGGTATAGTTTTCACCTTGTACTCAAGAGAAACAAATGATTATCAAAGTTCCTATTTGAATATCCCCTGCTTACATATCGGAGTGCAGGTGCTTAGGGCTTCTCTGACGTGGAAACCGTAAACATTATATCCACTATGTAGTGTTGCTCAGGATAGTTTAAACAATATGGTCATCCCACACGTCTTACGTCGCAGAGATTACTTTTATCTAGACTCACACGTGTGGCATTTTACGTCATAAGTATGACACAACTGATATTCAGAGATACTTCTTCTTACATCTAGGTAACAGCTAGGACAAACGTCTTACAAAATCAGGTATTTTAAAACTGATGTTTTCTCCTGATGGAAAAATTGTAATTGCTACCAACAGGATTAGTGTTATCTGTGTTCTTAAACCAAATTATGCCAACAGAAATCTGGATATCTACACAGATGTTTCTCCTGGCTTGATAAGTTTGATGGACTAAAGGTAGCGGCAAAGGAATACATTTCAACTGACACCAGTACTTTTGAATATATTTATTCAAAAGGCTGATTTTTTTCTCCTGTCTTTGTACTAGTGACAGTCCCGTATCATTTATTGAAATACCCAGTGCTCAAGCTACTCACTCTAAAAGCTAACAAGAAAAATATATACTTAACCTTGCTTACTGCCACAAGCAAACTGACTCGTTAGAATACCAAAGCTTTGGTTTCTGAGGTCTACTACTTTCCTAAGAAGAAAACCAAACAGAAGCAGGAGAAACATTTTTATCCTGTGTGCTGCGTTGAAGGATCTTTGCATCCTGGTAGCTAAACGCAGGATCACCCTGTCTTTTGTTAGCATTACTTCCTCTGCTAAAAGTGAAACTCAAAAGTTTTGTGTACATTATACACAAAGTTATATGACGTACATGCACATTTATTTCCATAGGAGAAAGCAGTAGGTAGAAAAACAAAAAAAACCCCAAAGTTTGAACATTAAACAGAAAATTTCAAATATGAAACTCAGCATTTTTTTACAATGAGGGTGATCAATCACTGGAGAAACAGACCAAGGGAAGTGGGAATTTTTCCATCTTTTTATGTCTTAAAAGGACGACTGGATACCTTCACTTCATTATGACATGGCAGCCAAAAAAACCCCCACGGAAATGCGTTAGAGAACAAAACAGGCAGTGTTGTTTTTCTGCTGTGTAAAACTGCGGTGAGCCCACATTTCGGGATGTGGGGACCAGACCTGCACACAGCGCTCAGGAAAGGCATAGTAAATTTGAGCAGGTACAGGAAAGAGCATTTAATGTGATCCTGGGGATGAAGTCGCTGCCTTCGGAGGACAGACTGGTAAGACCGTAAGGCCTTAATTTGGAGAAGGCTGAAGAAAAATCAAAGTTCACAACATCAGAAAGTATCAAAACACACGCAGAATCAGCATTAACCAAATCTGGCAATACCAGGAGGAGGGGGCATCCTGTAAATCTGGGAAAAGTGTTGAGAAACTGAGGCAAGAGAAATGCTGCTTTATCTAACAGGTACTTGACTTCTGGAACTTGCTGCCATGAGACACCATGGAAGTGCACCGCACTTGCAGGTCCGAAACCAGACAAGCGACAAGCAGCAGTCCTTGAACTCGAAACAGAGAAATAGCCAGGGATGCACCCTCTGACATCCCTAACGGAGCAACTGGAGATGCCAGAGGACTACATGGAGACCAGGCTGCAGACTGCACCCAGGCTTTTGTGCTCTCCGTGAGCAGAATCTCCTCCTGTCCTGCCTGAGACAGGAGACAGGGATAAATCCTGGCAATTGGCTTCAACACACAGGGGATGTGGAAAACATAACACCCTGAGATTTACAACATTTTGCATAAGATTATCAAACAGTTCTGTTTGTCCTCATCTCTGTGGCTCCATGATGTTGGATGGAGGGCTTTAAAAATCTGCAGTGAACTAAAGTAGTTACCAGGCAGGAAACACAGGAAAAGGGCTAGAACTGACAAATAATTTAAAACTAAAGCAATCACTGAATTTCTAAGTCATTGCTGAATCCACTCCTCATCAGTTCATGCTTTTTTGTGCCAAAAGCATCCCCCACCACGGACCTCCACCACTCAGCAGGGCAAGGGCAGGATTTCTCTGTGTTTGCAGAAGGCCCTGAACCTGGCTCGTAGGGAGGGCGGCTCTGGGACATGTCCCACTGTGTCACCTGGAACAACATGCAAAAGCTGTCCTCATGGTAATTAATCCAGCTCCCGTTAAACAAGAGACTGCATTTTCTAATACCAACCATCAGAATATTTAGTGTTTTCTTGCATTATCCTTGTACTGAATTACTAGCA
The DNA here is from genome assembly GCA_013399435.1 of Arenaria interpres. NCBI lineage: Eukaryota > Metazoa > Chordata > Aves > Charadriiformes > Scolopacidae > Arenaria > Arenaria interpres. The sequence continues at coordinate 66,419 of VXAK01014819.1, forward strand.
GCGAATCTGAAGGCAAGTGTAATTAATCCAAGATGTACATATGTTTATACAGTGACTGAGCTCTGGCTGGTGCTGACAGGTTTATGAGAAGTAAATTATTACTTGTTATAAAAGGATTTATTTTACTTTCTAAAGAGCCAGTCTGGATGTTTAATCTGATTATTTTTCCCCAGTGCAAGACTACATAGACTATTTTGCCTCTTTGCTTGAAACTTCGCTGCTCCTGCTGGTGGGACAAGCACGGAAGCTCCATCATGGTCTCACTAAGGGTGCATCAAAGTCACATAGGACTAGGTAGGACAGACAGAGTGAAGGGAAGAGACCAACATTTCGGAGCACAGACATATGATAAATTTGGGAATAGCTTTCAGATACTAAGAAAGCATTAGAAGAAAATACAGTTCTGAAGACTATAAGTATTTTGACAGGAATACTGTGGCAACCAGCTACATCAGTCACACAAGTCTTATCTAATTGCATACTGGGTGCTGAATATGCCATGAAGCCAGCGGAAAGAAATTGCATTGGTCATGCTGCATGAATTTAAAAAGTTATTATAATCGGGATCAAATTAAGGCTGCAAGTGCATTTCCCAATTTCTTTTCTACCATTCTTTTAGTGTGGATGCTTATTATAGTAATAATTAAAGAAGTTATGCAAATTCAGGGTGAAAGAAAGCGTATGATGAGCTATATGTATGCACAGCAGTCAGTATTACCATTAACTTGATCACAGACAAGCCTCTTGCACATATGTGCCATCAGTTCTGATGCTCAGAAAATAAAATGGTATATAAAGAAACGGGATAAACTGTGGTGTAAACCAGCCTGAAAATGTGCTTCATGTGACCTTGGATGCTTTTCATTTTGTCCGTTGACCTTCAGAAGGAGGACAAACAGACCTCTGCTGTTTACTTTCCTCTGAAGCTGATTAGTTGTATGTGGACATATAAATATCAGAAGGCTAACACAATGTAGCTCTTCAGAGACTTAACAATATTTACTGGTAACACATTTTTTCATATAAATAACCAGATTTATATCCACAGGCACAAATGAGAGAAAATTATCAACAAACGTTAAAAGCTAATACAAGAGCTGACTAATGCCAAAAGCAGGCAATTGTCAGGTGGCTGGCTCTTGTGCAAGACAGTGGGAAAGAAAAATAAGTGTATTCCCTTGGAATTAGACTTTCTCTTTCTTCCTCTGATCCTACTTGCCAATGCTTTTTATTCTTCACAGTATTTTTTCATTTCTACAGCATTTTTAAAATTTCATTTTTACCTCTTCACCACCGGTAGTATCCTCAGCACCCCAATGGCAAAGGAAAAATCTCATTAGAAACCTTAATTTTGTGGGGGACTAACCAAATACAATTTTCTCATTGATCAGAACCATTTGCCCGTACCAGTTCTACCCGTTGTTAAAGTATGTACACTGAGCAGTGAAATGTGCTCTTGTATTGCCTGAGACCATCAGAAAGATAATATGGTAGGAGTGGCAAATGAAAAATCAGTATCAGTTATCTTTTGAGAAAAGTCTTACTGCCATTGTAAAAAAAAATAAAGAGAAACGGCTTCATACGAAATCTCCAAATAAACTGATGATGAGATATGGCAAATCTACCTCCTGTGCTTGTTTTTAATTTGTTCATTTTGTATAGATGCAAAATGTAACCTTACCCTGCATAAAAAATATGATACAAAGAACATCTTTTACCAGAGAGGCTGGATGCTGTAATAAGTGCCACAAGATCTCAACTCTCACAACTGGCCTCCATCACCGAGAATAAAGTCAGTAAAAGCACTGAATGGGGTGCTCCGGGATACGCAGTTGTGCTCTCTGTGCAACCTCCATGAACAGACGATCTTTGTATGGGAGTGCGGTGAGAACCATCTGGATAAGAGATGGATCTTTTGGCACACGAGCAAACAAAAACAAAACACACAACAAATTGCCTCGGCCAATCCCGGGCTTCTAAGTGAAATTTTGTGTTTTGAGTACAAGCTGATTTCTGCCCTTTTATTGTTGAAACAAAATAATTAAATAAAAACATTTACACTGACAACACGCAGCGGCGTCACTAAGCCAACATCCCCATTCTCCTCAACTCCTGTTTGCACAGTCCTGTTTTCTTCCAAGACGTCGTGGTTTGGGCCGGCTTAACTGAAAAAACTTACTGAATGGAAACTTGGTTCTGTTTTACCTCAAACTGGGACAGAAGACAAGATTTCCAGCACCGCTGAAGCTTAAGGGCCCAACGGTGTCTGCCAGGCCTCCCCAGCGCCCACACAGGTAACAGCACCGCACGTGTAGGCCTTGTGCAAGGATTACGAGCAAGTATCTGAATAAAACGCACTTTATGAAGAGCTACATCCAAAGCTCACACATATCAGCAATCCATGAGGTGCCTCACTTAAGCCTTTCACGCTCTCAGACACTCAGCATTAGGCAGCCCAACCCTGCTGCCCACCGCCCCGCAGCCACCTCCGGCTGCTGGCTTCACGCGGCTTCCACCACGAGGCGCCAAGGCCTGCACGTGCCTTCTGCTCGCCAGGGTTACAAATATTGACTGAATGTTTTAATTTCTGACAAGAAATTTCTGACAAGGGGGGGGAGGTGGGTGGGTCCGAAGGCCCCAACCTAACGC